>MU911948.1:75345-100046 GCA_036418165.1 Cooperia oncophora | reverse complement strand
ACTGCCCCCCACCCCCACCCCTCCTCGGCAAGTCAGGCTCTCTGCCTTTAGAGACTCATCCTGCGGTTGCAGTTGGTTGGCTATGGGGTCGCAGTGTGACTCCTAGGTGAGTGTTGAAATACCAGCAAAGAAACGAGCGGACGAAACATCCGAAGAAATCCATAACTGGGCCTCAACTGAACAAGAATTCGAAGAAGCGAGACATTGGTGCGCGGGTGAGAGCTCAGAGATACGGAATGAAAGAACAAGAAGGCTCCTGGAAGAAGCGAGACGATAAAGCCTGGTCTTATACAGAATGAACATGACGCATCAAACCTGGGTTCATGGGCACGGAAGTGATGACACTTTTCGCCCCTGGATATGTAAGACAACTTCTGTGAGCGGCATTCCTTTGGCTCATGACGACTGCAGCGTCCTCGTCACCTCCATGAGAGCCGCAAAAACTGGGACAACCACTGACTTTGCGGGCCCGACTAAGTGTTCAAGGAAGCAGTTGTAACTTATCTCTCAAGTTGACGCGGAACTGGCTTAGCAGCTTTAGTCTAATAGTAATAATGAGATTGAACCAATAAAATTAGATAAAATTATCGAATAAACACGTAAGAAAGTAGCAATATCACATGCCCCTCCTAATTATTATTCGTAAAAGAGAGTAATAGAATGTTCCAGTCGCTAATGGGTTATGGATGTAAAAAAGCAGTTTTCCCACGTTTACGGTGGAACGGTTGTGAGTGCATTGCGACGTGTGAGATTCTCTGCAGCTAGTTCTCATCACTTTATCGGAACTGCTAGAGAGGACTGAGCGCTTGATGAGGTAGTGCTCCTCTCCTGAGCTTGAAACACTTTGAGGCCACAGAAGAAAAGATCATGTCGAAGCCGAGCATGAAATATTCCATTGAGGAATTTTCAGAAAGCACAAATATACTCGATTGCATGGCACGTCCTGCCTTTGGGGTAAATTTTTGAACAATACGACCACCACCTCAGATTTCTCCCATTTGGTATCTTCCCAAATTCTCCTGACTTCCTACCTTTTTTGCGGAGTTTCCGGAATTGCCTGGAATTCTCCTATACCCCCCCCCCACGCCCCGACACTCAAAAAACTAAGTGCCGCCCAGCGAGAGGGAAGGGTCAGGAGGAATCACAGCGCATTTGAAGCAGGAAAATTCGGGAAAAAATTCAACAACCAAGAACATTTCTCTCAAAGATAGATAAGACCCTCTCCCTCCCCACTCCAGCGACCAAATACGACCCCTCTCGTTGGAGATACCCAAAGTACACGTGTCCTAATTGGAAGGCATTGCCGCCTGCAAAGATGGAAAATGGATTTCTGTTAAAACCCGATAAGGTCATTGGTTTACCAACTGGTTCCTTGAAACTGACCTCTTAAGCCTTCAAATTCAGAGTTTCTCTGGGTTTACTTATAAATAATCAGTGTCACGCATTAAAAGTCAATTTTTACGACTGAATCACGGAAGAGAATGTCATTTCCCTGTAACAATTAATGCCATTTATTCTCGAATCGAACTGTATTTTTATTTCTTTTTCATATCCACTTATATTTCTTTTCACAAAATACGTCTACCGTACCATATGATGTCCATGCCAAACAAAGGCTAAGTGTGGCTCCGAGCGTTAAAAGAATTTATTAGTTTGGCCCATAAGTAATGACGTTTTTTCTATCTCGAAATTTCGTGTGGAAGGCGAAGCGTTTTGTAAACGATTTTTATATTAATCGATAAAAAATTGCATGCCTTATAAAATAGTATGCAGGTGGTTTAATGAGGGTTACTTATGAAATTCCAGGCCAGGAAAACGCAGTGCTCAGTCAACTAGTCGACAGCATTTTCGGAACCTCTTTTTTTTGCTTTAATCGAGGTGTCAAAGCTGCAGAGCTGCTTCAAGGGTGTCACGTGTGAAGACGAGAAAGGAGTCCTCTCAATACGGCTCTATCCCGGTTGAGGTGATTCGAGAGGGTAAATTTTGGCTTTATTTACATGCATCGGCTCGGAAGCCTTCTGGGCTCGACTACGGGTGACTGCAAACCGTGCACCAACTTTTCAAAACTTTCTCATAGGAAAAAAGTGACACTTGGTAATACCCTAAGAGCGCTCCGTAATCCCTGATATTTCTCCCTCGAAACGGACCTTCGTAAGTAAGCTAATTCAGTTGGCACTCATCGATCTTGAAGGCAAATCCCTTCACTGCATATTGTGGATAGTAGCATTCGATTACAAACCTATAGTCGCCAAAAGCTTCTTTAAGGATGAAAAAGCAAAAAAAAAATTGTAGAACACCCTAAAAAAAGACCCCTGGCACGAGTTTTCCGGACCTGCCCGTTGTTCGTCACTGAAGCGATATCCTGCTGCCTCTGGCTCACTAATCGCTTCTTCGCTTTATCCAGTGCTAGTACATCTAACAGGAGGGAAAAAACGAAAAATAGGTGAAAAACTGAGCTGTCGACATACAATAGCTTTTCAGTTTTGATGGGCGGGGCAACTAGGGAGGCTTCAGAACTGCCAATTATGATGGCAGCAGCGTCTGGGTTACTTACTGTGAAACAGCGGAAGTGGGACAACCTAAGGGAAAGGGTGTTAATGAATTGCTCGATCGCAGGACTGTCCTGGTCCGTAAATGCCTGAAAGGTCTGAATCGATTTCTAAGAATGGTTCAGATCGATTCAGAGCCCTTCTAAGAGGATTCCTTCTTGATCAGGCCTTTGCAGAAGAGCTTGTTCCTCTCGGGGCTCTCGGGAATGAATGCAAAAAAGAGGTCCGAAAGTGTTTATCTTTGTCGATTTGACTCTCCATTTTAATGAACTGAAAGTTAAAGTTTGAGCCATCACTGAAAAAGCTAAGAAGATAGTCTTACAGTGCGTAAAATTTCCTATCAGATGATGCAGCACTCCGGAAAGCTATAGGGCGTTGACGCGGAGCGTATTGGAGCGCAATCAGGGCTGAGCTACACACAGTTGGCGAGAAATCTGCCCTGCCCACGCGCCAAGCCACGCCGTTGTCCTACGCCTTATCGTTTGCTGGGATCATGACTGTATAACGCATTTGTGACACAGTTCATTTTTAAAACGAAAATACAAGTTAGAAAAAACAGAACTTAAAGGCAGTTGGCACGATAAATCGCTATACAGGTGTAGGATTTGTACAACTGGCTTAACAGAATTCCGTGACCTCGGACAGGCGCTGCGTGAAGCCTTTTCCAAGGAGGGTACCTCTATAACGCCCTATTGAGCAACAACTTTACGTCCCAAACGCCTTCCTTGCCCGCCCGCCCACAAACGGACGACCGTTTCTGACGCTCGTATTCATTCATTTGCTGAGCAAATTATGAAGCAAAGGGATTGGTATGAAGCGGCGGTGATGCTGCATGCATATATGGGTACACATATGCAGCCGTATCTTCGGTAGCGGTGATTGGCAAGATGCGTACGGGAAACTCGTCCGAAATCGATTTACAAGTCACTGAGAACGGAGGCTTTTTCTTCGCCGGATTTTGACCGTTTCACTCCGTTCTTTCGCCATTTCCCCACTATACAGCGCCCTACTAGCATTTTAGGCTAAGTAGGAAACCATCGTGCCAACTGCCTTTCAAGGAAGAAAAAACTCCCTACTTGAGCGCACCGCAGATGAAATAAAGAGCTCAATTCTCACTGTACTTATTAATTTATCACTAAGTAGAACACGATCCTCATGCTTTCTACTTCTTCGCAACCTATTCGAGTTCGACTCCGCCCCCTCCTTCTCACACTCTCACTCTCGCTGTTGTCTTTTCTCACCCAATGGAGGGAGCTCTTCCTTCGAATACCGCCTACTGCGTGATTTCGGCAGCACTTTCGGCTCTGTTCTGCTGCGTTGCGTTCTGAGTCAGTTCGAATTTCGCACACGTCATAACTAACTCTTACTACAACTACAATCTACCGTATACTTAATTAATCAACACTGGTTCCGCTTTCTAGACGTATGAACTAGAGTAGCGCACAACTTCCATACCTTTTCTCTATGGCTCTCGATAAGCGTCTTGTTTTGGCGGATAACTTCATTTCTACTGGTACCAACTGCTAACAAAGTAACACGCATACGCCAATTTAGTCACATATAGGCTCAATCAACAAAAACATTGCTTTCATACACATGACTGCATTTGGTCTGGTCTCCCTCGACATTACTTTTCTTGATTAGATTTTTATACGGCAAAGACTTCATGGAAGAATACGGTCGGCTTCGTTTTCCACATTTTTACAGCCCACTCCAGACAGTACGATTTGGAAGCCAAAAAACTTTCCTTGTTGTGCTTCCCTTAATCGGATTTGACGTAAACCGGGATTTGATCAGAGCTCAAGGTTTCTTTACGATGGAGGAGGAATAATACTCAAAATTTTGGGGCGGGGTCGTACTTTGGAAAATCTCTTGTCGCCATTCTGCGCTCCTGCCCGGGTTCCTCTCCTGTCAGTCTCACACCTTTCCAAAAGACAGGGCCTTGTTAATTCAGTGCGCATCGTTGTGAAGCTCTCAACGAGCTCACTATCAAATCGCCTGACAGGGATCGTATCCATGGAAAATTTACGGAGGGGGGCTCACGCCTCGTGTGGTTGTGCTCTGAGAAATCGTTTATCGCCTTCCTACGCTTTTGCCCGGGCGCTCTTTTCCTGTAAATCCACACCTTGTTGAAGGCAGGGCCATGTTGTATCAGTGCACATCTTTGTGGAGTTCGGAAATAGCTAGGGAAGGATCGTGGTAATAAAGAATCCTTACTTGGCCGTATTTACTCCCCTTAAAAACCTCCACCCATATATTTGAGCATTACTGGCCTTTATTATTGGTAGATACAGTAATCTTAAAATTGTACCGAGAATTCAGGGCTGGGAGGGGTAGGGAGAGCTGAATTGACCTTTGGATCAACTGAGGGGAGGGGTTGTAGCAGAGCCGGCAACAGATGAGCTCGTTCTGATCGCCTACTTTCCTATGAAATTTCCTGTATTGAATCGTTTTCACAAGAATGACCTTTGCCAATATCCTAATCAAATCTGCTCGGAATACAGCCTCTGTGAAACCTCAGTCAGATCAGTTAGAAAACTAGTACTTTTTTAGGTAGTATGATATCGACACGTGCTGTACTGGCTCTATTTTATGTGCTTCTGTTCGGCATAGCCATCGTCACGTCAGCACCAAATCGCATTTTCATGCGCTTTGGAAAACGGGCCGTCGATCCAGTCAATTACCGTTTCCCTCTACCTGGCGAGTACATCCCAATCGAGTTGCTCGGGTGAGTTACAAAAAATCTTTGCAAAATTCATAACTGTGTTCCCAGGTCCAGCCAATCTACTTTTCACCACATAATCGAATTTATGGTTTCCTAGAAGGCAAAAGTGCAGGTTCCAATGTGTTAGGCAAGTCGTGTAGGGCATAAGCTGGTCATGCGGCTGTGATTGGTTGCCGCGAAAGGTGACCAATCACAAGCTCACTTGGCATATAGTAACCTCTTCCCCCTAATAGGTAAGAACACTAGAACACCACTTTGTCAGTGGCATTTACCTGTGATTGGTTACTGCAAACGACGACCAATCACGAGCTCACTTGGCATGTATTAGGCCCCTCCCCCTTGCAATACTTTTGGCGGGTAGATTTTCACATTTTGTACTTAATATTGGGCCAATTCAAACGGAATCTTGTAATTCATATATTTCAGAACGTCACGTTTCATCGATGGTGACATGTAGAAGACGAAAGTACATTCAGATGATATCAGCAATGGCAACGCGGTTGTATTCCTATACGATTGATCTCTTTTTTTGAAGCCCCAGTTGTTTTCGCATTTGCGATCTTTCTCCGATATTTTTCTTCTGCCCAACTTCATTTTCGACGACGATTCCCTCAACTCCCAAAATTTAAAAAAACGTCATCGATTTCCTTGTCATTTTGATGGTATAAGCCAATAAAACTCTCGTTAAACGCTATCAGTCGCGTACCTTTTTCACGATTTTTGTCTCATCGTGATCATTCACACCGACTTCTGAAGATAGGTATAGGTGGTCGTCGGCTGTCAGGTAGTAACGAGCTGGACGTAAACCATTTCGATCCAGTATAGCACCCACATAACGACCATCAGAAAATGCCAAAAGCGCTGAAAGTACCAGTATAAATCATGAATACCTGGAATTGACCAAGGTTTCGACAAGCGCCAAATAGCACCCTTGGACTAAGGCATTTTCAGGCTGATCTCAGTTTTTTAGAAAGTTTCGACGCATACTTGCAGGTACTGGGTAAGTTACCCATTAAAATACATCAAAATGGTGAAAAGTAAATAATTCAGGGAGGGTAATTAAATCTTCGCTCGCCTCTTTCTCTGAACATACTAATGAATACCAATTCCAACGTCAATTTTAACTCGGTGTAATATGTCACAGGAACAGAGAGGGCTTCAAGGATTCATCGTTGGGATCCTCAGTGAAGTCGCATACAGTGGCTGGAGATAGGGGGAGGCGAATTCCCTTGTACGTGAAATTCTTTTTGTTGTTGAATTTTACTGGTTTTTCCTGTTTTAGGAGCGCTATATTCACCGGCTCGACAGCGTTTTTTTTGGGGGAAAAATGGTAGAAAGTCTGGGAAACCTAGGAGAATAGTAAGTAGGGGAGGAATGGAGAAACAGGTTCTCAACAGAGGAGGTAATCATGAGCTGGGGAGTCAAGTGTTGCAGGAAGTTTCCCCGTTCGGACATCCCCTGCCATGTACCCCTTCCCGCACGCGACGATTTTGGACATTTAAATAGCCAAAAAGGGGGTGGATGGGGGCCTATAAGGTTTGCTGAGAGCAAACAGCATAAATGGGAACGTGTGAGACTTTCTGAATATCAGTAGAGTCTAAGGAAGGTAGCCAATCCCCACCCTCTTCTCCCGCGATCGACAATTTTTTTATGGACATTGGACGTAATTATAAGTGAAAAGAGAGTTAAATGCAGCTTAGGTTAGGTTTTCAGGCTTTGAGGGTGGGCAGAAATAGAGGGGTACGTTGAAAGGGCAATACGTCGTGCGACAGTAGAGGCCGATCACACTGACCGATCAATTCTCCTCGGCGTCATGGCGTATCCCGGTTGCTTGCTCCATTCGCCGCGCCTGTGTCGCGCGCAGCACGCCACGAATCCGCGCGACGTCGCACAATGACCTATCGATGGCGGGGTCATGCTTACGTCTAAAAATCCTTGACGTCGTAAAAAACACTTGGTCAGGATTTCTAAAAAGTCGATTTTTCTGTTTTGACAGCACTATTTAAATATCTTTCCTTGTACCTTCACCTCTTTTACCCTTCAGTTTTTCTGATACTTTTTGATTGATTACCCCTTCACCGCCTTCCCCCACCGCGCCCACCCTCTACCCACGCTCGACGGAAACCGCGACCGTATCTGTGGAGAAATACTTGAGGTGGCGGTGGTGGGTGTATACCACATCCCTCCAGCACTTTCAGCCCGCCCAAATGAAAAAAAAGAAAATTTCTCGTGACGCTATCAGTACAAACCTAGCCAAAAGACTTTGGAAACAGCAATATTGTCACACCTAACATGCTGACGACAAAGATTAGCTTCAATGAAAGGCAACATCTGCCGATAACTCTCCTCGGCAAACTTGTAAGTCTTATGTGTATCCACAGCGATCAATGAAACCCGTTAATTTCGAGATTTTAAGCTTTGAAGTAGGCAGACAAGGGGACTCGCTCACGAGAGTCAACAATTTATTTAATTCACTGCCCTTCCTACTCGGCTTGCTCGTAAAGCCACAAATGGCCACCTATTCTCATATGAATGAATCCATGAATCTACTAAATGAACACCATCGTGTTGAGTTTTACTCATAACTACGTTGAATCACGTCACAACTTTCGCACCGCCTCGGGCCCTCAAAACTAAGGTGTGACAAGTTAATAAAAGGCTCAATATAAATAGAACCTAATTTATTGGACTTTTGAAGTTTCCAACTTGAAACAGGCCGCTGAAAAAGTATTAAGTTGACGCGGAAGCAAATGAAATTCGGAGCTTCCAAATTCGAGTCCAAGACTGAAAACCCATGTTTTTTTCAACTAATCTGAAGGGAGTGACACAAGTCAAAGTCATACAGTCTTGTTCGCTGCGGACGATGGGGCGTCAGGGGATGACGGGCTTGGCGCAGTGCAAGCCCATTATTTTTTCTTTTCTTCTACAAGCGTTAGACTGCATCATATCATCGCACCAGTCGTTTTCCACTAATTGTTGTCACTTGCCCTCTTCAACAACTGTTTGAGAACCGGCTGGCGGCGAGCCAATCCCAGCCTCACCTTACACGCCCCTTCATCGGCTGCGAACAAGACTGTACACTGCTCTTACATGAAACTAATTTCCCAACTCATCAGACTACATGTTTGGAGTTCTGGAGACTAGAGAGCCTTTTCGGCTTCTTTTAGTTTCTGAAAGGTCTTGGAGATCCCTCAAAAAGTGGGGAAGCGTAGGGAAAGGACCTGACAGGCGAGAAGGTTACTAACAAAGACATACTCTGGATGAGTCAAATTTTTCGGAGGTTTTTGTGAAAAAGCCTCTGAAATTCTTACCCCTGTAGAACATTAAATTTAGGTCTCTGGGTTTCCAGGGGGCGTTTTGCACTTTCGCTACTTTTCATCGTCGTGTTCATTGCTTTACAAGGGTTGACAAGTGATTCTCACAAACCTTTACTGGGATCATTTCATGGCTTCACCACATTCACAGATCTCTAGTAGAGTAGACGGCCACACTGATGGGAAGTAGCGAAGGTGCAAAACACCCCTGCCCCACTTAAGCCGAACCGCGCTCAAATTTTTATTCATAATGAAAACTGACTATGAAGTGGAAATCTCATGGAAACGAAGATCATATGTTCGCCACAATTAATTGAAAGGGGCAGTTTGGCGATGGGAGGGGGGGGGAGGTGATATTTTCTTTTTCGCTGCTTCCCATCGCTGTGTAGAGCTACGAGTAAAGATTCGTGAAACCCCTCAAACTATGCAGTCATACCAGTCAAAGTTTGTAGAAACCTGCGAACTCTTGTAAAGCAGTGGACACGACAATGTGAAGCAGCGAAAGTGCAAAATGCACCGCCCCCCCCCCCCTCCGTCGCCACGCCAAACTGCACCATTGAAAGTTTAGTATAGTGCAGTAAGGGAGTTTTTTAGACCTAACCTTTCGGTTGTGATTACTTACCCATCAACCTGATGGAACAACCATTACGCAGTGACCTTTACAAAATAGCGCAGATTTCCCGAGCAGTTTTCAAGAAGATTCAGGGACAAATGAAATCATTCAGGTAGAAGAGAACTCTCGGGGCTCCGTCCAAGAGCACAACTCGGTCGGTTTCCACTATAAGTCCGAGTGTTCTACGGCCATTAATCACTCACCCGGTCCATCCCATGGTTCCATAGCCATAGCTGCCCAACGATAGAATGCCCTTTTGTCGTGGTCCATTTCCTGAAATACAACGACTACCACTTATGCGGGCCTCAAACTCCTCCGACAAAAGTGAAGCAAGGTAATTGAATATATGGAAAAAAATAATTCTGCAAGAACCTCATCTTTCTCCCATGCCTCCGGGACCATCGTCATTGCCGCTTCAGGCAGAGATCGTTGTCCAGCTTTCACGAGAAATTCGCATACATTATCAAAGCATCCTGAGTCAGTTAGGCCCTGAAAAGCCGAAAGGAAGGTAAAAGGTAAGTAAACGTTCATGAAAAACAAAAAGCGGAGAGAGAGTGTGTGTGTGGGACGGCACTAACAAATCTGTTGTTCACCATTTTAGGGTAAAATCCGCTGCAGGGGTGCGTGCCCTGAAACAGTTCGAGCCTAAACTCGTTACCCAGATTGGGTAGCAAAATCGATTGAAGCAATTTTAGCCGCATCATTGCGTAAGGGACACTTCCAGGGGGTTGTCAAAGAGAATTCTGAAAATATCTGACCTCTTCAACTACCGGATAAAGTTTTACAAGATCGTCTTCGTAGAGCGTACTGGACATTACTCCTTCACGAGCTCGCATGAGATTGATATTACCACGAAGTGTATTGATTTCACCATTATGTGCAACCATTCTGTAAATCATTTTTTCGTTTCAGAAAATCAGACACTTGCTGCTTCCTAGGATAATCAGGTACCATGTAAGCTATCCTCTTGTCAGAGCAATGAAAATTCTAAAATGACAGCCTTCATTAGCCCCATCAAGCATTTGGGTGCCCCATTTTTCATTTCTCGGTCTACAATTTGCCGATTCAGCCATGCCTTGTTTTTACGGAGGCATACCCCCTGCTGGTATAAGTGCCACGATATAGTGGTCGCCATGTCACTGAGCCGTAAATTCCTTGCTCAAATACACAGTCGTCAAATGAGTAGAAGCCCTTCCAATAGGCAACAAGTCCGCTACTGCACATATCGTACCTTTCGTCATAGGAAAGGGCGTGGTATGAAACCTGAGGACTTCTATCCTTTCACTGACCGCGCCTGTTCGACCGCTGAATCTTTCCTTCGAAAACAAACTGTACCATCTCCCCGGGGATCACGGTCCTTGCCATGTGCGAGGTGAAGAGGCCCACAGCCGCAGCAGCGTGCCTATCTCAGCTCAAAAAAAGCGCGGAAAATGGAGTGGGGGCAGAGATACATAGGAAACTTTTTGGACCCCGCCCAAGCTGCAGCACGGACGGCCGCAGGCCTGACCATGGCCCAGTGAGCGACTTGTCTGCGCCCTCTCACTTCTAATGTTCTCTACGCCTGAGCGCTACTTCGCTAGGGTTTCTTGGCATCGATACAAGTGCTGCGCCGTGAGGATAGGGAGGGTGGAGTCCCCAATGGCATCTGCGTCTCACTACCCTCCAGCCTTAACTGTGGGTGCTCCCCTTTCAAATGAATGGTGTTTTACTTGTACAAACAGCTGACAACCCGCCCTTCCCGCACATGGGGAGGAGAACCTTGCCTCTAATCTGGCTGTTGTATAATACCCACTTTCATTTCTTGTGTAACTGCATGCTCTCTCGCTCCTAGTGCTCCTGCACCTGTATTCACCATATGCTTGTTCAGACCTGGGAATCAGCCGTGAATTGTATAGGTCGATGGGATTTCATAGAATCTAGTATGTCGATTGGCACCGATAAACCCATGCTCGGACGCCAACATCCACGATTACGACTGTGGAATGTGTCTTTAATGGTTAACGCACAGCTGACCCACGAATCTTATTTGCAAATGTGTGAACGGTGTAAAAAATGTTTTCGCGCTGCCGCAGGTCCCGCAATGCCAAAAAGGGGGCAATTCCAATATTTTAGTTGACTGGCACTTACCGTTTCCCTCCTTGACGCTCTATATTGTTCCACCTTCATCGAGAGTTCGTCCCTTACCCTGCCCTTAGACTGTAGGATTTGGGCTCAAGCTGGCTGCTAAGCGATCGCCCACAAGCGCTGCCTGCTTTTTGCAACGCAGGTCGCTTTGGAACAGTGGTAACCCTTTCTTTTTTCCAATTTTGGACAAAACGTTTAAAGCTACCCGCTACTTTCAGATTTCTGTTATCATCGATATATTGTGCCTAATTGTTATATAGACTCTATTCAAACATCAGGCCGTTTATAACTGCGTCCTTTTTTCAAAAAGGTCCGCTGCAGCAGTAACTATAGAGGACATGTCCGTGCTCTTGGGACCCCCACAAAGTAGGAAGGGTCGCATTTGCCTCTGGGAAAAACTGTTCGATAGGCCACTTTTCTCAATTTTTGCTGTTTCGACTGCGCAAAATCCCCTTCAACTCCTCGTCAGACGGGAGTTTTTTTTCAGAGGAGCTGAAGGGGAGATATTGAGGGGAAAAAGAATGGGGAAGTCCCTGATTTACGAAAAACAACTACACAAAGGTGGTTAAAAGTAGGAATAATTAGAAAAATTCAGAAAGGTGGTAAGAGGAGTGATGGCGAAGGGGAGGGGGGTCATACTACAGAGGGAGCTTTTGAGGGAGACGTGTTTGGCGCAGGCCACATTATTGGTTGGGGATTGTGGTCGAGTCCGTACGACCCCTCCCCTGCTTTTTAGGGGAATGGTGCGTCCTCCTCTAGGGGGTAGCTTGATACGGCTCCCCTCTGGATGAGGCCCCCCTCCCCCTTCCCGCACCACCCTAGTCACCACTTTCCCTGATTTTCCCAACTTCCTACCACTTTTACCGGAATTTCCCGGAAATTTCCCTACTTTTACCCAAAAATTTTTGCGCCGAGCAGGGGGTGGGGTATATTCTACGCATGGAACATGAAACAGGGAAAACCACGAGAAGTCAGCTCAGTACCAGAAAGCCAAAAGTGAAATACGACCCCCCCCCCCTGTTGGGGAATCCCCAACAACGATGTGCCCTGGTTTGGTGAAAATCCTCCCAACGGCAGAACGTGCCCTGAACCCTAGCGAGAGCGCCTAAAGGGTTCTTTCTACAAAACTGGGATTAACATCGCCCGAATAGAATTACCGTAATCTAAAATGGGCAAACTCCGGAATTGTCTCCTCCTTTCAGTTAGGCTAGATCCCATACCTCCATAACGGCGATTCTAATTCTGTGTGAGGAGTCCTCCGAATGCTGCCTCGAAGGTTATCAGCGCTATGCCCGTTATATCACGACAGGGAGCATAGGTATAATCGCAGCGAATGAGAATGACAGGGCGGGTGAAGGGGCACGAGTCGGAGCGCAGTGGGACTAGGAGTTCTCGTCAAGTGTGACGAACATGGGATGATATCATTGGTGGAAAGGCCGTCTTGACAGCGCTCCGATCCGCATCCCGTCACACGCCCTATCGCTGACAGGAAGCGTGCTTTACTATCGATCAACCCTATCGAAGCGCAGCAAGCTTCACAGGGCTGGTTAAAAAATAATCGATAAACAAGTCTGGTTCATTTCCACACCATACTTCATTACGAAATTACAAAAGGCGTCGTCAGGATTTACGTGCCCGTAGGGTAATCGATTTAATTTCACCAGGATAACAAAGCTTAGTAGAAGCGTAACGATGTGCCCTTTGTAACTCCGAAAACTGGCTCCAATCCAAAAAACGAAACCGAATGCGTGGAACAAACAAAGCAGTCAATGCGCTGCTGTCATCATAAATTGTTTCAAGGCCCGTTTCACCTTTAAGCATGGTGATAAGGGGGCTCAGATGTTGACAGGCCATACTATCTTCTAGTGCTCATCCATTTCGAAGCCATCAATCAATACAAAAATATCAGCCATATTTCTTACATTTACACTTTCATAGACAGCAGTCTGAAAAAATCTCTGGAAGCTCCTAATGGTTATCTAGAGGCGTGAATACGGATTCGCACACTCATTTTCCGCGCCAGCGCAGGTCTATGGTCAGGGACAGTCCCGCTACAGGGGGGGGGGGGGGCATCGTGTCTTTTGTTACTTCCCGTCGATGTGTCCAAACATCTATAGAGCCATACGTGGGCTTGCAAGGGTTTACAGTTTTACAATGAAGTAGCTCGACGACTTGCTTCAGCTTCACAAGAGTTCACAGGTTTTACCAGAGTGAGTACTCTGAACCGGAAGTAGTGAAGCAGCGAAAGTGCAAAATGCCCCCCCCCCTCTCTCCATCGCCAAACCGCGCCGAAAATCATGTTCCTGGTCAGAACTCTCGATAATCCACAAAGAGGCTTCAAATTACCACAAAGTACCTTCAAGGTGGCTCTCTCTCACGGTCCATGACTCAATTGTCCTTTTTTGGAATACGAGGACGACAAGGCGCTCGAGACAAGGTGCAACTATGCACAGGTGCGCCTTTTACCCCAGAAATGAGGGTAGTTCCACTCTTATCATCGTAAAGCTTCCCAAGTCAAGTTCTATGTTCCCCCACTCAGCTCTAGTCGTTGATCTAAAGCGCTTTCTCCATTCACTACTGCTACCGTCTCTTCTTTCCACTACCTTTTGTTCCAGGCTGTTCGATTTTTTAACGCTCAATTACGTAGTTTGTAATTAGGAGAGAGTACATCATAAGCTGGAGCTGGCGTCATCCCTTTCATGACAGCAGCAACTAATTACATATTTCAATGCCTCGGAACGACATTGTTCCTGCGAACGATCCCGATAATTAGGATCAATTATGGGGAATTCCTGGCAAGCGCATACCTCATAAGGGTTATATATGTTCGTAGGTATAGTTGATTTCATCGCAGTCGGTCCGAGCATTTTCAGGAGGGGCGCAAAGAGCCTCCTCGCTGCCTTTTCCACATATAATGATCCGTTAGCGATCGATCCAGGGAGAAAACACCTGTGACCGAGAACCCTTCCACGCTTCCTGACACCGCCCCGACAGACTGAGACGATATGGACTGTATATCACACTATCCAGAAGGTATAAGGTTGGCCCATAAGCACTGGAGCTATTTTTCAAATCTGAAAATCTGCGAAAAAGAACAAAGAACATGGTGATGCGTTCTGAACAGTTTGATAGAGATTTCTCTCTATCAAACACTCTCCATAAGAACCCGTCTCTATAAGACTTCATGTTTTGCACCCAACTTTTTCACTGCAGGCGACTAAAATAAATTGTTTAATCAACAAAAATCAGCTTTTTCACCACCCACTTCTTCCTGCGCTGAACTAAAGAGCTAGTGCTGCAGAAAAGCTGCGCTTCGACCTCTTTAGTACCGACACGTACTTGTATTGTGTACGGCTAGAAAGCGATGCCTTCTAGAAAGGCTCAAGATTAGTTCAAGACGCCAAAGATACCAAATTCAATCTCGTTGTTGTGCCCTTACCGAGCGCTTTTTTACAGCACGATGAGGAGTTACTGGTAATTACTGGTAATTATCGCTCATGGTGGAAGTGAATTACTAGTAGTTTCCGCTTATTCAAGAAGATCAACGCGAAACAAGAGTGTGTAGGTAGGGATGACGAAATACTCGCACAACACTACTGGGTGTTTTTTTTCACTCAAGGGGATTTTCGCAGCTTGTAAAGTCTCAAGATCGCGGGTGCATGGGTTGCGAACGCAGTC
This sequence comes from Cooperia oncophora, assembly GCA_036418165.1. Classification (NCBI taxonomy): domain Eukaryota; kingdom Metazoa; phylum Nematoda; class Chromadorea; order Rhabditida; family Trichostrongylidae; genus Cooperia; species Cooperia oncophora. The sequence goes on along the minus strand of MU911948.1, from coordinate 85,043 downwards.
GCTCGTCATCGAACATAAAAACAGTCCCTGCGCTTTAACAACTCGTAGGCGTCCTTCCTTGTACAAGTAGTCTGATCCTCAGTCTCCGATACTGTCCCGATTTCGCACTCACAACAAGTAATCAAGGCGCTATTACCCTCACAAGTGGCAGTTTCGACGCTCTCTTAGTTGTCCCGCCCACCAGATTTCAAGGGCTATTTTCTATCACGAGTTCACTTTTTATACCATGCTTTTTTGTTTTTTTTTCTTTTTCGTATAGTATTAGCATTGGATGACGCCATGTAACAACTACTAAGCCAGAGGTGGCAGAATATTGCTTTGCTGGCATAAAACGAACAACTTCGGACAAGTCGTACGGCAAGGCTGCGAGATCCTTACATGTTCTATCATTTTTTGCTTTTTTTCTCTGGATTGTCACTTAAAGGCTATAAAATTGTGACTGAACGCCATGTTCACAATATGCAATCTCGTGTTTGTCTCTGAGCAAGAGTAGCCTCATCAGGAGGCTGATCGTCAAATAGTACGAGAGTGAACTTTGGAGAAAAGGGGGAAAACTTGTGAAACAACGAACCTATTAGGTTGCGCTCGCTGCCAACTGGGGAACGTATTTGTCGAGAAACGTGAATGAACAACAGCAATATGAGTGATAAAATCCGGATCTCTCAAATCATCATAGTATCTATATAGTTGATGAGTATTGAACTGACCCTGCAAAAAAGTAATTCACTCAATAAATGATGAACGTACCCTGAAAAGTTATGAGTTTAGCATAACAGGGTGTAAAAGGTTAAATAGAGGAACGCGCAAAGTTTGGAGTTCTGTTAACACACACAGCATTCCCATTCATTCCCATTGCGCGCTGAGCAGACAGTCGGCGTGATGGCGTACGCGATTTGTGTTCACGGGATCGATGCATTTAATTTTACGGGCAGTTTTAGGATACTGTAACCCCCTGTGATCCTGGACTTGCACTCCGCATCCAGGACGTGGCGAGGGGCCGGCCAGATATTATACTTCACCTGAACGTAATGGCGGCTGCGCACCTCGCGGGACAATTCGTTTCAGGCCAATTGTAATCAACTGTCCACCCAAAACAAACAGGATGACAGTTGTCTCAGATGGAAATATCTCACGAAAAACGCAGCGCAGGCCATTTTCGAATAAAGTACGCAGCCACGCCCTTTTCATGTCCGGGGTAGAGAGTGTACATCCTTGTAACTGAAATCGTGCAGCTCAACTTGTTATTATTTACCCACCAAGGAGGTTACAGTCAGTTGCATTAACAGTGGCTGTGATCACTCAAATTAAGTGTAGGAGACATAATGTGGCTCAAATCAGTCCAGGGCACATCACTGGTTGGGGATTTTATCGAGTCTATATGACCCCACCCCCCTCCGGCCCGTCCCTCATCGCATCGAGCCGTCGTTGGTCGATTCGGTAGCTCCTGTCATTCAGCAATTGAGAGGTTTCCTGTTTGGGAGGAGGGGAAGGATGGGGAGGTGCGACTTTCCTGGACTGCTAGAAACTATGTCACAGCGCGTAGCAACGTAGCAATTTATTTTCTTCTTTGGCACGTATTCAACATGCTTGTTTGCCAGGCCACTTGTAGCGACACTTTCAGCACGTTGCGCAATTCGTATTTCCTGAGCCCATACCCGCGACTGAATTGTTACAGGCGGGCTATGAAACGAACGGAAACTGGAAAAAAGGATTAAAGAGGATGAACTGCCTCTGAGCTCGATCCTACGGAAGAAGCAGAAAGAATCGAAGGGTATTCTATCATTTGTTCTACTACCTTATATAAGGAAACGACTCTAGGCTAATCATATTAAAATTTTGACTTTGGCCTAATTCTCAGTTGCATTATGTGCGACATCCAGATAGGTCAGGCGAAGACCACGAAGTTCACAGTCAAATGGATAATGGCTTAAAGCAGGCTTCATTAGTTGGGCATTCTTCAGATGTAGCAGGAAATGTCTCATTTGTGACTTCTCCCGCAGCAAGTCCTGTTTACGGAAATCGGAAGGGCTAACACGTATTACGTGGGACAAAACCTATAGATTCTCAAAAATTTGTTCAGTTTACATAGAAAAGAGCGACTTACGCAGACCACAAACCTTGTAAAGTTAACCACGAACCTTGTAAACAATAGTAGTAGTACTGAGTGAACATATATAACAATCGAGCATTTGTTTGGCCATATTGTTAACAGTTAGTTTTCGTAGCAAGTAAACGTTACGATCGAACCGTTCCGGATCCTCAGCTACATATCCCGCAGTGACAAACACCTGTAAAGAGGGAATAGGATTATTGAGAACTCAGGTAGATACAGGTAGGTACTTACAACATTTATTTACTTGAGTAGACACCACTCTTCGAAAATAAGAACTTTTGCCGTTAAGCTAACCAGAAAGGGGTACAGCTTGGGGATGGGTGAGAGAAGTTGTCATTACAACCTCCTATAGCTTCCTCTTCCGGTACGACCGCACGACTCCCTCTCACACAATATCTACCATCGTGCCAAATTCTTACAGCTTCCTACCACTTTTTCAAAAACTCAACCAGTTTTCCTCAAAAAACGTATATGGAGGATGACCGGGAATTTACCGCGCATGAGGCGGAAAAATTCATCAACTGGAAAAGCTGCTCTCAAGAGGATGCGACCCCCGCCCCCTCCCCACAACCGATCAGGAACAACCCCCATGGGATTCCCCAATGGTTTTGTACCCTGTTTGAGATGCAGCAAGCATTCTGCTTTCATACTAGATGATTGAATGCCATATGACCTATACAATGATTTGTGGGGCCAACAAGCTAGGGTCCTCAATCCTGCCGGCCGAGTCTACCACGAGATCATCAGCTCCCAGGGAGGAAGAATCCGTTGACCTGGGTGATAGGCAATTTGGGATTTGCCCCCTCCCCAAAACGCGCACAGCTAAGTGAGCCACTTTCTACTACGCCACTCCGCCTCAGAGGTGACACTCTTTCACTCTGAATCCCTAGCTTAACTCGGCTTGAAAGTCTTATAATCAAAGTGAGAATGGTACGAATCCCCTCCTTTCGAGGAAACACTCCTTCTCAGGTGTGTGAAAGGAGGATAAAAAACCACCGGATAAAAAAAAGGCAGGCACTATTTACCCTTTTACCGCCCCAATCTTCCAAAAACAGGTCAGTTTTTGCCGGTCAACTATCCCAGGAGGCAACCATTTGAGTCAAATCTGTCCACGGAGAAAAAAGTCAGTCTAAAACTGGCTCAATTCTGGATGGTTGAGCAGTAAAGGGTATGATGCCAAAAGGCATTAAACGCGCTGTCACGATAGTACGGAATTCGTAATTGTATGATAATGATTTAATCGATTTTATAAAAAAAATTTGAGAGATTCCCATTAAGATATACGTACCTGTCGCATCAGAGGCTCGGTCTTTTTTGCCTCCGCTCCGAGGGACTCGCGATTCGTGCCAAACTTCCGCCAGCTGATCACTCGAACATTGCAAGCTCGAGCCAGATCACCAAACGCTTCCTGCATGAAAATGCTTTCTGACTTTGTTCCAAAACGGAAATTCTTTTCAAGAAGCGAAACAATTACTGCACATCCAAGATTCTGCTTATCAGGCTAGAGCTTTCAACCGCTCTAAGCCAAATTGATCTCTGTGCCTACATCAGACCTTTCCAAGGCACCAAACCAGTTAAGCGAGGTCGCGGCGGCCTACAACACCATTCTCTGGCCGACGGCATAGGCTCAGGGTGGACGGTACAACTAGAACATTTCGCGGGGGTCCTGGCGCGAAAGACAAGGGCAAAAGTGGTGGACTATGGCAGACAATGCACTGAAACATACAAGAAACAGATGAGACAGGGAGTGACTTTTTTCGGGTGGGAGGGACCGCTAAAACTTTCATGCAGACGGAGAGCGCAGAGAAAAACAGAAAGTTGGCGCGATTAAAGGGACTGATGCTGGTTCCCCATAAACCACTTATGGGAAATACACGGCAAGGGTAGCGCATTTCATAGCCGCATAGAGCAGACGTAGTCGCGCCGCCGCCTGGCTCCGCTCAATTAAGTTAGCCCGCAAAGAGTTTCTGTAAGGGTGGTAATTTGCGGCTCCGTAGGGGCAAGCAGCTTAAAGTAGCTGTCAAGCATACACATACTTCCCCTATAAAGGGAGTGTACTTGACTGCAGCTATGATGATAGTTGACGTCAATAATTACACTCGCAGTACCCGATATGTGGCAGGCGTGGCCACGTATTTCAACTGTGGCAGTGGCTGCGCTTCTAATGGGATATTTTCATTTGACACAGATTTGGCCATGTCTCTGTCCAACAATGAACGGGATGACAGTTGTCTCGAACTGAAATATCCCACGAGTAACCCATTCTATGCCATGTTCAAATGCCACGCCTACTCCGTCTCAGGGATAAGGAGTGTATATGTGCGAATGACAGAACCTCTTGCAACATCTCGTTTGTTAGGCGTTTAAAGGCAGTTGGCACGATGGTTTCCTACTTAGCCTAAAATGCTAGTAGGGCGCTGTATAGTGGGGAAATGGCGAAAGAACGGAGTGAAACGGTCAAAATCCGGCGAAGAAAAAGCCTCCGTTCTCAGTGACTTGTAAATCGATTTCGGACGAGTTTCCCGTACGCATCTTGCCAATCACCGCTACCGAAGATACGGCTGCATATGTGTACCCATATATGCATGCAGCATCACGGCCGCTTCATACCAATCCCTTTGCTTCATAATTTGCTCAGCAAATGAATGAATACGAGCGTCAGAAACGGTCGTCCGTTTGTGGGCGGGCGGGCAAGGAAGGCGTTTGGGACGTAAAGTTGTTGCTCAATAGGGCGTTATAGGGTACCCTCCTTGGAAAAGGCTTCACGCAGCGCCTGTCCGAGGTCACGGAATTCTGTTAAGCCAGTTGTACAAATCCTACACCTGTATAGCGATTTATCGTGCCAACTGCCTTTAAGAAGTCTTGATGACTTCTTGAAATTCAATTCACCATCGCCTGGAAGATTTCTCCCAGAAATAAAATTCAGAATGAAATATTGTGGTGGAATGTGATCTACGACTGTAAAGTAACATTCTACCAAACGGCCAAGATGTGATTAACTTAGTTCTCAACCTAAGAAAATCATTCTCTTACAAAGATCTTCATTCATGAGTGCTATGTATTGTATTAAGGACAGACCCTGCAGTTATATACGGTATACCATTCGCACGGTATACCGTATGTAACTGCTACTTGTGACGGCCGCAACGCCCTCGTCACTGTGGAGCCGCGGAAGCGGAACAATCTTGCGATCACGCACCGAGCTGCCAGGGCAAGGGAGGAACTACTGGTTGAGCGCGGAATCTGTCTTCAAAAATATGCAAAACTCCTCTACCGTAACCTCGTGCTTCCCGCAAGTCTTATCATTTGGACCCTTTTTCTCTATCGCTATAAGCATTCCACCTCACCATTACTCCTTACTTCGCATATTCACTCTTAACTCTTGAACTAGAACAACATTTGAACTCTGTCTATGGTAGAGTAGCCAGGAAAGTTTCAAGATAGTCTTAGGGTTACAATTAACAGAAGCCGCTCAGCTTTCATCAGTAGTCTCATCTCCTTCTGATACGCCACGCATTACAGTTTTGATCAGGAAAGAAGTCGCAGTTGCATGTAGAAGTTGTTCATTGAGACAAAGCTCTCCAGTTTTCGCCGTTGATTTGCAATGTGCCGGTCCTGTCAAGCTTCCGCCCTTCACAGTGGTCTTATTCAGTTCCCTTCTAAGAGAGTGCGAGACGGAAACTAAGCTTGTTCTTCAGAAAAGCCCCTCGAAATCGCTGCTGTAAAATCGAATAAATAAATAAACAAAGTAAATAATAAATCAAGCTATTGACTTGTAATATGAATGGAAGGAGTTTACTTTCTTCAATGACCGACGAAGATATCGGTGCTTCGATCCTCTCTGACCAATATTATGTAAGCTGTCAACGGGTATGTTACAAGACAATCGCCTGGCTGGTGGGCGTGGCAGGCGACGCCGCGTTGAGACGAGTTCTCCTGCCCAGCGCTTCGCAAACTATAAGTGGGGGAAGAGGAATTTCGATATCGCCCTTCATGAACAGTTTCGCTGCTCCATTCACCCAGCGAGAAGTTGCCGCGCATGCCGCGCGCGACGATGCGATGAATTAATTCTCTTGCCCGTCTCCCGCTGTCAATATTAGAGAAGTGTGAGGCTTAGTTATTACGAGGCGTTCTCGGTCTCAGATCCAATCTCTTGACAGTGCGCACTGTAGCCGGGTAACATGTCACTGCCGCATGCTGAATTCAGGGATGGAAGATCGAAGGAAGTTTGAGGAATCATAGATCTGCTTGTCCCTGACGAGGCCCCACAAATTGGTCTGAGTAACGTCCCCTGCCACTATTAGTCTTGCATCTCAATAGCCTCGGCAGTTGACTTGTCGTAATGAACCTATGCCTAAACACCTGCATGACTTGCTACGATAAACACCCCACTCGACCTGGAGTCTCGAAAATCAGTGGTTTCGTGGGCTCAAAAATGGCACATTTCGAGGCCTATAAGTTCCGTAACCAGTTCCGTGTGCCGACTAGCATGAGCAATAACTGGAAATAAAAAAAAGAGAAAAGATAGACCTACATGTTTACTTTTTTCTCGACCTTTTTCTTTTCCGGGTCTTGCCAAACTATATTTCGCGACATCATGTGGCGACCGCCGCTTCGAAGTTTCGGTGCGATCCCCCATCTCGCCTACCATCTCCCCGTATTCTCCTTTCTTCTCTATCATTTTCTGGGGTTTTTTTCCCGACCCTTATTCAACAGTTGCTTTCGAAGTTCGAATAGCTTCGTTTATAAAAGCCGACGAAAATGTTCGCATGCCTTGGCGCTTCGCCAGCGCCAATGAGCAGCTGGCGACACACTTCCTTTATTCATTTGGAGTTAAGTTTGTATGTCTAAGGGCTAGACAGAAAGTGCACTCAACATTCCTTTTGTGAACAGTCTCCATGGAATTCTCATCTCGTGGTCTTTATTTGCCACGATCACGGGTTCGCGCAAGTCTAGTCATAGCCATTGCTATACGTGACGACTTCGTAGGCGCTACTAGTAGCGACTACAGGTTTTAGATGTTTTTCTACAGGTTTTAGGTATTTCTAGCCTGCTATGCAACTTGTCGTGTGACCCATCCATGCACCAGACGGACTTTCGGACCCATTTCACAATAAAAAAACAGGGGCAGTGCGGGTCTTGGAGAACTCCTCAAGCTTCAGGCACACAATGGGCAATCCGAATTGCTACAGTACCTCACACTGTCGGGACAAGATCATCTCAGCTCGCACTCTGTATTTTACAGCTTTTACTTGAGCCTTCATTACAATTCATACTTCTTTTATTTTTCTACTCTCTTGTCCAATATAATCCGAAAATAATCACTCTCACCTTGGCTTGCTTGTAGGAGTCCTTATTGAGAAACAAGATACCGGTGGCATACTGGCCAGGAGGCGGTAGATCCACACCATCCTGTCTGAAAATTCATTAATTAATAATAAAAGTTGGGCACTTTTAGGGGAAGTTCGCTAGGGCGTATCGTATTGTCTACGAAGTTTCACACCAGAATTGACGAATGAAAAGTTAAATTATATGCTACAAGTATAAGATGTATTGGATTCAAGCAGATCTAAGTAGAGAGGACAGGAAAACACTGGCTTATTCACCACAGATAGGAAGAGCAGAACGATCATTGGTTGACAAATGATAAAGGAAATGGGACCGTGACAAGAGGAGCTATTGCTACATGACTGGTCCCCTGGCCCAGTTTCACCGAGGTTAACAAGCCCTTCATCACCGCGATTACGGCCATCGGTCCCCACGCATTTTTTTCTTCGACTACTGGGTACGAATGGGAACGAAGGTAACTCAGATACTGGTTGGTCTGGAGAAAGAGCCTCTTTCGATATCGAACACCAATCCTACCATATATAATGTATGTATACTGTCTAGATTTGAACAGCAGTTGATTTTTTATGAATTTTTTTTGTTTTTCTTAGTTGTTTGCTTTAGGTATTTGTTAATTCACATTGCCACATTGTTTTATTTGGTTCTAACATTCGTTATGCGTTCTAACGCACGCATAACGTACGCATAGTAAATAAATGAATAAATAAATAATCCACATATATATGGATATATATGGATATATATAGTGATATCAGCTGATAAGATTTGATAAGAGGCGTCATAAAGGAGAATCACGAGTCCATGGCACGGGTCACAGCAATAGTGAAATGTATGGTAAAGGGTACGGGACGGAACATTGTTGGTGGGTTATAGGAAGTGATATCAGCAGATAAGATCTGATTTGGCGAATCAGAATGGGAAGGCCACCATAATAATAACACGGGACACAGCATCAGATAGGCGTTGAATCCAGCAATTGATATAGAGAGGGAGGTAACCTAAATATTAGCGCCTCCATTGATTTATGCGGCTTCAGCGAGTAGACTGCATGGTAATGGAAAAGGTAAGCGCTCATCGTTAGGCATTTTGATTCAGGTAATGGGAACGGAATTTGTTCTGAGCGATTCATATTACGCTATATTGTCCAACTTTACTTTCTATCTATATCTGTAGATCTATGTATAGTGTGGACGTTATGGCGAAACTACCACCTCACCTGCAAATATAAGCGTGGAGTCTGGAATGCGGAATTCGCTGGGTTACTCTATCTATTACGATTCCGATCAACACAGCGCAATATGAGCAGCTCAGTGAATGAACGAATTCCGTTTCAATTATGAAGGTCAGCCCGGCGAAGCTGGGCTAAAGAGAAGGAGGAGAGTTCGTCGTCAGCGAGGCGATCCGAATTTGCTTACAAGAATATTCAAACAGGGCACGTCCTGCCGCTGGAAAATTTTTTCGGAAAATACGACCTCCCCTCGTTCCCTCTTATGATGCGACCCCACTTCCGCATAACACTACCACTTTCCCAGATTCTCCCAGGTTCCTATCTCTTTTTCCTGAATTTAACTAAAGTTTTCGACTTTTTTCCCCAAAATTTTGCAGTCGTATGAGGGGAAGGGGGTAATTACTCATCCCCTTATAGCGCTCGTGAAACAAGAAAGATCAAAAAAATTTAAGGACCAAATGCGACCCCCTCCCCTCATCTACGAAATACGACCCCTGCTGTGGGCTGCCTAATGTACGACGCGGTCTGTATTCAAGATCGTTTTACAGTAACAGGTAGTCAGAGTACAAGAACACGATAAAGTGCAACGAAGTCCTGCGTAGCAGCCAAAATCACGTGATCGGTTAGTACAGAAGGATAGTTTTCGCCGTTAATCAATTCCTTTTTGGGATGCGGCAAGTATCTACATCCGTACAGAATCTTAGTTGTTAATGAATGCCATGGGGTACACAAAATGACCCGCGAGGCCAACCGATGTATAAATTCAATGCTCTGATCCTGCCGGACAAATCTGGTACCAATTTACAGTCTCCAGAGAGTAGAAGGCTTGGCTAACTTGGGCGAGATCCGAGCTGGGATTTGACCCCACCCCCCCCCGCGTGTGGTAAACGTGACGCTTGCCACTATGTACACCATACGCGCCTCAGAAATTAATCCAATAAATAGCCGTGCCCATGATGAATCCAGATATCTGAGGAACATGCTTTTCCATGAGGCATTAATTACATG
>MU911948.1:42758-75054 GCA_036418165.1 Cooperia oncophora | reverse complement strand
AGGAACATGCTTTTCCATGAGGCTTTAATTACATGACGCTAAAAGATTAGGTTTTCAATTACCAAAAAGGCTATGCAAGTGCGAAAGCTGTAACCGAAGTCGTTGCAGAATGCGTACTTCGATCATAAGTGCGAGCCCAAGCGTCTTAAAACCTCAGAGGGAGCATGGATGACATCACTCTAATCTCCATAACAATAAATTTTCCAGGGAATATCAGCAGAAGTTGAAAACTTTGCTAACCCTCCTGTACTCTATGGCGTGCTATACTCAAATATTTGGTGTAGGTCTAACATTGCGCGGCGACGAAAATGTGCATCTTTCTAAAATGGTTTACAAAACTCCTTTATGCTCATTGTTTGATAGTGCCCTCGAAGATCCCACTTCTAATGGTTCCTATCCTGACATTTATGTGGGTGATTTTTTTCCCAAAGAAAACCGTAGGCGTTATCGTCAAAATCGCGGTATCATTCGTAACTGAAGCCCCCGTTTTGCGTCATCGCGCGAACTAGCGCAGTATTCCCTAACAGAGGGACTTGTCAGCCTGCAACATAACCGCGTCAAACCGATTAGGTCTTGGTCCGGATGTCGCGCACGCGAGTCATGTAGAACGTCCCACCCTCGCCGCAATCTGCTTATGCTGGACGACACTAATAGCCATAGACCTTGAGATAATTTTATTATGACTCGAAATATTTTTTGACAATCCGCTCCACAGCTGGCCCGATTTACTGCTTTGCGTTGGTCTGAACCACGGCATTGAAGGACTTTCTCACAGTACTCAAGACAACCGCATATATCCTACAGATACATCGACAGTGAACTGGAGGTCGTAGCACTTGGCGATTTTGCGCGACATGATGTTTGACCCTGGTGGAAGCGGGGAGGAAGAGAGGACCCCTTCAACTAGAACTTACAGAGGAGCAGAGGAACTGTGGGAAATGCCATTTTGAATGACATTTCCCACATTTCCTCTGCTTTCTTTCTTGGCAGTCCCAAAAAGGACATAGTATCGTTCTGCGAAACCCATCAAGGGTGATGTGCTGGGTAGCAGAAAGAGGTGCGTATTTCTGCTACGTTTCCGATGTGCAGTTAAAGAGAGCTTTCGAGTTGTAAGTGGGGTAACCCTACAAATGATATAGGGTTCAACATTTTTTCAACATTTTGAATGACATTTCCCACATTTCCTCTGCTTTCTTTCTTGGCAGTCCCAAACAGGACATAGTATAGTTCTGCGAAACAAATCAAGGGTGATGTGCTGGGTAGCAGAAAGAGGTGCGTATTCGATCGAGCGAGAAACCCTTTCGTGTTAAGTTCCCCTGCGCTTTTTTAGTTGCTTTCGAGGCTCAACTAGCATGCTCGATGGCTAATCGGAGTTGTCTACCCGCTCGAAATTTCGGGAAAATTCGGTAAGAAGGATGAAAAAAATCTAATGCAACACTTCAATTTTGCTCTCTGTACCGTTAAGCAAGTGCTACTTTGAGCCTTTTGAGAGATTTAAAGAAGCATGGCTCAGTAACCAGAAGCGCCGTTTGTCACTGATGTGATCAGATGGATCGAATCTCTCCAAAGCCAATTAAGCCCCTCCCTACTCGACAGGAAAATGTGAGCGTTTTGGCAAGTAGCCAAGATAATGTTATTGTCGTAGTTTCCACGTGTTGTTTGACAACGTCCCCAGTAAATAGCCATTAGCCGGGCCAGTGATAAAAGACCACCAATCACTCTTATCAACGCAAGTCAACCGGGGTCAACAACAGCGTGGGAAAATCGAGGAAAGACCTTTTGATTTTATTCTCGTTGTGCACTACCAGCTTACCGAATAAGAAGACATTATGCAAAGTATGTCGGAGAGTTGGGCCAAAAAAATTATACTGAAGTTCAACATAGGACCACCGCCACCACAGATCTCAGCGGCCTCTCTACTTACAACTGCTTACTTACGCTCTAGACAAATGTTCGCTGCTCCTTTAGATGGCCCCACAACAAACGAGATATTTCTCAAAAAATCATTTTGTTAGCAGCTTTCATCCCCATGGCATACGCCCAAGGTGAGTTATCTTCCAACAGCGTTACCGAGGGAGCAGTATATCAGAAGAAATTAAAATAAAAACTACTTCGGTTTTCTTCTATGCATGCTTTTTGTCAAGGGAAAACACCTGGAATCCACACAGCAGTTTTCAAGTCACAGATTTAAGTTTACTTCGCACTGAATACCTTTTCTACGTCACCTGTACGTGTGATGTCAAACCGTGCCTACCAATCGATAAGCGTGCAGAACACAACGAGAGAAACTCTTGGTAATGCACATCATGGCGATATCACGACTATTACTTCTTACTGCATAAGGAAGGCAGATCCTCGAAGTCCCAATGACAGAGTAATGGGACGCCGTACGTTGGGGATTCCCAACTAGCGGGGGATCGTATTTTGTTCCTAGAAGTTGGGGGATGTTGTATTTGCCTTTGTCAAAAAATTTTCGGTCATTGAATTCCCTCAGTTTTCCCAGTTTCGCGTATATGTCTTCTCCCAAAAATTGAGGAATTTCGGTGGGAAACAAAAATTCCGAAAAAAGAGGTAGTAAGCTGGTAGGATTCAGGGAGATAGCAGGTACGAGGGAAGGTGAAAGGGTTAAGGTTGATTCGCGGGAGGAAATTTCAAGGGGAGTATTCCACAGAAATTTTCCTTAACGGCAGTACGTGTCCTGAGCAGGGTATACCATATTGCCGCAGCCCTGCTGGGGGCACAACAGTTTGTCGCTGGGAAAGGATGCCGATAGTGTAGAGGTGTGTAAACGCTGAAAGTGCAAGGAAACGAACGGTAATGGAGCTATGGACCTTTACGAACCATTGAGTCATGTCGCATTGCAAGGGCCAATTTCATGTGAAAAAAGTAGTAGCGATTTAATGTATCGTTTATAGTTTGAAATTATCGCTAATTGTGCTTAAAAAAACATTGCGTTAAAAAATTATCGTTTATTGCCTTATTTAATTATAACTTGGTATAATTACTACCATTTTACATTTTCTCGTGTTATTTATTATGTTTAAGATGAATCTTCAGTCAAAACTATACATTAAGTCAATAATATGTAATTTTATGTAAAATTTACACCTTTGAACCTCCTCAACGGGAGAGTCAAATGCATGGCGCCCCCATAAAGGATATCAGTGGATGAAAAGTCTAATTAAATTTAACGATTAAAGTCACCACGGAAAGTCACAATTGCTCAAAGAAGGGGCACTTGGCGTTCAGAAAGGTACCCAGAATATAACATGCTCTGATGCAAAATGGTAGTTTTTAGCGCGAATTTTTTAAATACTGCAGTGCTGGATGAGAGCGCACTGGGACCCTGTTTTGAGAGAGGGTCATACTGACACCGCCATTTCAGCCATCCCCATGTCGCTCTGTAATCAATACAAGTAAGTCCTTGATTCAGAGCATGCCCCATCTCGACACCAAATTTCATTCAAAACTCCTGAAACTATGTCCTCTTGAGAAGTTTTACGAGCATCAGTCCGTCAAGTAAGCTCTTAATCCCTGACCATCAGTAATCTCAAACGTTTCCCGTTTTAATGTCCAAGAGATCCCTTAAGCCTTGTGAGATAAGGAGTGACAAATGTTTGGCAGAATGAGAGTACATTGTGGCCGATAAGTTTTATAAATGGAGTAAGTTATAGTGAACTGACTCTTTCACAGATTTCCTATAGAGAAGATCGGGTATTGCTGTCAGGACTCCTGCACCATCGCCGGAATCGTTGTCACATGCACATGCACCACGATGAGCCATACGTTCCAGCATTGTCCGGGCTTCACAAAGGATCTGGAAATACATTCGTTATTGGACTGTATTTACGCCGAGTTACGTGCTACATTCATGTCATAGCGCTAAATATAGCGCTATTGTCTGTCCCCTCAGTTAATTTAGAACTGGCGGGTCCAAAACTGAATTTTTAGAGATAGGAAATAGCTGAGGTCCGGAAATTTGGCTTCCGATCTCATGCTTGGTTTTCGTCTAGAAGTGACGATTTCCCCTCGTCATCCGCCCCTGAATTCAATTTCATCGCGTTAATGAGGAATTACGCAGTTTTCAGGACCTCTACAACTGGTAAAGTGCTGGCTTTCTCATAAGCTTTTTTAATCCTTCAGCGTAGGTCTGGCTGAAGTCCGCTCTACCTACTTTAGCGATTGTCTGTCCTCTCAGTTTAGCGTTAGGTAAAATAGTAGTTTACTTGTTATTCAGTACAACGTTGTGTTGTCAAAGCGCACCTATGCGCGCATCAAATAAATAAATAAATGATGACGTCGCTTTTCACCTGTCCAGTCCGAAGAATTCAATCCCGGGTTCCCAAATTGTTACCGAAACTCTTGAAGGTAATATCAACGCTGATTAGCTTCCACGCGCCATGCTATGGCCCAGATACCTACTCAAATCAGGGATCTTCGTATACTAGGTAATCCGCTGCTGGGAGGGGGGGGGTCGTATTTATTTGGTCGCTGGAGAAGTCCCTCTCCCCTAGCTGGTGACGCCGCAGGACTATTATTCGCCACTACAACGCAAGTACTACTTCTATGGTTGAATTTGCACATCGTTAGTTGGGGATTTTAGTGGAGTCCGTACGACCCCACCCCTAAAGGTGGCTTGATACGACCCCCTCTGATACGATCGAGCTGTGAAACGGGAAGGGGCAGGTACATGTCGAACAGGGAAAACCACGAAAAATCAGCAACCGGGAAAGTTCTTCAAAACGCCGCAAATTTCTCCCAGGGAACTACGACCCCCTTCTCCCAACAACGAGCAGATACGACCCCCCCCCCCTTATAGCGTCCGTGAAACGAGGCAAATCAGCTATCAAAAAAATGTTTTTCTCGGACCAAAAACAACCCCCCCTCCCTGAATGACCAAAAACGACCCCTCTCTTTTGGTGTATCCCAATGATGATGTGCCCTGCTTCTCATCCATCCCGCTCAGATGTTTGGGGGAAAAGTTGAAACATTTTTTTGGAAAAGCTGGAAGAAGTGGCTGGAAGTTGGAAAAGCCCTTAAGTTGGTGGGTAAAATAGGGAAGGGTGAAGTGGGGTCGTACCAGAGGAGGAAAATCGGGGGGAGGGGGAGAGGCCGCATTTTGCAGAGATTTTTCCTAGCAACAGGACGTGCTTTGATTCGGATGCTGCCACGATTCTGCAATGAAGTCGAGAACATTGCGCACCCCAAGGAGGGGTAACTAGAGTTAACAATTCCACCATTCACCCTCTTTCGATATTCTCTTCTCATGAATAGTAATTCGAAACAAACGAGGAGGAAAATTGGAGCATAAACATTTTTGGCGCCCAGTCACAAGTGCTCCATCGCTCTTCATGGGACTAAAAGTGAATAATGGCCAAGTCCATGATGGCGATCTCAATGCAGCCTTTTTTTTCTTCGCCCATAATGCTTCATGTTTCATCAAGGGTTACACGCGATTCACTTCGTGCATAATGCCCTCTAAAGTGTTTCCGGTTACTGAATAAACACGAACAATGGGGGCTTTTGCGCTCAATAATTCACAAACACATAAAGCACAGACCACCATAGTATTGATTTTCCGCCTTATTTTAATCAAATTCAAATGATGAAATTTTTATCATCAACGTAAGCACATCTGTTCCCTCACAACAGCCAGTCCATCAAAAATTGAGGACAAGGCAAGGACAAGCACATGGACGATTTCGTAAGCGCTAGGGATGAGCCCCGCACAGAACAATCAATCGAGTCGAACCGAGGTGGGTGTTTTGTCACGTGAAAGTCCTTGACTGCGGAAAGGAGTGGTACTATAGGTAGTATCGTCCATGTGTATTGTATGGAATGTAGGTAGTATTTGTTGGTAAGTAGTATTTTGTAATGAAGTTTAAGTTAAGTTTGTCGGCAGTTCTGAGTGCTAATTAACAGTTAATAGCAAAATAAATATTTAACACATTGCGGACCGCCGTTCTGCGAGAATCTCCGCGTTTTTGTAACTTTTTTACATCTATAACCAGTAATTTCTTCTGTTTTTTTGCTCTCCTATAGGGGATGTGTCTTCCCTTGCAAAAGAGTTCTGATAACTTCAGAGCATGGAACAGATTCCAAACAGATAACTGCAGAGCGAAAATGCATGACACACCATGTGTGTCAAGCCGTCCGGAACGTGCTGGGCAAATTTTGAGGTGTGGGGTTCTAATAGCTCAGTTTTCGTTTCGCACGACCCCTTGGAAAGAACCTAAGAAGTCAGAGATATCCTTTACCTCCACTAATTGTAAACGCTGTTATGCCGAACCTTTTGACACTGTGAAATGGCATGGGGGAAAGCGTGGTCCTATTACAGTCCCATGCATTCTGGCTACAGTAGGACAATCTCCATACCCTCCAGTCTTATTTTCTTTACTTCATCTTAGTTTCTCTCCTGTATGCCAACCTCTACATCCAATTTCCTCCAACCAGAAGTAACCATCTGCACAACTAAGTAAAGGGAAATTCGCCCACCCAGAGGAAAGGAAAGGAGATAGAGGAGTACATGCAAAACCGCAAAGTTGGAAATCCTTACTCCTTTCCACCAAAAAATCTAAACTGACAGCTATCACGGCTATCACGACTAACCAGGGGGTTGGACTTGAAAACACCTTTGAAGGTCGCTGTCTCCACGTCCATATAGGGATCTCTCCCAAACAGTCTACCTATGATTAGACGCACCTTCTTCGAGGTCTCCTTGACCCATACTGGCATCGAGTTCGCCTCGACTGCGTCTCATAGTGTAAAGTGAAAAGAAAATGTGTAAAGTTAGTGAAATACAGGAGAAGAAATGAAAAAAATCAATAGTGAGGCTAACAAAAATTATAAACAGAGTTACACTCTGCACGTCATCTTTTAGTATCTTAAACATCGGAAAGACTACTGTTAAGATATTTTCTTATAACCAATCCCATCAAACGCGCGTCTTTCATCACAGCCTCGCCCCGATAGCAGTTTACGCGCTAACAATTTCCCTTACTCCTGTATTATTGGTATTCTTTACTCTGACCAGCAAGAATAAAGACACAAAAACTTTGGAGTGAAAAACCTTCTGAGAAAATTCACATTTTACTGTTCGCCAAAGAACACTCAAAGTAAGAAAAAATCATAGTAGATGACGCGGTAGGCAAACAAAGCAAAAATCGCAAACGTTAAAGGAAATAAATATCAAAAAAAAACAAAAGTATGACAAAAGTTTAAACAAAAGTAGCAAGATTTAAAAGTAAAGTATATTACCTTATGGGTTTTAATGCCTTTGATCGAGACAACAAAACCAACACCACAACCATCTCGCTCGAGCTGAGGTAGCCAGAGGCCCTCCTTAGCGGCTTCTTCTTGTTCTTTAGTAAGAATAACCATAGTGATTGAGCCTACAAGTAGTTCTTCAATTATTATTACAACACAATTACTTGAAGTAGTGATCAGAAGTAAAATCAAGTACGAAAGCACCAATGATCACGACCAACTGGTGGGTTGGCCTTAAAAACACCTTTGAAGGTCGCCGGACTGTTTACTGAATGACGTTAGATAGAACACAAAGGAAGTCTAGAAAAAGTGGTAGAGTAGTGATGGAGTGTGATAACAGTAAGTAAGAGTTTAAAGCAGTCAAATCGAACATCAGAGAACAATGCTCGTGTAGAGCGACGAAGTCACGAAACATTCTTGTTTGAAAAAAGTGCCATCAATTGTAACAAAAACAGTGAACGATAGAGTTACTTGAAAAAACAAGCGAGTAACATGTGATGATTGAAGTGAGTTAAATCTGGTTTAAAAGAATTTCGAAACTGCAAAAAATAACATCAAGCCATTTTGGCGGAGATCAAGATAAACTCTGTGAGCGGGGACCAAATTCGACTCTTTAGGCGGGGTCCAAACTCACGTTTAATTTCGAAGTTTCTCAGAAAAGCGCAAGTTTTTTCAGAAAGCGTTCGCATTGTGTTCTGGGTATGCCAGAACGTCTTTAATATCGTTAAAGCGCGTCGAAATGGAATATTCGATTTTTCAGCGGTTGAAAACAACATCGTGCCGAACTCGTGCACAGTTCACGATGACCTTTGGACCACATTGTGTAATAAGTGGTGGTTCTGAAGAAGACAGTTAGGTAGCTGGGCAGGCGATTAGCTAAATGACCGACCGACTCGACTCGTCGTAGCAGTAAGCAGTAATGCAAAGAGACTCATCAATAATGCAACCGAAAGGTAATCGCCTCCTCGTCCTCAACTCATTGGGACTGCTGCAGCCGTTCTCGATGGGCAATTCTAAGCACGAGTATGGCAGCAAAAGGACATCGACGTGTGTGTGCGCTGACGCCAGCCAACTGTCGGAATCGTTTGGAAATGGCTAGGAGCCTTTGGGAAAGAGCAAGAAAAGAAGGTGGCGCTAGTTCACGTCATCAGCTGCGCCCACTCGTCTGCACATCTGTGGCAATAGCGCGCATAAATGGTGAAAAAGGAATCCATGGAATTATGGACGCTATATAGCGACTAGTAACGACCAGCAAGATTTGTGATTCAGAAAAATGAAGCGCTACACGAAAAAAATGAGAGCAAAGCGAACACGGGGGCAAACTGCACTGACTGTTTGCTGTGACGCCATCAGTGGGATGGATGTTCAAATAGATGCTATAACCATGAAAAAAGGAGGCTCAGTGGAAATGGCAAAATTATCGGATAAAGTGGAAGAACATGGCCATGACTGTGTGGTGGTGGTGGTGGTGGTCTGAGTGAAGCGACTCCAATATGACGTCGATTTCCGTCCAGCTTATACCCCGCCCTCAACTGAGTTTCTGACGAATGCGCAGCAAATTTTCTGGCCCACACACAGCAGCCCTGCACGCTTTGACGCCTATCGTCGCCCGCTGCAAACATTCATTCTCAGAATGTAGTTCAAAGACCTTCAAACAACCAGAAAACAAGTAAAGATATCCTGAAAATGTATGGGAACAGGTACAGAAAAACAAAGAGAGTAATGAAATAATCCTAACATCGATTTTCCTTGTCTGCCACTATTGGGGGACGCGTTGTGGGGCGGGAAGGGATAGAAAGGTCATATTTCGGGTGATAATGCGTTTTCTTGGAGTGTGCTGTGCACCCGTACTCTATTACAAATTAGAACGAGTTTGAGGGCGAAATTCGGTTTCACAAAAATTTTACGAATATCATAGAGCTGGCAGAACTGGTAGAAGATCCGTTCGGCTTGAGAGGGGGCAGCGAAGGTACTCAGCTAGGTTTGTATAGACCACTCTGTGGAGACCTAAAATTCCGTCTGGCTAACGTGACTCGCTCGCGCCATTTCTCAGCTTCACTTGAGTCTACAAACCTCACCAAAGTAAGACGTGTTAACGTGAACCAAGAGAAGAAATCAACCAAAATGCAAAATGCCCCCTTCAAGGCGAACAGCGCCCTGCGAATTTGACGTCGATTTCCGCCCACTTTATACCCCGCTCTTAAACTGAGTTTCTGAATGCGCAGCAAATTTTCTGGCCCACACACAGCAGCCCTGCACGCTTTGACGCCTATCGTCGCCCGCTGCAAACATTCATTGTCTAAGTAATGTTCAATGACCTTCAAACAACCAGAAAACATAAAAAAGATCTCTTGAAAATGTATGGAAACAAGCATGAAAAACAAAGAGAGGAATGAAATGCTTTCACATCGATTTTTCTTGTCTGCTACAGTTGAGAGTCCAGGAGAACATCTGCCCTAGCGCCGAAAGTAAAAAAAGACAACATTCCTGGCAACTGCGCGTCTTTCTGGGATGCGCCATGCCCCAGTACTCCATCACAAAATATGAGGGCATGAAGAGATTGAGCAAATGTTTTGGGAACATCATAGAGCTAGCAGAACTGGTAACAGACCTCGTTCGGCCTCAAGGGGGCGAATTGTGCTCATTTAAGCTTGTGAAAACACCTTGAGTAGTCCTGTAAGTCCCGGTGATCAAAGAGGTTAGCTCACATCATTTCGCAGTTTCACAGGGATTATTTAAAATTAACCAAGAGAGGACATCAACGAAGCTGCAGAGTGTTCCTTTCTAAGCCCAGCAGTGCGCTGGTATCGCTTCCCCAGCTAGAGATAGGTTTGTTTTTTTCCATTTTTCCACGTCAATGACGGAATTCTAATACGTGCAGCATAGAGAAACCACTCAATTCTAGAGTGCTCGAGGCTGTAAGTGTTTATAATTGCTTTCGCATCTATAAGAAAGCCTTTAGTTATTTCATATAGGAGTATTTCTTGATGTAATGAATAAGTTGTAAATTGCAAACTAAGAACAAAGTAGCAGAACAGAGCACAAAATATGTGAATATACAACTGTAGTGATACCACAGGGAATGACACTGCTTTAAAAGCAGTGAAGACGATGGTTGGGGGCGGGCGATTGCTGCTGACGTCTCTGGTGGAATGAATGAATGGGGTGTGGTCCAACACCTCTCGCAGACTTTTTACCAATGACGTTGACAGCAACTCCCCGTCCCCTGCCTTCGTGTCCACTGCCTTTAAGGAATAATCGACCTATACTTTGAGAACAATGTCAGCCAGTACGTTTGAAAGAACCCATAGAGCCGATTCTGAATCGTACGGCTTTATCTGAGGTATGCAATGCCATTTCGAAGGAAGTGATTCTGAATGTTGTTCAGAGCTTGAGGTTCTCCTGATAATTGAGCTTCAGCAAAGTGAGCAGGTCGGCTTAGAGGGGCACGTTACAGAAGTTCAGCTTGGGCGGGGGCATTTTTTGTAAGTTCTCCCACCCCAGAGATCACACCCTCCCTATAGTTATGCGAAATTCCTTGAGGCTCCGGTTCACAGTCGTCTTTTCAAAGCTTCCCACGCTGAATACTGTCCAGTGAAAAAAAGAAACAAGGAAGGAAAGAAGTACCCACTGCGAATGATGGGGCGTGTCAATGAGATTGGGTTTGAACGGCCGCCAGCCTGGTGTCCACCAGTTTTTGAAGGGGATAAGCGACAACAACTCTTGCAAAACTACTGGTACGAACGACTTCATACAGTCTTACAACTTGTCCAGGAAGAGAAAAATATCGGGCTGACGCCACGCCAAACCCATCCCCCTTGACACGCCCCTTCTCCGCGATAAACAATATGGTGAGAGATTCCACTTCCTGGTTTCAAGGGAGTTCATAGGTCTGCACGGAATGGAAATGGAATGTTGTAAAGTTGTGGAATTAAATTGGGAACTTTCCAGAGAGAGATGGTGAATCATACAAAGATTGCTGAGTTTACACCCGCATTCTAAGCCGCCCAAGAGCTCCGTCATTTTCATCCTTCTTTGTTTTTTATGCGGCCAACGTCCCGAGGCTTTCACCTTTTCACCTTCGACATAGCTTGGGAAATCAAGGAACGAGCGCAGTGTGTTCCCTCCTTCCCCCCCCCCCTCTCCCGAAAACCCTAACAGCATTGAAGACAATTCCGCCATATGACCAATAAATCAACGAACAAATCAAGTCAAACCGAATAAAATTTATAAAAATCCCAGATGGCTTGAATTAATCATATATATTTGAATTGGATATGCCGAGATTAACCGATAGCCAGTGGATGATTCTGCTGAAAAAAAATTATTCCTGATTCATGCTTTGGTAATTTAGAGCACAGATTACCACAGCGAAAAAAATTTATTGCAAATGAAAGTAAATTGAAAATATAGAATGAATTATGCAAATATTCCGATTTTTAAATAAAAAATGTTTTTATACAGAGTGAGAAGTTGGCAGACGAACACTTGTAGATGAGGCGTACGAAGATTAAAGAATTTCAGAAGGAACAGAGCTTCTGTAAAGTAACTCAATTCGGAAGTTAGTTTTTTTTGTCTCAAAAAAACTTGAAAAATGGAGGGAGTAAAGAAGAAAAGGAAAAGCGAAGAAACTTTCTTCTTCAGCTTTCATACTGAACTGCAGTGAAATTTATGATTACTTAGAAAGCCATGGTCCCCGACGTATTTACCCAAGCGATTTAGGCATCTCTAGTAGTGAGCCAAGTGAAAGTATGCTGTCGAATATGATAGTCATTAGTGAGACAGACATTTTTTTTTGACCTGCAACCTTGCATAGGAAGTAGAATTGTAAGGAAAATGGAACAACAAAAGTTGAGGTGCAGGTAGCAAGTTGAATCTTCTGAGTTGAACTTATATGTTTAGTAATATTGAGATTTTGATCTGAAAAATACTGCCTAACGCCCACCGTACTCCTACCACTGGCCACTGGGGTAAGGCTTTAAAACTTTCCTAGTGGTTAGCCGCTTACGGGGACTGACTGCTTATACAAGTTTTCTAAATGGACACAAAAATCATTAAAAGCCAACAGTCGAAACAGTTTCGGTGTGGACGCCAAAGAAATACATATATCGTGGCGATTTTAACAATTAAAACTACATGGACAATAGAATTGTTATAATATGTGATAATTTATGAGGAAATTACTGCAGTACAATAGCAACAGAGCAGTGCGAGGAGAACAGCACGGAACTATTCGGAAACGTAGCTATGCCACCCATTCCAAAGAGCCTCGCTGCTATCTCCGTCCTCTCGTATTGCGCGCTGTGGGCTTTACTATGCCCATCGATCATTGAACGACCACAGCTGATCAATGTCCTTTGGAACGGAGAACTTGGGGGTTACTTTCTTTATGGGCCCGCAAATAATATTAACGAATATTTGACAATTTGAATTGTTACTCATGATCTTTTCACAAAGAGTAAACAAAAACCTGATCGATGTGCGTCGCATTTTGATCGGTGGGCGGTCTATTCTATTCGCACATGCTTTTGAAAAAAATGTTTCGGGTTTTCCACTTTTCTTGCTTCCTCTTTTTAACGGGCGCTGTATTCACCTCTCCCTCCTATATTCACCCCTGCCTCGGCGGCAGCTTCTAGAATGAAACTGGAGAATTTTTTCGGAAAGCCGTAAGTGGTAGGAAGTTGGATGAGGAAGGTATAGCCGTACCAGAAAAGAAACTTCTGGGGGGAGTCGTTTGGTAAAAAGTTTCCCTCAGCGGCAGGACGTGCCCTGATGTTGGTACTAATCTTAAATAAACCACTGGGGATTTCTGCTGCTTTGGGAATTTTTAGGAGATCTCCGCTGCTTTGTCTGGTTTTGGGATAGTAGTTGAAAAATAAATAAAAAAATGAATCAGATGGTTCCTATGCTATGATGAACATTGTCTAACATTTGAGGAAGAAGCGGGCCGCAATCGTCAGTATGGGCGTTATCGTCCGACAATAACATACATCGCTCTGTGCCGATTTTCAGATAAGATGACCTTGCAATATGCCTAGTGACTCCTTAACTAAGGAGTTGTGAGTTCTGAGAGTGGCGGGAGGGTCTTTCAAAGGAACTGTTCAGCTTCTGTTCGCAAGTCCCCTTACATAAAGGCAATGTGTCAATCTTGTCCAATACATGTCCGCAACCCAAAATGCTACGCATTCAGACATGGGTATGTGGCAAGAGAATCGTTGTTTATCGTGGAAGTGGGCGTCGCGTGCGACGTCGCGCCCGCTAATGACGACGATTTTAGGTGGTATTGGTTGAGAATAGACAATGTATGACCAAGAGAGACCTAAAAGTCCGTCGTGTCCTTGTCTACATGAAACCCGATGCTGCAATCGAAAGATTAGGGCAAATTGAGACGTTGCGCCCAGTGCCGCGCGCGACGGAGCGCAAATTACGATTCTCTTGCCCGTATCCCCTCAGACATGTCACTGACGTGCGGCGAGGTCTAAAAGAGCTTCTCTTGAGGAGGACCACTTTTCAGGAAACATCCTTCTCTGTATTGCGGGTCAACCCACCAGCACCCGGGTTCAATCTCCATAGCTAGTGCCAGTAGCCCTCAGCAATAAATGCCGTTCAGTGTAACAAAATCGCAAAAGATCAACTTAAAAGTTGTAGGTCATAGGGCACGAGGTGGTTAACGTTTGCGTATCAGACTGTGGCTAGCGCCACAGTCTCTGGGGTGCTGTCCAATTGCTTTCGGGATGCGCCATACGGTGACTTCTACTGAGAATCGTAGTGGCACTTCACTGCGTAATGGTCGCACTCAAGCGGAAACGAAGCGGAGCTGCGGAACCCAATCATTACGTTAATTCGTCTCTCATAGGTCAAGTAAATAAAAGGGCAAACTTGTCGCTCTTGATCAGTCCCTTTCTAGGATGCGGCACGCATTCTACTTCCATTCAGAATCGTAGTGGCTTATTGAATGCGATGTGGCCTATACAATGACTTGCGGGGCCAGCCGATGTACAAGTCAGTGTTATCCTCCCAGACGAATCTGGTACCAATTTACCGTCCCCGAAGAATAGAAGGCTTAGTTGGCCTGGGCGGAAGCCCTACTCAGGAATTAACCCTCGGACCGTGGTAAGGGTGCCACTTCCCGCTACATCACCTCCACCCTGAAGATTAAATAACTTCGGCAAAAGAAGACTACATCACTGAGCTGGGACTTAAGCTGAGGAAGTCGAAGTTCGAGCTATGCGTCTAGGAGCGGAACAACTTGCCAGTGCTCCACATTCCCCACGAGCTCACAAGGTCAGTTCTATTGCACTTTACCAGTAACGGCGGTATTTATCTTCAGCAATCCGGTGAGATCATCGGCATGGTCCGCTCGTTAAGGCGCTCATAACGCCCCCGGTTCATATGTTCTGAGGGATTTCCATCACGAGAAACGTTCGAATCCACTTAAAGATATTACCTGGGTATTTGGGTAGGAAAAATGAGAATACTTCCCAAAGAGCCCACATTGTGGGATCCTTGGATCATGGGAGCCTAATTCGGACAAATGCAGCATAGAAATGTACTGAATCAGTCAAGATCTCTACGAGGAGCACGAGGTTGTCTTGTCCCACTAACCTATTAACCAAGAAATACTAAATAGTTGATCGTGTCAATGGCAAAATTGCCGCGAATCGACAAAACGGGAAACTACACGGATTTCAACAGATCTAAAGAATTTCGAAAATAGCGAATAACAAGCACGAGTGAAAGATAGTAACTGGTAAGAACGTCTACAAGTAAGATAAGGAAGCTAGTATGCACGTCATGTGGAATGGTGAAATGTTCAAAAATAAAGTCGAACTTAGAAACACGAGTGAATAATGCGAACGGGTGGTCCCCGTCGACTATCGCTACCACGATTAGAAATTTGAAGATTTGGCGGGAAAGTCTTTGATCTCTTCAAAATCGATGCTAAGTGATTTCTAGCAGTACTTGAAGCGTATCGTTTTCAACAAAAGTAGAGGAAGCATTCGAGTCTATTCGAAAACAGGGCGCTATCTCTTCTGCTCTCCCAAGTGATCTCGTCTACTGCCCTTTCAGCAAAGACTATGCAAGATGTGGGCAGAACTAGTTTTTGTGTACGGGTCTTATTTACATTCATCAGCAAAAATAGACAAATGACTGACGAAATACATTCCACTCGTGATCGCATTAGGATAGCACGTAAATATCGCAGCAAACGTTCTGAGTAAGGGTTTCACCATAAAATTGAAGTGACGCAAATGTAATATGGTTTAAGTAAAAGTAAAGCGAAAGTAATAATGCGTTAGTAAATTAAACAAATATCGATTGATTGAATCCTTTGAAAATGTGGACAATTTTTGTTAAATTGGACCACGTACGGTTCCTAACATGGCAGTCAGTTGGCGCCTGCGTGAGGAGGGTTGGATGAGCCCGCCTCCGGCTGCTTTGCTCTACCAATGGTGATCGGCGAGTGATCGATTCAGGAATGAAATAACCAGTGGAAGAAGCCGCCGCTGGGCCCATCCCACCGCCTTGAAATACCCCCCCCCCCCCACTCCCCGATTGGTTGCGACGATAACAACTGTACTTCAATAGTAGGCGAATGAATACAGTGGCGCTTGCGTTGAGGGGCGGAAAAGTAGGTCTTGCAACCCTTAAAATGTCACAGCAGAAGCGGTAGCACAGGGGATGAGTGGTGCACACAGCAATTTATGGCTTGGGTCGTCCTGAGTCCCCTAGACGTCCAGCCTGTGGCTTAATCAGCGATCAGTTAGTGAGAAGTGAGCTTAGCTCAGGGATATGGTAGCACTTTTTTAAACATCATCGAAGCTCAACAAGCTATTGCAGAGGAAAATATTTGATTAGGAGAGCACCAATCCGCGTTCTCGAGTGAAAGTCGAAGTCATGGCGCAACAAGTGATTATCGATTGCCGACCGAATCACGAGATGTTCGCACATTTTCTCTTTCAAAAAGGTAGCAGTAATCCATTATGGGGAAGCGGCGGCAGGGAGCTACAGCTGATATCGTCGCAATCAGTCGGGGCGGTTACATGAGGAATGGAATGAAGCCATGCGTAGCGTTTACTGCCGCTGAGCCAGGCTCACTCCCCTCTTCTGAAACCGCCCCGATTGATTGCAACGGTATTATTATCTATGGGCAAGGAGATCGTATTTCCTTGGGGTTTTATTTTCCCTGACAAGAAATTTTCATATCCAAAGTGCACCGCTCCTTTTCTCGCAAGCCAGATTCGGGGGGGGGGGGAAGGTGGTGCTCTTGAGAATCTCCAATATACATATAAAAATAATAATTAGTGCGAATCAAACCTTGAGCAACGGGAAAGCAGAAAGGGAGGGAGCTGGACAAATGGGCATTTCTATCGATTTCAAAGAAAGCGATAGTCATGCACTACTGTGCCCAAGAAGAAGAAGAGTATTTTTTTTTGCTTTTCCGCTCGATACGGTTCATGAAAGGACTGAGTATGTGAAAATAGTGGACATGATGAGATTACTCCGGGACTCGACTTTCCCATGTGAATCACCCAACAGGGAGAAAAGTCAGTAATTAGGTTTCCTTAGGAATTGCCTCTTGAGGCTTATTCATAGAGACTGATGTGTACTACAATGCCTACACTGCCTTGACCGAGAGAGTGAGTTTTCTGGATAAATAGAAGCAAAACGCAAAAATCTTGTTCAAAAATGTATAGGTACGAAAAAACTCGGGACAAGCCAAAGAGTCACGTTCTCAGTCTTTCGTAGCGTCGTTCTGAATTCCTTTTTGAGAATCTAATTTCATAAACCCTAAACACCAGGAAAAAGCTTTTATCGAGGCAGTAAAAACTTAATAACAAAAAAGGGCAAATGTGGAAAAACTTCATTTTTCCAAACATTTCTTCCATTGCGTCAGTTCAAAAGGGGCTGAGCAGTGTACCCAAGTGGCACGCTTACCATACGCGCGGGCCGAAGGTCAGGTCCCTGACCGACTTCCGCCCAGGCTAACCAAGCCTTTTACCGGGGACGGTGAATTGGTACCAGATTCTTCTGGGTGGTGAAGGACTGAGTTGCAAATCAGCGGCCTCCCACAAGTAATTGTATAGGCCACATCGCATTCAATAAGCCACTACGATTCTGAATGGAAGTAGAATGCGTGCCGCATCCTAGAAGGGGATGATCAACGGTGAACACGTTATCCTTCATCATGTGCTTCAGCAGAAGGTTCAGTTAGAAAAGGTTCTGCTCAAAACTGAACACCACGCAGTCTAGTTCAACAGTAAGTGCTGGGGCTATTTTGTGAATCGCTCCTATGATTGGTCCTCACAGGCAGTGCACCAATCACAAGAACGGGTGTTGCTGTTCCTTTGTTGCCTATCTGAGGCCCTAACTTAAGAGGTCTGAGCATCACTTCTATCGAGCTCGTTGGGTATTCTGAATGGTGCACTCCAATATGAGCTTACTGCAGGGCATCATCTGCTAGGAAGGATCTAGTGAAAGGCTTTTCTTCCATGAACTCTTTGTTACCTCATAGTCAGAGGTAACGAACAGTCCATCTCCAACTGCTCAAGGCTCAATTTACCCGAGTAGAAAGATCTGTGGAGAAGACAATCGAGTAGCACCAGGGTCTAATTTGGGTCGGCTCCGATGCAACGAAGCCTTTCAGAGCTTTGAGACGGTTATGCGCTACCCCACTTACATTGGAGCATACGTACTGACGTGTACACCAGCTGGCCCTCGCACAACTATTCCGAACGGAATCAGAATGCACGGCGCATCTCAAAAAAGATACACCAGCGCCGGAATTCATCTCCTTTCTATCTCTCAGAAAAGATTTTTGGAAGTTCACGAATCAAATTAGTAGTTGTTCTTGGTTATGAATAATTGAAGAAAAAAGAAAGGGTTTTTTGAGCCAATGGTAGAATATCAAAAATCCAGTGGATAAGATGCATTCAGTACCTCCTAAGCCGTCTTATACGGGGTGCACTATGGCATTAGGAGAGGGAGGGGGATCGCAAAAAATAGATCAGTGAGTCGGCAGATGAGGTAGGTGTTTAGCAAAAGAAAGGCGATGTTGAGAGCGGAAAGCAGATTAGCATCGCCTCGATGGGGGCGGAACTTGTGTAGATGTGAAGGTAAAAAGTGCTATGGTGAAGCGTGGGAGGTTAGGGAATTCCTTGAGATTGGCAGGAACTGTCAAAGCTCTGCAGAATCAAATGTTACATATTACGTCACGCTCTAATTCTCACAAACACGTGGTGCATTCAAATGAAGTGGAAATAAGATCAATAGAGTAGTTTTTGAAACAGCTAAAGTAGTATCGATAAAGTGTAGAGGATATAGAATTAAAGTTAACTCCAGCTGCATCTCGTAGACAGAAACTGAAACTATTAGGTTGACTGAATAAAAAAAAACGTTTGACCAGCCAGCACCAAAGTTTAATATATAAACAATAAGCGAACAATAAAATCTAGGTACCAATCTTTATTATCAAGAACCAGGATCTCGTAAGGGGACTACTCTCACCTGATGCGAAAAAAACCCTATTCACCTGTCCGCTCTCAACCGGGGAAGTCGCAGATACAGGGGAAGTCGCAGATCTAATTTCTGCTCCTTGCTTCGGCACGCTACCTTGGAGGTCATCTTGTCATCTTCATTTCTTTTTTCTCGTAGTTTCTTTTTCCTTCCTTTCTTACTATATCATTGGGCAATATAACTGGGTTCTTCTAAACTTTGGGTGTAGACGTACCTGTGGGTGTATTTAAATCAATAAATATATTATCACCACTAAGTTTTCGTCATTCTCCTGATGTGTAATGGTTGTCCTTTTGAATGAATGCGCCAAGTAGTCAGCCGAACAGGTTGGATATTCAGATTCGGACTTTTATTATTTTCAAATTTTTTGCAGCTACCGTGTACAGGAACAAAAGACGTTGAGCTGGAGCAGTATCAGGGCTATATTGCAGGAGATGAGGACTTCTCCATCGAATTCGCTCATGTTCTCCCAAACGATACTTGCGTCCTGAAACCCAATGTTGATCTGGAAGCTGCTTTGGCCAAATACTAACTAAGGGAGGGAGTCCCCTCGAGCAGAGAGGGCCCGCTTCCCTTCCCAGCGGTTCAGTCAGTGGCATGGACATGGAGTGGTCGTCCTCCCTTTCAAACCACCACGGTCGTAGTAAAACGTCGTAGTAAAACCCCGGGGTCACCTGCCAATCTTCTCAAACTATAATACCTGTGAGCTCACCCCTCTAAAACCACCGGAACCATCTGCACTAACTCTACACTATTCACCCGAAGGCGTTTCACGACGACTAGGACTTTTAGAGGTTGCTTCGCCCCTGTATAAGGGCGCAGCACTTGTGCTTTCTAACCTCTCATATTATGATGAAAAATCATACAGTGAAAGGCACTCAGGACCATAAGGATGTAAAATAGGTCGTCCTTCCAGATTGGATCTTCCAAACATAATACCATGAGCAGGAGGTAAACGACAACTAAGAAAAAGCAAGAGGGGTGCTATTCGTCTTCTGATGGGACCCTTTCTGCAAAACTCCAGTTACTGTAGAGCGAAATCCCCTTTTCACCTAAAGAAATTGAACCAGGTTCACCCGCCCCGTAGCTCTTTCTCTTTCTAGACCGAGGATAAAATCCTCATCTCCTTTAATCTTAGTGAACAGAACGCGGTAATATTTCCTTCATCTATTTATCTAATTTAGTAACTGTTGACATGCTTTTCCCCGCTTACCTTTTATCATTTTTTCCGTGGAAATCATAAGCTTTCAAAGCAAAAATTCCTCATTGAACGTAGTATGATAACGACTAACGAGCAAGCCGTTCGTATTGATTATTATTTGCTTTCCGGGTGCGCCACGCACTCAACTTCCCCTCAACCGTGCTCTATGAAACTGTTATATACAGCGGCTAGCCAACATGCGGGTCACTTTTTTATTCTTCGTTGCACCAGCTGACCTACCTGAGGACAGTGGAAAGTTTCTTGGCCTGAATGAGGTCCGGAACCTGATACCCTGCTGAAACAAGATGTTGTGTTTCAGCACAGTGTCACGCGTGACACTCTGTCTTCGCTCCGCCGAAAATTAGTCATTGCAAAAGAAAATGGGAGCATCGCTAATAATAACTAAGGGGACTCAAATGGATTTCCATGCTAGCGAATCAAGGCTTTTCCCCTACCAGGTATACCTTTATGATACCAGGTTTGTCCGGGACAAATTAGGGCAATGTCTTGGCCTGTCTGATTACGTTCTAGCGCAAAAAACTTCGTGTAGAAAGCTTTTTGGAGAGACCGTTAAGCAGGGCACGTCTGCCGCTGAGGAATAATTTTGCAAAATGCGACCCCTCTCCTCCTCGAAGTATCTTCCCCTGTCTCCTGTATTGTCTACCAACTCTCCCAACTTTCTAACATTTTCCAGACTTATAGCTTGTTCCAGCTTTTCTCTTGAAGGACTGCCATCAAGGGGGGAGGAGCAGAGGTATGTGTGAAACGTGAAACGGGAAAATCGAGAAATGTCAAGGACCGAAAACATTTTTCACAGACTAAAATACGACCCCTCCTATAGCGACCAACTATGTCACCTTCGTTGGGATCCTAAAGATATTCAAAGGCTCAATAAAGTGTAGTGAAGACGTGCCGTGCTCTTAAGTAAAGTAAAGACGTGGTTTGCTGTGCCCTGTAGGTGAAACCTAGAGGGACAAATTACTGCGAGTTAAGCCACATGCATACAGTGAGTCATAGGTGCAGCAATTTTTCTGCGTCACCTCCACCCCCGCTCATAATAGCAGTCTTTCATTCATGTCCAGGATTTTCTTCCTGAAATTTTATTGTTATTCCAGACAACATCGGGCTGAGATTAAAATTAGTTTTTTAACGCTGAGAGAATCTTCGAAGACTTTTTCATGGACATATCAGCATTCTAATCAACAGCGATCGCCGATTCATATTCAAAATGGTTGTTCTCTACGAAATAACGTCTGATCGGCGTACGGTAGCGTTCCAGTCAGAGAACATTTTAGAAGGAAAAAAACTGTCGTACAAAGCGAACGACCAGACACAACTTCACGTGATCGTTTGCTGCAAGCACTTGCACTCTGCAAATGCAAACCGCTTAAAAACCACCGCATACCTTTGCAAATAAAATCTCATCGCAAGGAATCGCGGATCCTGGGCTCATCTGAGCGAAACTCCTGTTCTACCGGAAGTCCAGCAATCTTACAGTAGACTTTCGGTGGCATTTCTATCAGGAAAATGGTTAATGGTGGTCAGTTTCTCAAGTTTTCTCAGTAAAGGCTGAAAATCTTAGTGAAAAGCTAGTGCTTCCACTAGGGACAGAGCCTTTTCTAGACCCCTGTGAGTGGATCTGGCCTTATCACGTCCTGCGAACTCATGTGAAACCACGATGCGGTACCAACCATTTTGCTTACTCGTGAGTTGGCACAACCTAAAGTAACGACGCCGTCGCGGAAAATCCTCGATTTTTCAGGAGGCATATGTGCATATCCGTATGCTTTGTACTGCGACCTATTTCTGTTGTTTTCGTTTACTACAGTTGAATTGTGGTTTACCACAATTTATAGCCCTCAAGTAGTTCCCAGAAATGGTAAAGCCGTCAGCTAATCGGTATGTGTACCATCGTAAATTTTTCCGGCACGCTGGCGCGCTACCTTCGGGGCCTTTCAAATGAGGGCAATTATTCCCATAATACGACTTCAGAGTCTGAAAAGTTTCGCTGAAACTCCGCTCATGGAGGTTATTCTATGTCTTAATCGCAATTATGTCATCCGTTTTTGACGCTAGCGCCATCGTACTCCAATTTTGATCCACCACTTTTCCTCAAAAAAGTTTCTGCAAACTTTTGCTTGGAAGTAATCGGGAGTCCTGATCACCATTATGATATCCATTGATATCTACTTTGGGGCTGGCCTAATTTGACTCCGCCATCTTTTCCACCAGAATAGCTATGAACTTGTGACGATTGCAAGGTGTAACTCCCCTTAACTGGTTTATGATGGTATCAAAGCCTCAAAAAAGCAGGTGTCTCATTGTGACGACATTTTAAAAAAATACATCCCTTCGAAAGAACAAGTCCATGAATTTCTAGAGAGTACTAAAACAAGGGAAGCAACTAAAGAAGACTTTTGCAGGTCGTGGTCAACTAGAGCGTTTTGTCTGAGACTCCCTTTCGGAAGAAAAGAGGGTGAAAAACGCACTCGCGGCCGCTGCCTTTCTAATTCGATCAGGCTGTTGGGGAAAAAATGGTCGGCCTTCATTTTACAGCTGAGTCGGTGCTGATGAATTTGAAGTGGTCTAAGGTCAATCGGAGTTATGAAGTTATGAGCAGACTACATTGCCAATTAGCTACTTTAAAAACTCGCCGCCAACGAGGTAAGGAAACAGCTGATAAACAGCTGATCCAGGGATCATAGGCGAAGCTTCAACAATCAAAATTTAGCGATAGAACCAGGCTTGCACGTGTGCACGTGTTACTCGACGAGCACGGCGCTGTTCGGCTTAGTGGGGGGGGGGCATTTGTGCCCAGCCGGATGCATCGTGGTGAATAGGTTTCTCTTTTTACAAAAAATGGTTCACCTCACTCGAAATCCTTCTTCACATCGAACTCCGGCGTTCCTTGGTAATTCCGTTTACTTGTAGGTACTGTAGCCTTGCGAGACAACTCCACCGCCTCTACCCGAGTTTTCTATCCGTAGACTGGACTAGGACTGTGTCAACGCCCTTTGATTAGTTTAATTTGTTCTTTGCCCGAGTTAAGTTACCAATTGTTAGTTCAACAGTACACATCCTAATTGCGATCAACCGCTTCTTGTAGAGTTGTCAGAAAAAATGAAACTGTCTGGTACCAATCTTGTGCCTATCATGTTGTCCGTATCATTGCCCGAAAGGGATGTGCATTGATGCCTATTCCCAAGCCGAACAGTGCGAAAGTGCCGAGCACGCCATTGCAATGGAAACAATTTCCTCTCATTACGATCACTCCTCGAAAAGACGGAATCATATTGGAGAAAAGTACGAGCGGTTACATTCTCTTCCGATCAACTATCAGTAAAATAATGGAGGTAAAAGTAGAATAGCCGCGCTGTTGACTAAAAGGGGATGGATGGTATAGCGCGCCTGAAAAAGGAACAACTAAAAACCAAATTCTTGTGACTGACCAATCACCACCTGTCCTCCAACCAGTCCGCCTTCCTATTCGTGGGCGTCCTTCCTTGCACACGTAGTCTGGTCCTCATTCCCTAAGGTTATCCCACCTTTGCGGTTTCACTGTGAGTAACCAAGGCGCTGCGAACCTTACAAAGGACAGTTCTGACACCTTCCTGGTTCTCCCGCCCACCAAAACTCGAAGGTTATTTTTTGCCACGGATTTAGTTTTTACACTGTTTTCCTGAACGTTTGGATTCAACAACAATTTTTTGTTTGTTTTTCCTTGAAATAGGATTGCGGGGTAGCACAATACTCCAACTGTGTTTTCGGTTTTTTCTCTCACTTTTAGATGGTACTAGAACTGAATGACTCGAAGGAACTATCAGTGAGCCAGAGGCGGCAGGATGTCGCGTAGCTGTCTTAAAGACAGCCCCCGCGCTCGAGTAGTACATGGTCGTCCTTCCTTGTGCAAGTAGTACAGCCCCCAAGCTAGAGACTGTCCCACTCTATTCGACTCCACAGCGAGCGAGGAGCGAGCTACAGCCGCTGAAAGTTCTAGTTCTAACGCCTGCTCAGTTGGACCGCCTTACTTGCTAGATGCCCTCCGACGGAGGGCCACTCAGTTGTTCTTGTTGGGGCGGCGGGCATTAATCGGAATTGCATGTCCTTTTTGCTGACCGCGCTCGTGCCCATGGATAATTCTGCTCTCCTTTATTACAGTTTACTCATTGGGGGCATATACAATCAACTCAACCCATTTCGCAAGGTGCGTAAAAATCACGAGTGACGCAATTTGGGGTGCAAAAGCTCGACGCACTTCATTACACTAAAATGTGCGCTACCGTAACCCCAAATTCGGACACCGAGTTTTTAAAATTTCTTTTTCCTTCCAAGAGTTTTTCCTCTGCGTTTTTGTTGTTTTTTTGTATTCTTTTTTTTGCACTGGATGATATCAACTACTGCGAGATGTGATAGAGAGATTTGTGAGCTAGGGGTTGCACAGAGACCGCAGGGAGGTGTGACTGTGAGGGAGCGATTTTGTTTATGGTGTTCTGAGGACTCTTCTTGCTTTTTTCTTCTTGGGGAATTACTTATCAGCTACTGTTTCATAATTGAAAAGCAGCTATCCATGACACTTTTATCGCGGGAGCTGTCTTTAACGAGCAGAACCGGATAACTCGTCCAGAGAGGCAGCCAAGTCCATACTTACGGTGCTCTTCATGATTTTTCAGCATATTTTTTGTTCCCAGGAGAGTTACTTAGCGACTATAGTTTTGTAACTGAACACTGTTATCCACAATCGCGGGTTTGTCTTTGATCCCAACGACGGTTTGCCCTGTCCTTGAAAGTCTTCTTATCTTCAGAGGAAAGCATCACACCTTAAAGGCAGTTGGCACGATAAATCCCCAAGACGACTAGGATCAATACTCCTGGCAGGATAGAATTCCGCGACCCTGGGCAGGCGCTGCATAGCGGTTTCCCCGAGGAAGGTGCCCTTATAAAGGCCCTATCAAGCCACGTGATGATGTATGCACATATGGGTACACATATGCAGCCGTATCTTCGGTAGCGGTGCAAGATGCCTACGGGAAACTCGTCCGAAATCGATTTTCAAGTCACTGAGAACGGAGGCTTTTTCTTCGCAGGATTTTGACCGTTTCACTCCGTTCTTTCGCCATTTCCCCTATACAGCGCCCTACTAGCATTTTAGGCTAGTTGTAAGTAGGAAACCACCGTGCCACCTGCCTAAGCGTAGAGAATCTTCCACGGAATCGGTTTTGAGGTCCTTGTGAGATGCCATATACGACAGCCGAAAACGAGCGGAGAAAGTGCATGGACAGCCTCGATGTACTCTGACTATGATAGCGAATTCCATCGGAGCACCTTCTTGTGTTCGCATTCGGCTCCTTGTACTCGAGTATACGAAAGCGCACATACAAATTGAGCTTTTCAGGAACGCCGTTGTGCAGCGCTCCATCACGTGGAATGCGAACGAAAGCCCTCTTTGCGTCTAGGAAGGCTGTATTAGCAGGCAATGTTTTCCCAACACAGCCGTTCAAATGGAATCAATTGTGCCACAGCTGGCGAAGCCGCATACTACTTGGCGCAAATCTGGACGATATTACGAGCCCTGTAGCTAACGATTCTTCCTGAATTCTAAAGTGTGCCAGAGCTGGCCAATTGGACGGCAGTTCAAGCAGTATAACTGCCCTTACTCAGCCGAAAGCAAAAAGAGAATAGTGATGAGTTGTAGTAATTAGAAGGTACGCAGAAAGGGCCATAGAATTCCACTGAAGCGTCGCCTGATGGATCGTGAATTTATCCCTGTTGCACAGCAGTTCCTATGAAGCTGCAGACCCCGTTGCTATGAAAGCGAGTGCCAGAAATGCCATCGGTGATTGAACAGCACATATCCCTTCTTCTGCCATTCAAAATCATCTACACTGCACATCCCAGCGATGGGGTGGGCGTGGACGCTCTCTACTTTAACATGGCGTAGAATGCGTTGTTCTTGGGGTGTTTCCATGTGATACAAGTGTTGTCCTTCTTGTCTGGACAAAGTCATGTTGCAACTGTTCTGAAACTGCAATACTCTCCAGAAGCGCAGCTGCCGCCACGTTTAAATGAAGTACGCAGTCACGGACTCTCCATCTCTGGGATATGGAGTGTATTTATGGCTGAATAACAAAGCCAAATTGCATCACAGCTATATCAAACCGCACACAACAGTCCTCAGATACGAACTGAAGCAGACGAGGCCGAAGTCGATCAATACGCATGTCTTTTATACCCACTTCGTCATCTCACATTCACTCCACGTGCACATTGCTCCAGTACTTCGTGCCAAGGAAAATGCAAATTACGTCCCGTTATGCCAAGGAACATAGCTGCCTCAGAAAACGTTTCAAAGGCAGCATGCCTTCAAATGGTGACAAACTTAAATGGATGTGGACTGCGTGGAGCATTCCACAGAAGGGCGGAGGAGGAAGTGTCCTGCTCTTCGAATACTTTTGAACACAAACAGGATATGTGCGTTCTAAATGCATGTGAAGGGCATTGCAAACTGCGCAGAGGTATGCATTTTTGCAATTTTAAGGAATTTTCCGCATTAATGGGTTTTTGCGCGGATGAAATATTGAAAAAGTGGGCTCAGCACCCTTGTTGTGGTTTTTTAGAGGGGGAAGCTCTTGAGTTTCAGAAAAAAAGAACAAGCTAATTCCTTGGTTCTGATTTTGATCGAATGAAGCTCTAGCCACTGAAAAAAAAGCCGAATCTTCGCATGCGCGGAGGAATCCGCATCACTCTGGCCATTTTTCGCAAGAACTGAACTGCTGGAAAAGTCGACTTACCACAAAAATGATATCACATTTTAGAAGGGGAACTCCTTTTATTACTGAACTCCATGAGCAACGGTACACCTTCACGATTTTCAAGTGATTTTTTGTGAAGAACGATCGTAGAGAACACAGACCCTTAACCCTTTTGCGAAGTGTTGTTCGAAGTTATACTTTTCCGAATAAACTTGAAACTCCAATAGTACAGGAGGAAACCTAAAGAGATCTAATCTTTTCACGCAGCATAGCTGCAACAGGCACAGTCACACGACGTTTCCTTAAAAAATTGACCTCCTGGGCGCAGTTAGGCGACGGGGCGGGGTTGGGCCACTTCGCGTTTCTGTTGCCTTCCTATTTGCTCTACAAGAGTTGACAACTACATTCTACTTGGCTCTTTGGCTGGCATCACTTCATGGCACCAGGTTCCAGATTTCATAAATCTCTACTTGACGTCTCGAGAAGAAAGTGGAAAGCAAAAAGTGCAAAATGCTCCCTCCCCGTCGCCAATCTGCGCCACTAGCTGAGGGAGGTCGTGTGAACACCCATTTCTCAGACATTGTATCGACAGAGCCTCTTCAGCAACGTCATCCTTGACGCTGACCTCGCCAAATTAGGAATTACGTATATATATCTGAAGACAATGAAAGACAGCAATCTCCTTGCGATGTGCGCTCAATTGGCTTTCAATTAGCGTGGAGGCATCCGATTGCGTATTCCTCTGACCCATCTCCAAATGCTTTCGAAATAGTGTTTTTGTTCCCCAGAACATATTTAATCTGGCTGTAGCGAAGCTGAAGGGGCGGCTGCGCTCGGAAATCGAGAGACCCGCTGGGAGTGCGATGCAATAATTCTGTGCAGCTGTGACCATTTAGGGGTCGTTATACGGGAGATTATGTTAAGTTTAAGATCAGATGAAGTAATCCTATAGTGTCAAGACCAAATATGTCACTCCGAATGCCCATGGGCAAGGCTTCTCAACAGCGAAAAACAAGCAGAAAAAAGGGCGAAAACGATATAAACAAGACTGAGTGAGAAGAAGAGAGGCTGAGAGCGAGAGATCAGAGATGAAAAGGCCCACATGCAATGTTTGCACAGGCAGGACCTGGGCCATTCAGTCTGGTGAGTTCACCGAATGGTACTTGACAAAGATGTATGGATCACGTTGTGTAGAGCTGTAGATTTCAAAGGCCAAAGTGGATCATTTGTGCCACTTGGCAGTTCTATGAGTGTTTTCGGACCTTTTGGAAGAAACAAAAGGATAATGTCTTCCCGTTGATCAATTCCTTTCTGTGCTGCGGCACGCATTCTACAGTCATGATCTCTGCAAACAATAGGGCGTGACGCCGCGCGAATAGCATGGCAGCCCGGGCGCCCTTTTTCCACCAATGATGCCATCCTGAATTGCGCTTCACGTCTTGCCCCGTCACACACGCCCTACCCTTTGCAGAGATCACATTCACTCACATATATCCATCAGGATCGTAGTGGCTCATTGAATGCTACATGGCCTATACAATGACTTGCAGGGCCAGCCGATGTACAAGTCAGTGTTTTATCCTCCCAGACGAATCTGGTACCAATTTACGTCCCGGAGGATAGAAGGCTTGGTTGGCCTGGGCAGGAGTCGATCCGGGATTTGACCCACCGCGCGTGTGGGAAGCGTATTACTTTCCAGTACACTACCTCCACCTCCTCACCAAAGTAGAACCTGTTAATTTGAATTAACTAACAAGAAGAACTAATGATAGTGCAGAAAGCCCTCCTCTCCTCATCGGAGAGCACCTTCTTACTCCGCTTCCTACGAACCTGGACCCGCAAGCGTTTTCCACTGGTAGTGGACTCAGGTAACCTATTCACCGAGGGAGGGGTTGCACTACTCCACTGACACGAGGTATGAATTCAAAATGTAGACACAAAAAGAAGTGATATCTGGCACTTATAAAAAAGGATGAGAAATGTGAGTCCTTAGGTTCGGATGGATAAAAGTACTAAAATATAAAAAATATTTGTTCGAGACTACAAAAAAGTAAGTGGTGCGAAAATACTGAAACAGAACACGAAACAGAATAAGCTGAGCTCTGGAGACTCCACAGAAAGTTAGAGCGGCATTTGTAGCATAACGGATAGCCGGAAACGCCCGGAATGCGTGAGATGAGGGTTCCAGTCCCGCCTGGGGTCAAGAATTTTACCTATAACTCAGAGGTCTTGGGATAATTATGGAAGCGTGCGCTAAATAGTTGTTATCAAATGAAACATCTACAGAAAGAGTACCGACTGACACCTCTACCGCTACAACATCTCACAAAACTCTATGAAGTACCAGAACAGTCTCACAATCAGTAAAAGTGCTAGTACTGGTAGAACAACCATACCAAAAAGTAAAGAATTTCAGTAAGAAACTAATGAATGATATTGCCACCGGTGTCGCTTTCAGGGAATGGCTGTCAGAGAGGAAGACTTTTGCCGATCAAACCGAGTGTGAGTACAAATTTAAACAACACTGATACGCAAGTAATGTCTCACCGGATGACGTCAGTCTCCATTTCCGGCTGCCATTCAATGAGCTTCAGGATCACGTGCATAGGTGCACTGTGTTATTAGATAAGCATGAGGGCATACTGTGTGAATGGCCGTGAAAATAGCAGGTGTGAATGGCTGCATGAAAAGCACTTTTGAGCTGTGCGCATAAGTGTATGTTATTAAATTGGCTCGCGATCAATAAGCCAGCTTTTATTAGCTATTGCCAGCAATAATTATAGTGAGAAAAGCAAACTAAAACTCATTCCAATAAAACTTCTACTCTCACGTTCATGAAAAATCATTCGAAATAGTTCTCAGGCCATTTTATAGAAAGAACTGGTCAGTGGTGTTATTATGGAGCCACGAACTTACACCTCGAGTTACACGCATGATGTTCTTGGGGGGGGGGGTTCTGGATCAGGGCACAACGTCGTTATGTGAAACACATGGGGGTCATACTTTTCCGCTAGGGAGGGGGGTCGTATTTGCTCGTGGGAGAGGAGGGGGGTTCTATGTGGCTTCGAGAGGAAGTTCACGCTTGGGAAAATTTTTTCCCGGCTGTTGACTTTTCGTGATTTTTCCTGTTTCATGCGTACTATATACCCCCCCCCCCTCCGCTCGACAGCAAAATTTTTGGGGAAAAGTAGGAAAATTTTCGGGAAATTCCAGAAAAAAGTGGTAGGGAGTTTGGGGAATATAAGAAATTTGTTCAGTCTCACATGTGCTATCTACCCTAACCTCCCCCCTTCGCTCGACGGAAAATTTTTGTATGAAAAATTGGAAAATGTGAGGGGGAAGGGAGGGAGGAGAAATTGGTAGGTAGGTGTTGGGCAAGGGGGACGGGATCGTACCGGGATCCTCTTTGAGGATGGGGGGTCGTACTGACGACTCTCCTTTGAGGGAGTCGTAGTGACACCACCATTTCACACACCACGATGTGTACTCTGTTCTGGGTTCCGGCCAGGTCGCACCATCCCAATGTGGAGAAATTTAGCAATACACGACCTTCTCCGCAACGTTCGTCCTCTAGTACAAACCATTGCACTCGTGGACGGGTATTCACGAAGTAGTTTGGCTCTTCCAGGCTCTGATAAAAATGATCTCAAAGAAACAAAGGGGAATAAAGCTTGTTTAACAACCTAGTTCAAACTACCTTACAATCGACACTTACACGACACGAGGTTTATGGAAAGCCTTTCATGACGAGAGAAAGGCACTTCACTTTAGTTACCATAGAATTTCGTTAGAAGTGTTAATTGAGTAGTAGCCCGTTGCAGGCCGTATAAGTGAGGCTGAGACGCGCCTCTAACTAATCCTCAACCAATGGATATAATCCTCCATCCTCCACAAGGCTTCTCAACATCCCTTTATGGATAACGTTCGCACATGTTGAGCAGCAATATCCTGTATTTAGCTCATGGATCTAAAACACCGGGTTCTGTCCTCCCCCCCCCCTCCCCCGGAGAACAAGGCCCGATTTGTGCAGCCCTTGTGCACTTTTTCGCGAATCCGGTTCAAAGTAGAAAAGGTTGAGGGCTTCGCCTCAGTCTAGGAAGGAAAGGTGAGTGAGCCCAGGATACAGCATTGTTGTGCGAAATCCATCCTGGAGGGGACGGTCGTACTTGGGGAGTGGGGGAAGGGGGGGGGGGGAGGAGGAGGCGTAAACGCAGGGTCGGTGAGCACCAAACAGCACAAAAGAGTGATCGCTATATTTCGATGGAGCGGACGGAAAGCTGCAGAGGACCCGGATGTAAGGAAGACTACAAAATATTAAAACAATTGATTAGCAATATCAATAGTTAGCATGAACTCGTAAGTACGTAGATGACTAAATAATACATCTCAAACAGATTCGTGCGTATTGTCCTTTCCAAACCCTAAACAAACATCTGCTTGCATGGACAAAAAGCACCTAATCAGAAGTTACACCTTTCCACCACCTCTGCGTAGAAGCGTAATGCACGGCGCACACTCGGACCAAATCGATCGATGATAACCAAATTATGCTTTGACTCAGTTCAACGGGAATATGTGTTTTGAAGGCATATTGAAGTTCGCGAATGAGTATCCTTACAATGGCACAGAAGGAGTCGAGCTTTTGAGTGGCTCAGAATGTCGCCCAAGGGTGACCCATCTAAAATATCTTCTAAACTAGCGGGTCTTCAGAAAACTGTAGAGCTTGTTGGAAAGAGGAAAATATTGAGCGCTCAGAAAGTTTCTTTGTTTTGCAAAAGACTGAAAGAAGTTATTCTCGTCTGA
The DNA here is from genome assembly GCA_036418165.1 of Cooperia oncophora. Classification (NCBI taxonomy): domain Eukaryota; kingdom Metazoa; phylum Nematoda; class Chromadorea; order Rhabditida; family Trichostrongylidae; genus Cooperia; species Cooperia oncophora. The sequence continues at coordinate 43,518 of MU911948.1, read as the reverse complement.
AGCATAAAAACAGGCTCGCGATTTACCACTAACGCGTCCGTAACCCATCCGAAATATTTCACGAACGGGGGAAGATTCAGATTGCGAGTAGGTAGAAAACGCAACAGTAGAGACATTGCTTCAACATACCGCATTCCGTTTCTTAAAAGCTCACACCTGAAAAACCTATCACCCCCAGAAAAAAAAGCCCAGCGGTTCCCACCCGGCCAGGAGATCTGCTCCACCACCAATTTGCCATGGAGTCATAACGCGGCTGCAAACGCCTGCGATTGTTACGTATGTGATCCTTCTTGGAGGGTTACGTGACATCTTGAACTTTTGTGCATGGTCCTGTTACGAAACCCTGTGACGCAGACGGATAGAGGGCAGCGGCTGCCAAAGCATCGAAACGTGCAAAAAACGTATGGCGAGCCAGGAAACGGGATTTTTCAAGGGGAGGGGACTCCGGGGTGGGTGAGCTACTTATAGTCGGTGAAAAGCTGGAGTGAGCGAAGTCACAACGGCCATAGAGTGCCATGCGGACGAGAGTGCAGAGAAAAAGAGAAGATCGACGCGTTCAAAGGATTGAGTTCAAGTTGTCCGTAGGTCTTCTCGGAGCAAACAATTAGAGCCAAAAAGTGGGGTGTCGTACCAGGATCTTCTTCCAGGGGGTGGGGGGGGGTCGTACTGACACCGTGGTTTCACACATCACGGTGCTGCATCCTGAGTGAGCCGATTCCTTGTGTTATAAGAGTAACTTCTTGATACCTAGCGAATCCCA
>MU911948.1:0-39472 GCA_036418165.1 Cooperia oncophora | reverse complement strand
TACCAAGGAGCCGCACGCGACAATGCGCTTACGACGGATGTTATGTAGGACGGGAATCTGCGCCGCAAAAAGGCATTGGGCGGAGCATGGACGAACTAGCGTGTTTCACGGTCCTGTATCTCCATTCCTGCGCATGTTTGAACGGGGAAACCGCTATGCTTCGACAGCTGGGGGGCTGCTAGTCACATACACCCTCAATGTGTGTGAGCGTACTATGTGTCTTTAAGCTTGTTATTATTGGTAAATGACTCAAAAATGTGGCTATATTTTTAAGATCTCCTGGGAAGAAATATGTATGAGGGAAATCGCGAACACAGCGACAGCACTTTTTAATTTTTTAAGGGGAGTTTTATATCGACGCAATCTTGTGGAATATATAAAGTAAACAAATAAATCAATAAGAAGTGAATAAGCAGGCTTTCTCAATACCTGGGATGATGTCTACGAAATGTACCCGATTTCCTGGGATAAAGGGCAAGCTTGCTGTGTCCAAAAAGTTTTGCACACGTTGTAAAGAATAAAAAGTGCCTTATACCCTAGAGATAAGGATAATATGATCTCACTGCCCTTTGGGCAACAAAATCACCAAAAGTTCAGTAAATCAGCTCGAACGATCAGACATCAATAAAGAAAAAACTTCTCGGAATACTCATTGCTGTTGAGGCGGACAAATACTGGAAAGAAATCACTTGATCACACAACTGTCATTACACTGTTTACAAGTAACAGCTCTCAGATTTTCTCGCCATCAACTCCACATGCACCGCTCTCTCTCGCTGCTGTCTTCTGACTAGTAACTTCGTTCTTACTCATTGCTCTACGTTCAGCGAAGAATAGTGCTATCCGTGGTCAGTTGAATTTCAGTGCGGAGCAAACCGCATAAATTTTGCAAAGCTTGCGGAACGGTTAGTAACGTTAGTAGTGATCTTCAGGGTATCTCTACTCTCTGAGAATAGTCTGAAAGATGTTGGGTTGGTGCAGAAATTGCAAAAAAAAGGGGGGGGGGAGGTGTCGACTTGACCCTACACTTTAAGCGCTCGATTGTTAATGGAATTAGAATCTTTACATTTTCTATCAAATCGCTAGAAAACAATGGTGAAATTTCATGTTCAAAGTTTTAAGTTAGAAGAAAAATGCTATTTCATGTAAGCAAACCCAACAGGTAGAACGTTGAAGTGCTGCGGTCAAGCTGATAATCAAACAGGGGCTCTAGTCATAACCAAGGCACGTTGCACGTTGTGGATCCCCCGCGAAAGGGGGGAGGGGTTCTTATTTCGCCTTCGGTCGCTGGAGGGAGTGGGGGTCGTTTTTGCGCCTCAGAAAGCATTTAGCTGTTGATGTTTTTTTTATGGTTGCTCCTGTTCAATGTGCGTTAATTGTCCTTTCCCCCACTTCCGCTCAAGGAAGTTTGTGGCAGAAAAAAATGGAGGTTTGTGGAAAGAATTTCAGAAGGGATAGAAAGTTGGGAATATTTAGGAAGATGGTAGGTAGAATGGGGGATGGAGAGGAGGAAGAGGTCTATTCAGAGAAAAATGTTTCCGCTTGACTTTCGGACCTTTCGTTTTTCCCGTTTTCCTGCATCAAGCGCGCTATGTACCCCCTCAGCCTCCACCACCCCCCCCCCCAACTTGTCCCCTCTCGACCTCCGACGACAGTTTTTTCTTTAGGGAAAGGTAGAAGGCTTCTTGGAGAAAACTACCGAAAAGTGTCAGAATGTTGAGGAAATCCAGGAAAATGGTAGGTGGATTGGGGGATGAGAAAGGAGTCGTATCAGGGGGAGGGGAGATTTTGAGAGAGCTCCAGTTGTCACCGCCACCACCCCTATTGCCTCGTCCACATGCCATGTATGAGAGGATCGTAACTATTTTGCAAAAATCTTCTCAAACGGCAGGACTGCCCTGTTCATAATGGTCACTTCAGTAGGCTCCAGTTGTCACCGCCACCACCCCTATTGCCTCGTCCACATGCCATGTATGAGACAAGACAATCGTGATTTGGCGCCTTGGTAGGCGTCGTGTGCCCAAATGACGATGTTTCTAGGTTGTGGATGGCAACACAAGCTATAAGCGAAAAAATAGTCATAAATTTCTACAGTGTCGTAGTCTAATCGAAACCTGGTGCTCCAATCGACAGGCTAATACAAATCTAGGAAACGCTGCGCGCGACAGTGCGGCAAACCACGCTTGTCTTAACCGCCTCCCCCATATGCCTAGTTAATCATCTAATTCGTTTCTAAAGAGCCGTTGTTCATACAGAATATGGAAACATTGAATATTTATGCGAAAATGAGAGGAGTAGACGTAATGAGTGAAAGAAGTGCGGAAGAGCTAATGAGCAGACAGAGGGACGTTCGCGGTGATGACAGCCGTGTGAAAAGAGATTTTTCAGGGGCGTTCATCATTATTTTTACGAAATATCCGCTTAAATACAGTTGCGAAAAAACAGGGAGAAAATGTGGACGAAAATTTGTGTGAAGAAATTCGAATGAGCTCCCGTTAGCGACGAGAGACTTGAGGTCTGCGGTCATCACGGTCATTGGATCAATACCCGCCCGCAGGGCATGGAGCGCAGGGAGAACATCGTGTGCCGACTGTTGTGTGTTTCACATCCACGAGTTCTCAGTCAGCATAGTGCTGAAATGGGACGATTCTTGTACTTCTGCTCAGATACATGCCTCTCGATTACGTCATTTGCACGTTTTTTGTGTACGACTTTATTGATTGCAAGTGTACGAACAGATACCTCCCATGGCCAACTTGCTGCTCTACTGAGCTCTCGCCATTTCTCTCTCGCTGGCCCCGACTTCTATCTTGACAACAATATTCATTCACGACAAATCCATTAAGTCATTGATATTTTTATGCATAGCCCAGTCCGGCCAGTGAGCAATATGTACACCACGTTGACCGACAACAACCCCGTTGGGCGAAACACACGCTACCCCAGAATACGCGCCAAAAGTAGCGCGTTACCAGGCAGCAAGATAAATCATCACTGGTTTCGTTTTGTATTGTTACTGAGCCTGCTCATGTCATCTGAGGTGCTATCGTGAAATTTAAGATTTTTTTGACGCTACGTCTTGAGAGTGCCCTCTCTCTAGCGGGTGCACATCATGCCTGCTCTTCTGTGTCCTCTCACCGATACAGACGTCTGACCTAGCTTGTTCGACGTGAATCAAAGTAACCGTCTGTCTTCACCCTGTCACCGACGATCTGATCTAGGCGGACACGGGGGGGGGGGCATTTCAGGGGCAGAACTTGGGCGGCGCCAGCCTGTTCACCAGGTGTAAAGTTGGCAGGCGACCGCAATTGGTGGACAAGGCTAGAGCCGCGCCAAAGCCTACCTCCCTGAAACGCCCTAGCATTCAGAGAGAACAAGATTGTAGAGAGACGAGATTGATAGACCACATGATGTCGCTCTCCCACTCCAGAACATGATGTATCTGTGCCTTGGTGGAGAGTGGCTTCTCCTGAAACGCAGCCTCCTTTTCCAGAACTGCTCCAGTAAAATGAGGCATTGGTGCTGGGGAGTGCGAGAAAACGCTTTGAGCCGCGAGGGGACACGGTTCTTTGCATATACCTACGGAAAAGAGCTGCGGTGTGACTGTACCTGACCCTTTGTGCAAAAAGTGTAGTTCTGAAAGGTTTCCGTGAACTGTACCAGAATGCCTCACTTTATTTGAGTGGCGCCTTTTCTTCTAGTCAATTCTACGTTCTCATTCTCAAGTCTTCAGTCTTCTTATTTTCCACCGAGTTTATGGCACACGTTTGCTAAAATTTCCTTGTCCGAACTCTAATTGGAAATGTGTCCCAATAGCTGCGGCGGAATACGTGGCCAGGCTTCTAGGCCCGCAATCAGCCCTTTTGTCCTTTACGCCTGCTATTATTGTGGTGAAAAGGCTTTCGCGGGGTGTATGCGTGTCGTGCGGAGCAATCGCATTGCTATTGACGTGTTATGCGACACGTTTTCCAGACAGCAGAACTCGTCCAAAATGCTATGCTCTTGCAGTGTTGATCACTGAGAATCGTTCTGGTTGAGAAGCGGGAACAACAAAATCAAGGTTAACAGTTTTGTGTGAGCCGTCATTTATGAAAAGTCGATCGCTTGACGATCTGGACGAGTTGTCCGATATAGAAGAGACACGTTGCACGAGCTGTTATGACACAATTATCAGGTCAATCGACTACCCGTTTCCTCGACTCCACTTTCACATTCGCAACACGTTCACGATTTACGATCACGTACAGTCCTGTTCGCTGCGAATTCCGAGGTGTGTCCGTGGCTGGGTCTGGGCGCCGTCAGCCCGTTCTCCGCGGATTTTTGAAGCGGGTAAGTGAAAATGATTGGTGGAAAACACCCATACCAACGATAACGAACGACATCCCAATTATGATACAGTCTTGTCGCTTCTAGATAGGAAAGAAAAAGAGCAAACTCAGCCGTCCCTACCCACCATCCGCAGCGAAGCGGACTGTAAAGATTTTGCTGTGATTGAGTGGCGCCGATAAAGCTTTCACGACGTCAAATTAGGATTTTGACGAAACCTTACTTTTTTTATCCTGTTCGAAAAGCAACAGCGAAGAACTAGTCACAATGGTTTCTATCAACTCAAGAACTTCCTTCCGGGAACTTCTCGTTTACGCTGCGGTAGAAATAAGTGAAAACCAACAAAAAATTAAAGGAGTTACAAATATGAAAATAGACGCGGTGAATCATGTACGCCAGACTGATCGTCGATGATCACCGATGACCACCGACACAGTTCTTTTCCCTGAAGCGGAGTGAGCGTGGTATTTGAGCATGGCATAGGATGGGTCACTCGTGAGATGTTTCAGTTCAATTGTCCCATTGTTCTGTGTTGGATAGAGACACGACCGCAATTGTGTCAAAATGAAAATATTTCTTGAAAAGCACATCCACCGCCACGTTCGGTTGAAGTGCGCAGACACGCCTACCACATTTCAGGGATTTTGGGTGCAGCGAATACTTCTTCGAACTTCATAAAGATAGTGAAATTGATGAACCTAAATCGCCATACACCTAAGTGTTTATAATGGACGTTTCAGTGTGTGCTAATGACGATTGTGATTGGTAGGTGGTTGATGACAGCCAGTCACATGGTCTGATCACCTCAAACACTAACTCATCAGAACTCAGATTAGTTCGCATGTAATTAGTAGATATAAATTAGCGGTGTTTTCTTCAACACTTCTCTGCAGGTGGAACTGCAAGGTGTAGCTTCAGCATACCTATTCGCCAAAGAAAAAAAACATCAGCAGTTGCTCGAGTACAATTACTGCTGCGATCAAGACCAAGAGCAAAGTTAACGCCACTCTAATCATGCGCTCAGATGTGATATGCTAGTAGTGCTCAGATGTCAAAACCTGAAGCCCCGATGTACAAGCCCTGTTGCTTTTGGTGGTATCAGTCTTTAGCAAGGGGACACGGGCAAGAGAATCGTAACTTGCCGCTCAACCGCGCTCGGCGATGGGCGCAGCTTTCTATTAACCTGTCGATTGGGGCACTGGACTTTATGTAGACCCCTTCATCGTCGGCATTCATGACTATTTTCGCCTCCTCTCCTGCTGTCGCCATATACTCGCGTACAAGCCTCTGTTGCTTTTGGTGGTATCAGTCTTTAGCAAGGGGACACGGGCAAGAGAATCGTAACTTGCCGCTCAACCGCGCTCGGCGATGGGCGCAGCTTTCTATTAACCTGTCGATTGGGGCACTGGACTTTATGTAGACCCCTTCATCGTCGGCATTCATGACTATTTTCGCCTCCTCTCCTGCTGTCGCCATATACTACCTGGAACCATCGTCATTTGCGGGCGCGACGTCGCGCGACGCCCACCAGCGCGGCGAATTACGATTCTCTTGTCACATACCCTTTAGCGAGCGATTGATGACCTCGTCCTGATGAGACACTTTTAGGGCACTATATAGACTATTCTTCGAAAAAAAGTTCAGATTTAATCTCAGAGAAACATGTCGCAGCGGCATGAGGCGCCGCACCGAGCATTCCAAGATCAGAGACAACGTAAATAATGTCTTTGGAATTTGTCACGGGTGTGGATCGTTACTTCCCAGTCGCGGCATCGCGAGCACCGGTAGATCTCCTAGCTAGTTGACTCGACAGAGAGAGAGATCTAGTCGGCCTGAGAGGCGCAGATGCAGAGAATGTCGACGCCCCAACACTGCCACGTTGGGTCGACTGGGTCCTAGCGCGAATGTGGCGCACATCACCACGCCTGCAACGCCTATTTCGCCGCGGTTGGGAAGTAAAACAGCGTTCAGGCTTCGCGAGAGCGTCGATCGCGCATTCTTTCGTCGACTAACACAGTCGAAAGCGTGCGCGAACGAGCGCCTCGAAAGTGCGATCGAAGCGCTAAGGTCACGTCTCAACGCTGCCTAGCCCCACAAACGGAAATCTATGCCGATCGATTACTCTTTTCTTTAGCTCTTCCATAAGCCTATGAAGGTCATTCTAATTGAAACCTAGAAGAAGCACTGTTACTATTCAGCTCCTACAGGTGTTACTTTTTATTCTTACATTGTCACAGAGTATCGATTTGATGGCGGGAGGAAAGTAATCTTACTCTCTGCATCTCTCACATCTCGAAAATTTCCGGTTCTGATACGACCCCTCCCATCATATCTACCACTTTCCTAAAGAAAGAACGGGCTGGCGCCGCGCCAAACACATCCCCTTGACACGCTTCATCACCCGCAGCAAACAACATTGTGTATGCAGACAGGTGGTCTTAAAAGGGAACGAGACCACCTATGGCGTTTTTACCACTGGCTGTCCTAAACGATGACCTAATCGGTCACCATCATAGGTAGACCAAGACAGCAGGAGACAGGCTCATTCAGCCTGTTGTAATACCGCCCCGACTCTTGCCAGGATATCAACTAGCTACTATTTCTGACAGTGGATCGGAGAGGAATCCTCCCTGGACGGGAGTTTTTAGGGGAGGAATTGTATACAAATTTAGGTATCGGTGGGGATTTGGAAGGGTTTGGGAAGACGCCAAAGGGGGTCGTAACAGAGGAGGAAATTCTAGAGGTGGGGGGTCGTACTGACACCACCATTTCCATCCCATTGCTGCACCCTGGTTGGTGAGCAGGTCTATTAGCATATGTAAAATGTGAACGCATTTCGTTCTTTCCACTGAAAACACCAATGAGGTTTCGTTCTCGTAGTCAATATTCTATGCACGTAATAGTGCATCGGTTTTTGATTAAATCGCCTCCCCATTCTGCTCGCAATCCTGCATTTGAGCAGATGTGTCGCGATTTTTTGCACTACGTAGCTCCAGTTTATAACGCTTACGCTCGCCGTTGCACGTCGCGCCCTTCGCCATTAAAGTGTGCAGAGGCCAACCGCGTTGAAACGTTTTCTAAAGAACGCTTGACGATTTCTGGTTGCTATGCGCGTTTCTTAGCATTCACATCTCGTAACGTCTCAGTGCCCAGGCTCATCGTTTTCCAGTAATCTGTTTCAGTATAATAAAGAATAGAGCAGGGATGTAGGTGGTAACTGAATTCGATGTACTTAAGGCCGCTGCAAGAGCACAAGAAAAACGCTGTCGAAGAAAAACCTAGAAAAAAAACCTAGTCACAAGTAGCTCAGTTTGTACTTATTTTAATTTCTAGTTTTCTCCAGGACATGACCCACAAAGCACTTTATTTAGATCGTTGAGGGTAGAACTTTTCCATAAGTCGCCAAGAGTCAGAAGCTGCATAAGTCACCTTTAATGAGTGTAATTTATTAGTTCTGATAGAATACTGATTTTTCTAGAAGTTTTTGAAAAGTGAGCAATCAATCTTGGGAAAGGAATCAATCATCATACTCTATCATGTCTAAATGCAGGACAAGGTTGGACCTAGTCCTAGTGTCCTGTTGTTCCTGCAACGAATGCTTGAAAGTGGACGAGCGATCGTAATATTTGAGATTACGAGCTCGTCGTTCGACAATATCAGCCTATTGAAAGTTCTTACCTCCTATTCTCCCCCACATTAGTCACAACCATTTTATTGAGAGCAGGAATTCGTTGAAGTGAACCTTCTTCTAGGTGCAGGCCCCCAAACTATTGATATGTGTTGTTGTGATTTGGATAGTCTGTTGTCTGTTGAACTCCTTCATAAGTACATCATACTTTATTTTCAGTAGGATCCTTTTTTGGACACATTGAGTGAGAGAGTCGCTCGTGGGCGCCATTCTTTCGCACAGATGCGGCTGTGTGCCATTGCGTACACTGCGGGCTACAGTAACCTTACGCCCAGTTTTATTCAATGTCGAGGAGAGACTTCGTGGAAGATGCGTCTATATTTGAGCGGAGGGGATACAGATTTTCAGATAGCTTCCCCTTCGTCACCATTCCCCAACAGGTCAAAGCACGAAGGGCCACGATAGCGGACTCTATGTGTTATTCTGTTAATATATGTGAAAAGATAGCGGTTATGTGATAATACGTGTACATACTGCGATTGCGCCATAGTCCATGATTGATTGCAGCTGCTTATTTTTGTGGAGCAGACTGGAATAAGAGAGCTCTTCATGATACAGCAAATGACATAACCTCGACAAAAATTTTCGAGTTACGAAAGTCAGGGGCGCAAACAATGAGAAGCCCTGCAAGTCTGCCGAGGGGACTGGTCACCATCACACGGAAACGGTGTATCTCTTCTTGGGAACGGTAAACATGTCCCTGTAAAGTTACTGTGGTTTTTTACTACCGTTCTGCTCGACTCACTTCCTAGACCAGCGATTTGACGAGTGCCAGATTTATGATTTCGGCGAGAGGCGAAAGCGTGCTGGATAAATCGGAGTTTGCCACGCTCCCCAAACAATATTGAGAAACCGTGTAGCAACCTTCTTTGTTTAGGGAACACGAAATGTATATTCACTCATCACTCTACGCTTTACTACATTTTATGTAACTTTTTTCAAGGGGACCTCTGTAGAGGGACACTGTTATGCTTGGAAGAATTAGTTTACTAAGATTTTACTTGCTTCCCTTATTTTTTTTACTTCGTAATGCGTTTGATCCCTTCATGCGTATGTGAATTACGCGAATGTGGAGAAACCATGGGAGTACTTTATGCGTATGTAAATTAGAGGTTTTCGGTCGATGATACGCTTCTTCCCTCGAAGAAAGCCCAGGCGAGGCTACTGCACAGGAAGAGCCAAGGACTAATACTCATAGATGTCACACTTTAATCATCACCAAAACTCAATAAGGTGCTACGTCCCCAACGAATAATGGAACTAGGTGTGAGGTTACTGTAGCTCCGCAAAGTTCGCAACGGCACACAGCCGCATCTGTACGAAAGAATGGCGCCGTCGCTCGTGTTTAGAGGTACCGTGCACCCTTGAATCGGAGCGTTCCCGCAACGAACGTGTGAAAGTGGACGAGCTATCATGCTCATTAAGCTTGACCGGGAGCTCGTTGTGCAGCCTTTTAGTAACTCTTACTCCGCTTCAGCTCATTCAGAATGCGAAGATGTAATTTCAGTTAATCGATTTCCTGCGTTTACTTCAGCAGACTACTCACTTTGCGGTTGTGATTTAGTTAATCTGTAGAACTTCTTCATAAATATAGCGTTTCAAAATCTTCGACTTTTTTGAACACGTCCAAGAATGAAAGGTATCAACTGTGATCGGTCATGGTTAGAGGCACTGTGCACTCTTAAATCGTGGGCTCCCGCAACGAATGCCCTGAAGAGGACGAGCTATCGTGTTCTTTGAAGTTAGCCGGAACTTTACTATGGCGTTGGGGTGACCATTTCTTATACTGACGTCGGTGAGAATCTTCAAGAAAATTGCAGACTAAAGACCACTTGATGAATCGGGGGGAACTTGTTACGACCGGCCGTTTTTCGACCTCTCTTTTAAGACTTTTAAGTAATCGGCGAGTTGTGCTCATTTTGTAGCTGCTACTTAACCTAAACACCCACCTCCTTCCGCTACTATTACACCGTTCCCAGTGTCCAGGCGGAGCCTACAGCAAACCTTTATAGCCCGGGAAAAACTGCTCTCTAACATATAATGTCGGGTCCAGCGCCAGGACCGTCGGGTTGTAAAATGTGAAATAATTCGCTGTGTTGATGTGTACGTCCTGAATTCCATTCGTTTATCTCAGTCCCCTTGTCGTTTCTCTGCCAATCACCCTTCCAATCATCGAACCATATGTTCCATCTCGGCGATCGATAAAACTCCTCCACACATCGCAGCATTCTAGTAGCGCCCTCTATCTTTCTTCACTTCTTCCTCATCGGCCCAATTTACACAATTATTGATTAGTGTTGGTTGCATCTTGTATGTGCGGTGTTGATTGATTTAGCGCTGGTTTCGGAATCCTGTAGTCCTTTGCGTGCATTTGACGTGTGATGGTGGTGGTGCTATTTGTGCCCGACACTATTGTTCATGGTATGGCTCAGTTTAACTTCGTATTCGATAATCTATCGATTTGTGCAGGTGATGGACCGTCGTCCTTCGGATTTTCCGCTGTTGCGTAGCAGTCCGCATCCAGAATTCGAACCATCAGCGCCCAGGTGAGTTTGGAGAGTTTAACGTTTGCAAAACGAAACCATTTTTTGCACTGGTACGATCAATGACCAAGGCATATCAGTGCTGTCTGTTACATTCCAGGTGACCACCTTTGATTTCTCGTTTGCTTTTGCCATTGAATATTCACAATGATTATCGTGAGTCGCAAGGTCTCAGACCGAAGATGCTACATTGACTTTGCGATCTGTATATTGTAAACCACATAATTTTTACAAGTTTATTAAAATGGAGCTAAAAGTGCTTATGTTCTCACTTTCTCAAACTTCCCGGTGCATAGCGCGTTCACTCTGAAATGTGGAATATACCCAGGGTACAGCATCGTTGTGTGAACACATAGGGGGTCGTACTTTTTGGCTGGGGAGGGGGGTCGTATTCGGTGGTTGCTGGGAGAGTGGGTCTTACGTGGATTTGGGAGAAATTTGCCGCGATGAGAAAAAATCGAGGAAAAGTTGGAAAAAAAACCGGGAAAAAACCGAAAAGTGTGAGAAAGCGGTAGGTAGGTGATCGCGAAGATGGGGAGGGGGTCGCACCAAGACCCTCCCTCGAGAGGGGGCTCGTACTGGCACCACCATTTCACACATCACGATGCTGTACCCTGAATATACCACATTTTTGTGTGGTATAAGGCGCATTTTGCAAAGTCGCATGCTACAGCCCGCGCGAAATCTCAGTAGACACAGCAGAAAGCGACACTTTTCTTGTCTTTTTTTTGCATAGTTTGAGCTGCCGCTTGGTTTCCAAATATCCATTAAATATAGATCGTTAATATAGGGCTAATTTTGCAGTAATTCATGTTCAACTTCAAAAGCTCCAGGCCAGCTGGGCCCAAGACGCTGCATTCGATCAGAATATTGTAACACACGTATTTTTTGAAAATTTATTCGAAAGAAACCAAAAAAACTCCGAAAGGATTCCTTACTCTTGTCATTGTCATCCCAAATTTCCCGCTGCATAGCACGTTCACCATGAAAGCTGGAGTACCCTCTATTTTTTGGGGTATAAGATGCATTTCACAAAGTCGCGCGCGGCAGCACGCTCGGAACGTTGATAGGCCCAGCAAGTGCTTTCTTGTTTTTATTGTGATGTTTAAGTTTCCGCGTGTTTTCAAATAGCTCTTATTGGATGTAGATCTGTAATATAGGGCTAATTTGCGTTAATCATGTTCAGTTCAAAGCCCACACCAGCTGAGCTTAAAAAGCTACATTCGAACTGAATGTTGTACACCACGTTTTTTCTGAAAGTTCATTCAGAAGAAAGCAAAAAATCCAAAAGATGCCCTCAAGCTCTCATCTTCTAAAATTTTTCGGTTCACAGCGCGTTAACCGTGACATCTAGAAAAAAAACCCTTTTTTATGGTATAGGGCCACTTGACAAAGTCGCGCGCGAAACATTGGTAGACACAGCGACAGTTCTTGTCTTTTTTTTTGTACAGTTTGAGCTTCTATGTGGTTTCCATACCTCTTATGGAATATGAGTAACTAAAATGAATAAAAACAGACAAAAAAAATCACCCAAAACTAAATTGAGAAAGAACATTCCCGTCGTTCGAAGTGCGTTCTGTGTATGGGTGCCTCATACTCCAGAAACTAGCGTATTTCGCAGTTTGCGTAAGTAAGGGAGTCTTTAGGTCATTTGTAGTCTTCTCGTGTTCTGGTCACCTTAGGATTGATCCTTGGAATCCCTTGGTAATTCAAAAAGAATTCCACTTGGTGTGACATTAAGTTCGTGTTTATGAATCATACCTTGGAGCATGAAAAATCGGTTAGTGCTCCAAATGGGACGATGAGCGCAAAGGAAAGTATTATATAAATATCCACCTGGAGAATAGGAGAATGCGCGAACCGGTATAACACGCGGAAAAAATATTAGGTTGGGAAGAAAGTCCTGCGAGACTTTGATTAAATTGTTCTAGAAGCAAATCAAAAAACATTCTGAATGTTTCTCACCCCTGATTAGTGGAGAGTGTTCACTGATGTTTCTGAAGACGGATATATTATGACTTTGTGGAAGCTTTCAAAGCTTAAAAGTCCCCCAGAGGTCAAGGTACTTTTCGACCTATCCCATATTATGAGTTCCTGTAGGGCCACTCCGCCGTAGTCGAGCGCGCTAACACCTGCGTTGTACTCAGGGAGCATGTCGCTTGCCGTTTCCCTCTTGTATCAGCGTTTGCAAGCTGGAGTTATTTAGTTCGAAGGTAAGCAACTATGGTCGGCTATCAGCACAAAATAACGGCGGTTTACTCAACGCAGGGGAGAGCGAACGGAAACACAGTAAGTTGGCCAGCCTTTAGGACTGCACAACAAGGGAATGGTTTGAATTCCCATTGGATCTTGTACTGGAGCCTAGGTAATCGAAGGCTCGATATGCTGATTAGAATTGCAGTTAAGTGCTACCGGGGACTTCGAGACGAGATCTGGGTGGTCAAAGTTTGAGTTCTGGCTCGTAAGCGTGCTGATCGACGTCGGCAGTGCCACCGTGGCCTCGTGGTAATGGTCTCGCTTTCAAGTCGAACGCATGCGGGTTTGCATCCAGTTGGCGCGAAATTTTTGCTTCGCTCCGTGTAAGAGCTTCAACTCTAATTTTGAATTGTTCACTTTTCGAAAATTCTGAGAGGCAAGTAGATCAGTATCAAGTATAGCCCGACGTACTTGATGTAGTATGGATGATGGTATATTGCTCTTGAACAGTTACCCATGCGCAATTAAAGTTTTGCAGAAATTCGTTCATAGGAATTTCGACCGCCTGACAGATATAACATCTTCGAGAAAACGCTCGTCCTTGTAAATTGCGATCTTGCAAACTTTGAATTGTCGGATGGGTAATATGTTCAGAGGGGCAGGTATGACCAAATCCATACTAGATCGAGTATCGTATCTTGATGTGCTTGATCTACTGCTGCTAGCAGTAAGGAAGAATATTCGAATTAAGTTGAAGCTCTTATCACGGAGCGCGAGCAAAAATTTAGCCGCCACGACGATGCAAACCCGCATGCGTTTGACTTGAAAGCGAGACCATTACCACGAGGCCACGGTGGCACTGTCGAGGTATCGATCAGCAGCGCTTACGAGCCAGACTCAACTTATGACAGACCAATCTCGTGTGGAAGGGTCGTAGGCATTTCATCTGGCTATTCGTATCCAGATTTGAGGCTCTATCGATGTAGCCTAGGTTCCATTGATAAGTTCATGGAAGACCAACATTCCCTTGTGAGTGGCAACGGCTATGCTTCTTCGCAATCTCGATTATCGGGAAAATTTTTTGTGAAGGATGCCTCATGTGTTGGACTCGTCTCCAGATGTCAAGTCATACCAGATAACCGTGACTCCTAAGTGACTACTGCAATGTTTCTGCGCAATCTCGGTTACAGGGAATATTTTTGTGAAGGATGCCTCATGAGTTGGACCAGTCTGACAAAGCGCACCGAATGGTCGTGACTGAGTTTTCTTTTCCTTGTACACACTGGAAGAACATTTGTGAGATCTTGTGGTTGGTAGCGACTGTGAAGTCCTTGCGTAAACTGTGCACATATCCCTCGCAGGATCTCTCAAAGAAATAAGTAGCATGCTCAGGCAGATGTGCATGGAATAGAGATTTTACTGTGTTATTGGGACTTCGAAGCGATGTCAGTGGTACTGGCACAGCAGTGGCGGCCACAGTCCACTAAACGACATCGAAAACGTCACCCTTGAATCTGTGCATGGAATAGAAATTTTACTGTGTTATTGGGACTTCGAAGCGATGTCAGTGGTACTGGCACAGCAGTGGCGGCCACAGTCTACACTAACCGACATCAAAAACGTCACCCTTGAATTTATTCAAAAAAACGTTCTTTCTACTTCTCGGCAATGCGAAGACCGCAGAGAACGGGCTACGTCAAAGGATCATGGATCTCGATCAGGGAATGCGACCATGTCTCGCTTACAGACCAAAGTTAGCAGCCTCTAATTACCACCTCCTTTGATCCCTACCGCATCCTTTAGAAAGCAAAAATTCCGAAAATCGACGTCTACTCGAAAATGAGGATCCACCTCTTTTTTATCGTAGTTGCCGTAGTTCTATAAGAGTGGAACCGAGAAAATGAGCGAAAAGTGGGCACCAATTCTGGTTATTAATGATGATTACCTTGTAGATTGGGGAAACGTCTTAGTGAAGGAAAATTTGGTCCGAAAACTTGGTCAATGTGTCGCAGTACTTTCTTTTCAACGAAATAGATAAAAATCGATTAGGCAGCTTCAGACTTCGCGACGGCAGCGCTTCGGTCGCGCGTTCGACGCGATCGATGCGCATGCTTTTGACTGCATCGATCGCGTCGAACGCGCGTGCCGTTGCGAAGTCTGAACGCTGCCTTAGTTTCGCCCACTGGGCCGATGCGACGCTCGCCGATTCTCCGAATTTCCAGATCGAAGAGTATACTTTCTCTTGCGCATGCCAAACAAGTAGTATTTTTGTGACATGTGATCTACTTCTCTCATCGTATCCTCAGTACCTATTTATAGTCCGGAATCGGTTGCTGCTTCGCCGATGCTCATCTCTTCTAGGACATCGGAATGTGGTGATCCTCCAATAGAAAGTGATGAGGTACTGCCTTTAATAAATATATTGTCTTGTTTTTTTTTGAGTTCTCTTCCCTTGAAACTGTCTTCTAGCTTCAGAGAGTGCATTTTGATCCAGTCGTCTGAAAAACCTCTGTTACACCAAGGAATTCGCTTGGTACTGTAGCTGATCGAGGCCACGCGGACACGTATTCCCTCCATGCGTTTCAGATGATATCAGACTGTAGTTGTCTGTGCTCTACTGAGCCTGAACCATGGGAGAAGGTCATTAACTCGCGCTGTCGCGTCGCCCCCATCAACTACAGCAGTACCAGAACTGGTACATCAACACCAGAACCCCAGGCTTAAACAAAACTCCTCACGCCTCAGCTTCTATTGCCGTGATTTTCACTGCATTGGCTGTTCTGCCCCGAAAATGCCTTGCTTCATCGGATTAGCTGACGCTTTCTTTGTAACTCTTTCTTATGTTGGGGAATCCCTGAACTGATTTATTTTATTTTACATGTCGAAATAGCCAGGCACTAAGCAGTACTTGGCCTCGATAATTAGTAAAAGATTATGTGCAAATACTTTCTGTGGCGTGGTCTTTGCTGTATGGCCGTAATTGTAACCGGGACCTTATTAAAATGGGATTTACTCGTTAGTGTTAATTTGCGCCAATCTTCAGAGAGCTTTTATTCAAGTTACAGAGCTTAACCTCAAATAAGTTCACGTTTTGTATTTTCATATAGCTAATTCATTTCTTCGAGAGATTATTGAGGAAAATAGGTAGAGGAGGGGGTAACAGAGGGTTGCTTGACTGAATACCCAGATTTCTGGCATGGTCCCATCGCGAAGCCCTCAAAAAAACAACTGGCAAACTAATAGAATTTGGAGTCCTCAATAGGAGCAAACCGGGTGGAGCCCCACATCATGCTTGAAAAGTTGGAATTAGTGAGGTCAGCTTGTTCAAGGAACGCGCGACGTGAAAACGCGCACGAGAGCAAAAAAAAGGAACCCGGTCGTTTGGCGCGATCACGTTACCGTTCGAGAGTTCCGGCAGGTAATGGTAGGTGTCTGCCGAAATGGATAACTCGTCCGAATCACTAACTATAAGGTAAGTGATTAACTAAAAGGCTTTACAGTTGATTGCTTACGTAAGGCCGTGATTGTTGGGTTCAGTGCTCAAGTTTTCTTTTAGCTAGATTCCTAGTGACCTGATTTGAAATTTCGGACGAGTTACCCTAACTGGAAAGGCTTGTGTTCAGGCTGTCCGTAGAGCAGAGCCAAGAAATCGCGATAGTGGTAACATAAGTTTCCAGGCGCCGAGTTCATACTTGCGGCTTTGGAATCAGGGTAATAGGGAAATCGGAAAATGAGCACAAATAAAAGGATAAGTATCGAACGGAGAGTGTGCGCCAGAAGATTAGATGGAAATCAATCGACTCCACCCTTCAGCGATTTGAAATGCGGCGAACAGAAGTGGAGGTAGGAGCACTGGACTTGATCAAATAAGCCGGCAGTTCTGTTGCTTTTAACGTCAGGGTTTGTCAAATAGCCCAGGAAATGGGCTGCAACATAACTTGTATAGAACTTTCCATTACTCCACAAGGATCCTTAGGTGATGACCATTAATGGTCCCTAATTAGCTCTTAAGGACGTTGATTTTTGAGCTTTTATTACCATAATGAAGATTGGGTGTAAATGTGTCTGCGAGAATGTGTCAACGATACACACAATTCCACTTTTTGTATCTGACGTTTCCAAAAATAATCGATTGCCCGTTATAATAGTTGCGAATAATGTCTATGCGTTTCTCGTGTTTTCATCTTTTTCCATTATTAACAATATGTGCGTTCTTTTGAAAGGAACATATCTATTATTGAATTTAAAGTATTTGATCTTGCCTCTAGGTATTTTTTCGCGGTAGATATCCCTGTAATATCATTTATATTTCAGAAAATGTTCACTGTTCCTTGGAGAAATCACTCTACTTTTTCGCGGGTCCCCATATTTATTTATTTATTTATTTATTTATTTATTTATTTATTTATTTATTATTTATTTAAGCTTAAACGCCGTTAAAAGTACTGACAAAAATCATCTTACTCTACTAGGGTCTTGTTCGCTGCGGATAATTGGGCGTTTCAGGGGGGAAGGTTTTGCGTAGCGCCAACCTGTTCTTTTCCTTTTCTTATTATATTTTGGCATGCAATATGACTGAATAGTATCGTTCTTCACAGTCGTTTCCACTAAAGGTTGCTGCTTACCTACTTCGTCAGCTGGTAGAGAACGTTCTGGCACCGCGCCGCTCCCATCCTCATTGAAACGCCCCATCATCCGCAGCAAACGGTATTGAATCATCAGGGGCGGAGTCAAGTATTGTACGAGAGCCCTTCAACAATATATATGAAAGATTCAGTGAAGTTGTGGAAAACAAAAATGAAATTTATGTGTGTAATAATGTGCAACTTATGTGCATAGCAAAAAGGGCGTGGACATCTGGGGCGGGCTTAGAACGATGTCTGCTGTGTGTAGGGGGTAATGTAGAGAGCGGTTCGCCCAAAAATGGAAATCGCTTCGTGAAAGGAATTTGGTGGAAGATAAACTGCTTAATTTCATTTTTTTTTCTGTGGAGAGAATTTTCTGTTCCAGAAACTTGTCCCGTAAAAATGTTGTAGTGACGACGGGCCAGATCATCATATCCAATCAATGTAGAGGGAACCCACCCGGCTGAGCTTGAGTTCTCGGACTTGCATCGAATACTGAACGTGTCATTGGAAATGTCACTGGTCGAGGGCATCCACATTCCTCGCCACATATAAAAACCACCTGTCCCGCGTCATAACCACTCGAATCTGCCAGTGAGCCGGGAGATTCCGAGACTCGCATCTAGTAGCCCACATCAGCGGTAGCTCGTCAATGATTCCGCTCAGGACCAAGCAGTTATCGATTGCGCGCGTTTAATGTTGATAATTGATGCGTGCGAAATAAAGAAGGGACATGGATAGAGGTGTTGGATTTGTTTGACAATGATTTGTTCGATCACATGTTTTCAGCGGAAGAGAAAGAGAGTGGCAGAGGTTCGTACTGCATTGCATCTCGTGTTCCATTCACCCTGTCTATTATCACTCACTAACTCTGTCATCACAATGATTCTTTCGTGATGTTGTATACTTATTGTGATTCATTTTAGGGTTACGGTATATCGGATAGTGGTGAGACAAGTCGTCGTTCGACAATCAGCAGAATGGATATGGTAGAGTTGAGTCGTGATTTAGAGGTGAAAAACAAGTATCCTGAGCTATATCAAATGATTGTTGTGAGTCATGCCCGTCATTGATTTCTACTTAGTTGTTTTTCTCTCGTTATTTTCCATCGTTGTGTCCTTTTATACGTTAGCGCTGATTTAACATTCAAATAGGCCCAGAGACGTTTTGGCTCGACAGAGAATCGCGATGCGCCGGTTGTCGTCCACAATGCCAATCGAGACACCTCTAAGGATGACGACTCAAAGCAACTACTTTATGCGGAAGCAGTAGAATTGCTGAAAAGGTGCCGCAAACAAGAGGTGGAGTGGTCTTATCTTTTATTGAGCCACATTCGTTTTTGCCTGACCGCTAAATTATTAGGGACAATCATCCGTTCGATTTCAGCGTCAACTTCGTGAAATGCAAAAGAACTACGACAATCTTCTCAGCGTTAATAAACAGATTAAAGAGACTTATGTGAAGATCTATGCAAAAGCCGAACAAGAAGAAGAGTACATTTCGAATATATTGCTGAAGAGGCCAGTGAATAGCATTACAACTATTGATTTTATTCGATGTAATGAAGTAATGCTGTCGGTATCTCATATAGTGACTGGTTTAAAACATCAGTATGCAGTACTTTCAACGAAAGACATAAGGTCACCAATAGATTCAGAGAAAATTGATTGGTCCTTGCTGCAGCATCGCTAGAAAATGTATGCACTATCATCGGAGCACATCAGACGTTTCGGGAATTCTTCGTATCTGGTTCTCTGAGGGAGGGGTCATATTTGAAGAGATCGTGTTGACTGTTGATTTTTCCCGTTTTGCATGCGGTTTGTACTACCATTTCATAGTCTCAAGATATCTATCTATCGCGGAGTCTCCCTCCTCCTTCCCTTTGTGTTACTCCCATCTTTCCCCACCGTCCTTCTCTCTACCCCCCTACCTTATTTTCAGCACGTGCAGAAGACTTGATGAAGGAACACCTTTTGGCTCTCGCAGCGAGTGAAAGTCCGGCTCACGAAAGCCCTGTCGCTTCTCTCTCTCGCTCCCCCCCCCCACCCTCCTCCTTATCTCTTAGTTGGCACTCCAAATCTACTATTTTCGCTAGTTAGCCGTAGTTGAACGCCCTCCTTCCCTCCGCTGTACACAGAATACTGATGTTAAGAGCTACGAGGGGGGGAGTAGGTTTAAGATAGGGGTAGTATGGAAAAGCAGATTTAGGGGTGTCACATGTTTGAAAATTCTTCCCAACGCAGACGCATTCTGCCCGCGAATCAAATTCTTGGCCCATATCCTGGAAGAAGCGTTTGGATGGTGAGAAGGAAGGGTTTTGTGGAAGGGCGAGGGTATGCGGGAGCAGGAGAATCGTTAACTGCCGCTTCGTCGCGCGCGGCAATGGGCGCGACGTTTCTTTGATTTGCACTACCCTTTCGATTGGAGCATCGGATTTTATGTAGACAAGGATATGGTGGAGAATGAAGTCTATTTTCTGTCATACATTGCCTTTTCTCGAAGTAAAGTCGTCGTCAGTAGCGGACGCGAAGTCGCACGCGACGCCCACCGGTGCGGCGAATTACGATGCTCTAGCCAATTACCGTAGCATGCGGTGACGCCGGGCCTCACACTGGTCAGCACCCCTCTGAAGTATCTGTCGAGGATCAAGTAACTTTTTCGTTGGGTTGGAACAACTGAGCAGACATAGACACGCCATTCGTGCTTTCCCAGCTTTGGCGTCCCAGTAATAAAAACCGAAATTCTGGTACAGAGTAAGATTTGTGGTTATACTGAATACGAGTTCCATTATTTCTACTCACTGGGTCGTGGTGGTATAGTTTGATAGCTATCGGCAGAAAATAATGCTAGAACTATATAGTGCTTTTTCTGAATCCCATTTTTGATATATGGTCCAATTGGGCGTCACATACTTTTTGGAGAAAACTTTTGGTAGGTTTTAAACTGCAAGATCTCTCTTAGGGAATTGTTAGGTTAAGAGGAAAAGTAAGTGCTAACGCTAAAAGCTTGGGTTCTTGGGAGAGTTTTGTCAGCTGAGACGAAAGAGAGGGGAATGCAATTGGTTGAATGTCCCGTGACATCGGGGAGAGGATGGAATGTGGGCCGTTACATGTTTCCGTGTGATTCCTCCGTTATCCTTTGGTTTTTTTTGTCATAACAGAAGCGCGGTATATACGTGGTTTCCTCCTCTGAAATATCATACCAGCTAGATAGCGCTGAAGGGCTCCTATCACTGCCTTGGCAAAGCTGCATCGCCCGCAATTATAAGTCCAGGTTTCCAGCAACGGATCCTTTCGTTTCAAATGTACTGTATGCTTTAGTCAAGTTTCTTTTCTTTTCCTTTTTAGCCTATTAATATTTACCGCTGTTACTTTCAGGATTCAAAAGCTGAAGAATGACAAGGAGACCTTAGCTCAGAAATATGAACAGGAAGAAGAGTTTCTAACGAATGATTTGATGAGAAAAATCAAGCAGGTTTGCAATTTTGGAGAAATACTGGTATATGTCAGCTGTAATTCGCTGCATTCAGAGAACCCCATTCACTATCGTAACAACACCTAACGTAGAAAGCCTGCAAGGCACTAGGGACTTCGCGACGGCAGCGCTTCAGTCGCACGTTCGACGCGATCGATTGCGCGTGCTTTTCACTATCGATCGTCGACAGCATGCGCGACGATCGACGCTGTCGCGAATTCTGAACGCTGCCAACGGAAGATTCGCTGGGTCATTTGCGACTTTTTTTAAAGCATTTCTCATCCTGACCATGGTTCAAAACAAAATGTTTGCTAGTTGGAGTTTACCAGGGAAGCACGGTAGCTCGAGGGGGCCGTTTGAATGATAAGGATATCCACTGGTGTGTCTCTGAGACCTCTCTGAACAAAGCTACGTAGTTTTTCCAGGAAGAACACACCCACACAAACCGAATATCAAGCATAAAATTAGGCTCCAGCAACGGGAGTGGGGTGCATTTTGCCCTGCCGCACCTTCACTACTTCTAGTTTACAACTTGCTCTGGTGAAACCTATTAACCCTTGTTAAACTGACGAAAGCTCGTCGAGACATCCTGGTGGATGGTATTTTTTGTGGTATTTCATTGCTTTACAAGAGTCGACTGGTACTCCTTACAAGAGTTGACCATTAGTCGCTGCAAACTTAAGCGGTATAGTTTCGTGCTTTACAAGTTATCACAGGTCTACTCGATGGCTCGGAACGTGATGAGAAGTAGTAAAAGTGCGAAATGCCCTACCCACCCTTCTCTTCCCCCCCCCCCTCCCCGGTCAAAGAACAGCGTTCAAAATTGATCCCAGTGTGAGACGAATTGCATCAAATTATAATCGAATTGCAAGCATCAGGCCAACCACATAACGCTATGCTACAGTGCCTCATTGGAAGCAGGTTTACGCTATGGATTATTTCTTTCCCTGAAAAACCTCAGTACCATCATTCATAAGGGTCCGCAGCAGATATGTGAGACCGATAACACAGTCTAGAAACAGGAGACCGGCAACGAGAATCGTAATTTGCCGCTCCGCCGCGCGCGGCGATGGGCGCGGCGTTTTCTTAACTCGTGTTAACCTGTCGATTGGAGCACCGGACTTCATGTAGACCCCGTCATCGTAGACATTCATGACTATTTTCGGTTCTGAATTGCCTGTGTCGCCATCTACAACCGAGACCCGCCGTTGTTTGCAGGTGCGACGTGCGTCGCGAATTACGATTCTCTTGTCACTTACCCTAAGTGTGCACCTCACAGCATAAGGTCTCTTCGACCTCCATCTTTTCTTAGTGGGGGCGAGTTTCACGCTCAGGTGTTAGTCTTATTTCTTCCGTCAGGCGAAGGAAGCACTATTTTATGATACCATATGCAGAATCGTGCTCGGCCAGGGGCTACAATCAGGTCGATATCCTCGACATTATCCGTGATTCTACCAGTTTTCGGTGCCGTACAGGTGCGGTCTCAGTTGTTGTAGCCATCCGAGAATAGGCTTAGTGATTTTTATTGTCGTTAAACCCTTACATAGTTGTGCCCTAAGAGATCTATCGCGACCTCACACTGATGAAAAGGTGACCGTAGTTGTTTGATTCTGAAGGCCGACTTGCCTTTCGAATGTTTTTTGCCTATAACTCAGCGTTATTGTGGTATTTTAAAGTAGCGTTCATGTGCTACTGTAAATGCAGTGGTGATATATGAAGAAAGCGCAGATTCATTTGCTGTTAGGCCAGTTTATAGCTAATGACCTATGTCATCTGCTCCTGGGGAAAGAAATCGTTTATGTATCGGCTGGGGAATAGCAGAGGACGCGGGACCTGCGATTTCCGCGACGCCGCATGCTAATGAGACTTCTTCACCGCATAAGGTGCGACTGGTATGCCTTTGAGCGAGTTTGCCAAGGTGCTGCGGTCAGCTCATTAGCCTGGCTCAGAACTCGACCTCCACTTCCACCTACTTCCAACTTCCTTTTCTGATAGGCTATTAAATTAGAAGCAAAGAAAGCCAAACATTGGGAAAGGAATACACTCCACAACACAGTTGATCCGTTTCGCTCGGTGTCAAAGTTCGAAGTGGCGTTGTACACTATTGTTCAAGAGATTCGAAGCCTCGAAGACGTCGTAAAGTATTAATGACTATATCCTCCCGAAACATGGCCCCTTTTCTTAGTGTGGTTTCGTCCCGCACGCTTTTCGCTAGTCCTACTACTGCATTTTTCCTTTTCTTCCTTGCTTTCCGTTCATACACTTCATATTCCGGAGATGAGGAGGGCACATCATGCCTCTTCGGGAGATGGAGTGTTTGCCTAAACAAAGGATTTCTAGTCACTACCCACATTTTGGGTTGCCACAATCCATATCTGAGAGCATCAAGAGGCGCGGCTGTGAATATGGCAGGCTTCGGTAATTTAGAAGCAGAATCGCATGTAGGGGGAGTCGGCACCGGTACGCAGCTGTACGCCCCTTGCCGCCCTCCGATATACATTCGTCATCCGGGCACCTGATTAGGGCTGCCGTCAACGGGCCGCAGACGCGGCTGCAACCAGGGCACGCCATCTTTGTGATCATCACAACAGGGGGGTCGTATTTGCCCGCGATGGAGGGGGGGGGGTCGTAAACGCATGGCCCATGTTGAAGTGGAGAGAGCGGTGATACACGGTACAAGTGAAAAGAAGCTCAAAAGGGACGATGTAGATGACAATAAATAGAACTAGGCACTATCGAACTATTCCTAGGCCAAGAACTAAAAAAATATTGCTGAAACTTTTTCCTCCTTCCTCACAAAAAAACTTCAAGACACTTCGCCCACCAACCCTCCTCATCTGGTCTAGATAAATCCCAATCCACTAATCCGCAAAATCTAGAAAAGAATCCATTGCAAAAGCTACCTATGAAACCGTAGAAATTGAATCCTGAGCAATTTCCTCACAACAAAATCAAACTCAACAAAAACAAACAATCAAAATAATTCACAATCAAATGGATAAGAAAAAAAAAACTGACCGGCCAGCTGGGAACCGGAACTATGGATTACTTTTGAATTTTGGCTGTTCGCGGTCAGCGCGCTCATACAAGCTCATTGGTGCGCGCTATTTTACGGCCTGGAGCCAATTTCAAGCCAAACACGTGAAAAGTACCCCTCATTTGAACACCCATAACTTCGTTGAAAGTGAAGCTATCGGAGAGGGGTAAGTGGGAATGAGTAGAGCTAGGTTGGCTCTTGTCACCTGAATTGAGCGATTTCAAAAACGTTCCGATTCCAGAGATTTTCCCCGTTGTGATCATCGTTGTGATCCGTCTGTGATCATTTTTGCGAACCGCGAGTCGCTACGCTTTGGACGTCCATGGCAAGCTTCATACACGGCCTTTCGTAAAAAAAAGAATTGTGCCGGAAGCTTGAAGATTTCTACTTTCCAGCAAGGCTTTAATTTTCTTCCTAGGCCTGCTATTCGAAAAAATTCCCCGTTGTGATCATTTCGTGACCACCCCCCCCACGACACAAAAATCAACCCCTCCAGTTGGCTTGGTATGCTTCTGAAACACATGTTTCCGCAAAGGGTATTAGGAAATAGTCTATTGGGCGCCAATTGGCATCACCTGTGCAATGCGCCATGCATGGGGCTTTCACGCAGGTTTTGAAAGGTGTAACTTCTAGATAGGGCTTCCCAATTGCAAGCAAATGTGCTCCTACGATCAGAAAAGTCCGGGAATGTACTTTCATCTGTTTATTAATCGTCACGTCGTGAGTCCTTTGTTTGTTTATAAATTCATGGTGCCCTTGTGGGCGGTGATCGTAGCTCCTATCATCGCCCCTTCCTCGTCAGTATGCTACACCAGCGCCCAGAGTGCTGACGTATGCTCTGGGACTCACGCACATGCACTGCGGCATTCGCCCCCTCCCCGCTCGACAGCAAAATTTTGTAAAAAAAAAAGAAATTTTTTTGGGAAAAAAATAGACAAAGTGGTAGGAGGTTGGAAAAGATCTAGGGAAGAGGTAACATGGGGAGGGGGTTCTACTTGAAGATGGAATCAGTGCCAGAAGGAGTCGTATTTTCAGGAAATGATCACAACACATGTTTTCGCAAAGGTATTAGGAATATAAAGTCTATGGGCGCCCAACTGGCATCACCTGTGCAATGCGCCATGCATGGGGCTTTCACGCAGGTGTTTGAAAGGTGTAACTTCTAGATAGGGCTTCCCAATTGCAAGCAAATGTGCTCCTACGATCAGAAAAGTCCGGGAATGTACTTTCATCTGTTTATTAATCGTCACGTCGTGAGTCCTTTGTTTGTTTATAAATTCATGGTGCCCTTTGGGCGGTGATCGTAGCTCCTATCATCGCCCCTTCCTCGTACGTATTGTCAGCATGGCAGCAGCAAACGCCAGAGTGGCTGGACGTGCTTGGACGTAGTAGTACTTGCGAACCTCCACCCCTCCCCCCCCCCCGCTCGAACACGGCAAAATTTTGTAAAAAACCAGAAATTCTTTTTGGGGAAAAAATAGACAATGTGGCAGGAGGTTGGAAAAATCTAGGGAAGAGGTAACATGGGGGGGGGGGGTCGTACTTGAAGATGGGATCATGGGTTGATTTTTCAGAAATGATGCCACAAAGCAATGGGCGATGCCCGTGGCCTGCAACAGCGACGCATACGTATGAATGTTTGCGCGAAAAAAAAAAAAAAAAAAAAAAAAAAAAAAAAAAAAAAAAAAAAAAAAAAAAAAAAAAAAAAAAAAAAAAAAAAAAAAAAAAAAAAAAAAAAAAAAAAAAAAAAAAAAAAAAAAAAAAAAAAAAAAAAAAAAAAAAAAAAAAAAAAAAAAAAAAAAAAAAAACCCGATATTGGACTGGTTTTAGTCATTTCTGTCCTATTTTTTCAATTGTTTTTGGTGTTTTTTTCAAGGGTAACTGTTACCTTGTCTTCACAAGGTAAATTATGATTGAGTTTTTTTAACTTGTGCGAACAGTTGGACGATTAAACAAACACCTAAGAAAATCGCGAAAAACACTCCATTACAAGAAAAAAGAATCCTTGACGTTATATACGTCATATAGGCAATAAAGCAAATGACCTTGAAAAAAACAGCCAAAAACAGTGAAAACTAGGGAGAAAATTGCTAAATTAGGGTGGAAACAGCTGATCGCAGCGATCGTGACGCGCTGCAGCCGCGTCGCGTCATTTGGGCCGGATAATCAACTGCCCGGATGACGCATTTACACGATATGTTGCGACAAATCTCACAAAGCAAAACTATGCAACGGGCTGTAGAGCTAAAGAGATGTAGTCACTGTCAAATTGTTTACGAGTAGTCTTAGTCAGTAGCTCATGCTTTGAAATAGCGGATCCTAGTAAACGCTGTGGTGCTGCTCCAGTCCGTTGTCTCATAGTCTCAGTTTTACCATGAAGTCACCACCATAGGGTGATGTGACTGCCACCGCGCTGATGTGACATACTGAAGCATTTTAAGTCAGGCCTTTAAAACCACTGCTAACATTTTTCGAACTGGAAACGGTCAGTAGAAGCTTTTGCTGCGTAAGTTAGGTGCCAAAGAGCTCAGGTGGGTGCAGCGCTCCTCCCATGGTGTTCCTTCCTCATCCTCATGCCTAGGCGCAAATCCTCATCCCCTGGCTCGCAATCATTTTTTACGCAATTTCAAGTAACAATTGTCTTACAACAGAAAGAGTAGTAGAAAATACACTTAAAGGAAGGTTACAGCTCTGAGAAAGCCGTTATGCAAAATTGCGATTACCGTGACCCGATGAGTTACTGCACCAAATGCCCCAGTATGTGACCCTAGCGCCGCCATTACTGCTTGAGTGCATGCAACTGTGCAACTGGTCGCAACGGTCAACAGTCTGAGATGTTCTTGTGCAACTGGTATTTCTTCATAAATAGTATTAAAGTACCGCGGGAAAGAGCCGCACGGGTTAAACCTTTCTATCATGGATAATTTGCGGCTTGAGGTAATCTGAATTACTGTCTGTACCATCTCTCTGTGTTTTAATTTTTTTATGGTTTTGCTATTTTGATCACGGCGGCCATATTTTAATTGCTAGCATTCAAAACAGTTTCATGCGCTCAAGATGTGTGTCATGCTTTTAGAGAAGTATTGGGTTGATGTATGATTCAAGGGCAGCGGGCACTATAGCTGGGGGCGGGCGGTTACTTCTAACACCATTGGTGCGAGAACTGAATGGGGCGTGGCTAAACGCGCTCTCACCTCTCGTACCCTTCTCACCAGTCGCGTTGGCAGCAACCGAACGCCCTCGACCATCGTGTGCACTGCCTTTGAGTTATGTTTTGACTTGTTTCCTATCACCGTAATTTGGCGCGTCATTCATTTTATTCCATAATATGATAATAAATTTTGTTCTTATAAAAGCAGCTGAATGTCCAAATATAGTCGACCATCGAGTTGCTATGTCCTGCCATTCCGAGAAAGGATATGAAGTAGTTCACTAATTCGTCTTATGAAATTTAACGAAAGAGCGTTTTCTTTGACGGAAAGAGCGTTTTATGTCAGCGTCCGCTTCCCAACGTATTTGCTCTACGTTTAAAAAAATTCTAAAACAAAACACTTCATGTTTTCATAATCCCAATTAGAAGCAAAGAAAAACAAAACATGGGAAAGGAATACACTCCAAAGCACAGATGATCCGTTTCGCCCGGTTATCGCAGACGAATCATCATTGTCTAGCCAACCCCGGGCTCGTCAGTGCGACAGGGTTGACGACATGAGGACATGGACTACATAGGGGAAGGAGTTGAGAAATAGGATAAAACGAGAGAAAATATGAAAAAAGGTTCACATGCAAAATTCATTCAAATAGGATGAGGAATTGTGCAGAAAAATGAAAGGATATAACACGATGTGAATACTAAATAGGTGTAAGAGGAAGAAAAATGGATGTTGTTAACAGGCTAAACTAACTGAGGGAATATTGAGTATAAGACACTGTCGAAGCGGATTACAAAAAGTTAAATCAAAAAAATTGTAGTGGTAATAGGAGAATTACTCCTGAACACCGCTGCCAATGAGAATATCTTTTACCTTTGAAGGCAGTTGGCACGATGATTTGGTGCTCGGCTAAAATGCTAGTAGGCGCTATATAGTGGGGAAATGGCGAAAGAACGGAGTGAAACGGTCAAAATCCTGCGAAGAAAGAGCCTCCGTTCTCAATGTGTTATAAATCAACCAGTCGCCTCGCCGGCTGACGCCGGCGCGGCTCCTTCTGATACGGCCCGGCTGCGCCGGGCGGGCGCGGCTTCGCCGCGCGTACCTTCTCTCACATATTTCTAGACTCAACTGATATCCGCCTTTTGTTCTGTACTCCACTTTTCTCCGGTGTCTGAAGTACTCTTGAGCTATTTTACAGATTCTTCGTCTGACTCCGCCCACCTCAGAGCAGACCCCGCCCACAATTTTTGTGCCCCACACTCTTCACGGCGACCCTCTGCTGACCTTAATCCACTTTTTTCCGGTCTTCGGAGTGCTCTGGGAGAGTTTTGGAGAATTTTTGTCTGGCTCCGCCCACTCGGGCTGGCCCCGCCCACAACATGTATACCCCACATTTCTTAATCGGCGACCCCTTGCTGACCTGAATTCACTTTATTCCGGTCTTCGGAGTGCTCTGGGAGAGTTTTGGAGAATTTTTGTCTGGCTCCGCCCCTCGGGCTGGCCCCGCCCACAATATGTATACCCCACATTTCTTAATCGGCGACCCCTTGCTGACCTGAATTCACTTTATTCCGGTCTTCGGAGTGCTCTGGAACCGTTTTACAGACCCTTTTGTCTGGCTCCCCACCTCGAAGCAGGCTCCGCCCACAACGTTTTTGCCCCACGGTCCTCACCTTCGACCCTCTGCTGACCTTAATCCACTTTTTCCGGTCTTCGGAGTGCTCTGGGAGAGTTTTGGAGAATTTTTGTCTGGCTCCGCCCACTCGGGCTGGCCGCCCTCAATTATTTCCGTATGCCCACAATCTCACCGCCTGGGGGCACCGGGGGCTGACCTTAATTCACGTTTTTTTCCGGTCTTCGGAGTGCTCTGGAACCGTTTTACAGACCTTTTTGTCTGGCTCCGCCCACCTCGGAGCAGGCTCCGCCCCGCAACATGATGTTGTTTGCCCACAGTCACCACCGAGCGAACCTTTGCCGACCTTGCCGCACGTTTTTCCGGTCTTTGAAGTGCTCTGCAACCGAACTACAAACTTTCAAAGTTAGTATCCTGCGGTTTAGAGCAAGACGTGCGCCCCACTTGGCGATCTCAACATTCTTGAACATGCCCAATACTCGCCAGATATCTCTACATCTGCACTGAGCTTTTTGCAGGCTTCTAACAAGCTCCGAAACGAGGTTTACTGGTATGCGAAGCATCGCCCACCTTGAGTACGCCCTGCCCATTTTGGATGTGTCTGCCACAGTTAGTCTGGCGACTCCTTACTAACCTTATTCCCTTGTTTCATCATCTTAGGCTGCTCCGGAAGCGAATTATGAACATTTTTCTGTGAAACCCCAAAATTTCAGCGAGTGCCCCGCCCACTGTGGGCGGGGCTTCGCATAGGTCAAGTGTGCTTTTTGTTTCTGTCCATCTCTACCCATCCCCACCTTGACCCGACCTCTCTAAGTCGTTCTTCAGGTCGAACCGAATTTCCCGACAGACAAACAAACTTACAAACAAACAAACAACAGGTTGAAGCGAATAATAATTATGGGGTGATTTGGACGGGTTCCTGTAAGCATATTCCAATAACCACTAGCGAAGGTGACGGATGCTATGAGGTACTCATATATCATGCAGCATCAACGGCTCCACCGCGCTTCATAATACCAATCCCTTCGCTTCATAATTTGCAAATGAATCGATTAGAGCGTCAGGAACGGTCGTCCATTTGTGGGCGGGCGGGCGTGGCGGGCGTTTGGGTCGGTATGTTGTGGCTTGATAGGGCCCTTATAAGGGCACCTCCCTTGGAAAAGGCATTATGCAGCGCCTGCTCAGGGTCGCGGAATTCCGTCCTGCCAGGCGTATTAATCCTACTCGTCTTGGGGATTTATCGTGCCAACTGCCTTTAACCCAATGTGTAACCGCCGCCGCAACGGATTGGGGTAACACGCCGCACCACCTGCCATGCGCGTAATAAAAAACGCGCTAAGTGTCTGCCCCCTCCCACGTCTAGTTGTTCTCTGGGTTCGCTGCGTACTTCGACAGGTTGGCAGCGTGTTCGTTGCGGGACAGTGGTAGCGACACAAAGGCTACACGTAGAGAGCGAGCAAAGTCGCAAAGGAATATCAAGCCGGAACTGGTCTCCAGTCTTGTTTGTTTTGAGTGTCGAATG
This sequence comes from Cooperia oncophora, assembly GCA_036418165.1. Classification (NCBI taxonomy): domain Eukaryota; kingdom Metazoa; phylum Nematoda; class Chromadorea; order Rhabditida; family Trichostrongylidae; genus Cooperia; species Cooperia oncophora. The sequence continues at coordinate 9,276 of MU911948.1, read as the reverse complement.
TGGCACAGTTCTGCAGCTGCGGACGTGTCCATCCCTTTCTTAGACGGCGTGCGGGATACGTTTGAGTGGAGGGCGAAAGAATGAAGAGAGAGGAAGGAATTTCGAATGCCATGGCAATTTACCTTGATAGAAAGCAAGCAAAGTTAAGCATCAACCTGTTGCTTCAGTCAGAACGTAATGCGTAAATTTGTGTGCATACTAATCCTGACTGCTTTTTCCAGTAGGGCTAAGATTTCACCTCCTCTTGCAGTTACAATCCGAGCGTGATGTTCTGGAAGGAAATGTCAAAAGTGAGCAGGCCAGCGTGATCGACAGCCTTCTGACAACAATTCGCCGTATGGAAAGCGAAATGGCTGCTGGTCGAAAAGTGAACAGCTTTCCAGGGTTTTTTTTCTCTGAACCGGCACCTTACCTAGTAACTAACTTAGTCGTATTCAGAATATGGATCGTATGCGCAAGGAGAAAATCGATCAAGAAAATGCCCTTGAACACGAGCAAGAGCTTTTGTTTAACACTCTCGGGAAGCAAATGGATCAATTGAACCAAGAGAAAAGGTGGGATATTCCTCGCGTTTGGAAATAGTCTTGTTCGCTATAAATGGAGGTGCGCCTTTGCCGGGATGGTTTTGGCGCGGTGCCAAACCCGTCCTCCTCCAGTCGTTGAATCGGAGGCGACAACAGTCGGTGGAAAACGACCAATACGACCGATACGATTGTCTTTCCTCGCTTGCTCGCTTCAACAGCTGGTGGGAAACGGGTTAGGCGCTGCGCCAGTGCAATTCCGCCGAGCAGGCTCTTCATCTGCAGCGAACAGGACTGCATAATTCTTTCTAGTCAAATCAGTATTGGAAAGTAACCTCAATGTGGGTGATTTAGAAAGATGCAGGCGAGCCTTCAAAAGGCCTATTTGAATGGTTTCATCGAGCCTGATGATGATGTTGTTGGTTCTCTTATCAACCAAAGGTACAGGTTTACCACTGTTTCGATTCTCTTGCTCAGCTGTATCTTCCATTATTTTTCGTATGAACTCCTTTTCTATTGTTTGATAGGTTCAGGATTTTTTTATTAAGGCTTGAAAATTCGTTGAATGAATTCAAACTTTCTCACTTCTCATGCTGCTGGAGTTGTTCTATTTTGCAATTTAATCTACAGAAATTGTAGACAACTATGAGTATTATTTCATTTTTCCATTTCCTTTCTCTCCATCGTTTCTTGGTTTCCTTTTCTACCACCCGGGGAAGTATTCCAGGAAAATAACTGTTTAATTAATCAAGTAATTCCTTGTTGCTAAGTGCGGCATAGTGATGACTCCTGTATGGTAAAATGTTTTCACCGCAACACCGAAGCTCAAAATTTGTATAACCGTCGATTTTGTTGCAGTGAAAACAATGAGCGTGGCCCTATGGAAAGCGGTAATCGCAGCGGTTCTGAGGTTGCGAGGCTGCGTTCACACCTCAGGCGCGTGGAGCATCAGTTGGCAGAGATGCGAGAAAGAGACTCAAACAGTGAGTTTACGCGTAGAGCGATTTTATTCTTTTGTGTTTCTATTCCACAGTTCTTTTATACCTTTTCATAAAATTCTCTCTAGGCATTGTTCACAGTCTGCGACCCTGACGAAACGGCGGTTGGGAGAAAAGCAAAAAATAGTCATCGATCGGAGAATCGCCAACCGCTAGTTTCGCCGAACCGCCGCGGTTCGGCGGTTGGGCGAAAAGCAATAGATGCGTATCGATTTCGCTGGCGAAAAACGCCAGGGCGATCGAGCTAGCGTTTCGTCGAAGGCGAAAAACGTCGCGGTTTGGCGAAACGCCCGTCGATTCGTATCAAAACCCTTTCGCCCAACCGCCAGTCGATACGTATCGAAAGCTTTTCGCCGAACCGCGCGTTCCAGAGAAACGCTGGACCGCAGACTGTGAACAATGCCTAATGCCCAGTAGCAATCAATGTTTGGTGTCACTCGATCGATGTACTTTCAGAAGCGGCTCAAATTCGTCAGCTCGAAGATGTTATTAGCACCTTACGCAAAGAGAAAAACGAAATGTCGCGGTAAGTTTTACGTATCTCGTTTGATAAACGTTCACTGCTATTTTCAATATTGTATGCCAATTAAAAAAATCTAAGTTAACTGCAATCTTCTCGTGTTCTTGTAGCATTTAAACACAACGAATGCGAAATTCTGAAATACGGCTAATCTGCTAAAAAAGGGATTCCTACTCAAGCTAAATAGTGGGCAGAAGTTTTGACCCCAGACGGGACACGAGTCCACTCCTCACGCTTTCCGGGATAGTGCGCTATCTGCTGTCAAGCTGAGAGGGTAGGAGCAACCCTAGCGATGTAATGTGTAGTGCAGTCGCCCGGAAATCGGGATTGACTGCGAATTTTTGCATTTCTTACAGTGGTACTGAACGCTTTTAGAAAAGGAGTGTCCATCCATACAGAGGAAAGATTTTTGAAGTATTGACAATTTTTTACAGAAATATTGAAGTGGCTGTATCGAGGTTTTCGACAAAAATGGATTCCATGACCTCGCTTATCCGACCAGACCTGATGGGGCCACCATGCGTTCCTCAGCATTCGTCTCGTCATGCCGATGGCAATGGTATGTTCAATTCTGGTTGTTTTGCCTGTTTTTTTTGTTTTTTCTTCATGTTACAGTTGCAACAGAATACACTTTTTCGTTCTGACAAACTTTATCTGACCGTTGGTGGGAGCGTGGGGAGAAATGATACTTCTGTTTAACTAGCGGGTAGCAGCTCTTTGTAAAAATGCTTTTGTTCCCCCATTAGATATGTTGCGTTATTTTATTATGGTAAGTTTGTTTTTAGTGTCCGATATGGATGATAGCAGTTCACGAGGATCGCTATCGCAATCTGATTTCAGTATGAACTAGTATGTTTATTTATTATTATTTACTAAGACTTTATTGGGATAAATCTGACGTAAGCAGTTACAAATATAGTTGAATACAAATATAGTTGAGTGGGCATTAGCTGAAATCAATATCTCTCATCTTGAACATTCGGTCAGAATTTCTTGGACAAGTTTGAAACGTGTGGACATCCGAAAACAAATTATTTCGAGCAACATTCAAAATTTTCTGCAGAGCCTTGGGAGTCGAATGATTAAGGCAGCGTTCGGACTTCGCGACGGCTAATGCCGTTTGGACTCCAGAAATTTCGGCTTCGAGCTCATTTTCAAATTGCCTAAGTCACCAAATCCACTAAAAACTTGTATATAGGGGTAATTCAACATCCTGATTACGAGTATGACACTCATTCTTGGCGCTGGCGCCAAGAGAGGACTACGATTACCTCCTGGGCTCAGCCTTAGCAGAGCGCAGGTAACCGTAGTGTCATCCATTAGCGCCAGCGCCAAAAATGAATGTCATATTCGTGATCAGGATGTTGAATATATACAAGTTTTTAGCGGATTTGGTGATCTTGCCACTTTTAAAATGAGCTCGGAGCCGAAATTTCTGGAGTCCAAACGGCATTAGCCCTTCGCGCCGGCAGCGCTTCGGTTACGCGTTCGACGCGATCGATGCAGTCGAAAGCATGCGCATCGATCGTCGAATCGCGCGACCAAAGCGCTGCCGTCGCGAAGTTTGAACGCTGCCTAATACACAGGAGCAATAACTGAAAGTGTAACAAGCAGCTCACTAGCACACAGACCAATAGTCTGCTGTAGTGTGTTCAGAGAAGGGTGGAAGCTATCGTCCGTCACAGAACTTTGTAATGTGTTACCACTGGAGAATCTGAATACAACCTGCACATTTACCTCTGTGGATCCTGATCCTTGCCATGTGTGAGGTAAATAGCATCTCAGCTGCAGTAGCATGCCACTTTTTTTCCGCTCAGTTCTTGTAGAGAACGGGGCTGAAGTGTAGTGACACTTCGTTACCGCTTCCGTCATTCGCCTCTCGCTGTCGCTCGGCCAGCCACACGCATAATCGTGGCCAAACGCGCTACTTGTCTGCGCCCTCTTACTTTCGGTGGTTCTCTACTGCTAAGTATGTGTTTCGCTGTGGGACCTCTGCATAGGCGCAAGTAGTGCTTCTTGAGGATAGCGCGGGCAACTACGGAGCCGACACCGGGTGCCTTGGGAGCCGGGCAAGAGAATAGTAATTTGCCGCTCTGCCGTGCGCGACGATGGGCACGACGTTTTCTCAACTCGTATTAGCCAGTTGATTGGAGCACCCGATTTCTCGTGGACTAAGAACTGTAGACTTTCATGACTACCTTGGTTTCTGCAATGCCTACTGTCGCCATCTGCGACCTGGAATCATCGTCATTTGTGGGCGCGACGTCGCACGCGACGCTCATCAGCGCGGCGAATTACGATTCTCTCTTCACATACCCGAACGTCCTCAGTCTCCAGCCCAGTTTCCGTGCATCTTTGAGCGAAGAAAATGGCGCACTGTTGCAGCTGCAGACCCATTCACCTCGTAAATGGATGACCACCCATGGAGGTGTGCACAGGTTGTCTTCAAACTGGCATATGTCGTCGTAGTGAATGCTGCCGTTCTTATATTGCATTCTGGGTCAAGCTTAGCGGACTCCACTAGGAATACTTGCCTATCCTTCACTACTGTATCTATAAGGGCGGACTAGCTGACGCTAGACCAGATGCGACCTCCCGCCTGCTCCAGTGACTCAAGACGACCCCCTACCCATCGCACTGTGAAAGTCCCAACGTGCTACAGACCAGCCATGTCCCCTGCCTGCAATATATGCCACAATCATAGGTTGATCTTCTGGTTTTCGCTTCTGGTTAGTAACGGCTCGGAGCTCAAAGCGGGATCGCATGCATAAATGGCGCTTGCCTCGAACTTCTAAAAGGATTCGTCAAAATTGTTGGAAAAATGTTACTATTTTGTCCAGTAATTTGAAATTTTTGTGAAGCATTCTGAGGATTACACAGTATACACAGTAGGTCAAGAGTTCTTGATTAATGAGGGATTTTAGTTCGTTTTAGGTGCACGTTACATGCGATGAAGTAGCTTTATCGGGAGCCCGTCCAGTCTACTATAGCTTTTTTGAATGTTAATATTGCATCGTACCATATTTTTTTATAACTCACTTGAGCTAGACATTCCCTCAGTTCAGCAGTAATTGCTTTTTAGCTATGTGTACTCTATCCTATCTCTTGTCTTTTGTGTAATGCTGATCTGCTCAGATTCTGTTTTGCCTACGACTACTATTGGTTTTGATTTGGGTTTACGGTCGTGAATACGCGTTTATTGTGGGTTGTTGTCTAGACGTTATCGACTTATTGTCGTGTTTTTTTTTCATTGATTTTTGTCGAGCAAAACATCAGTCATCAACGCGCGTTAGAGTTGTAATACAGTACGGTCTAGACATTATTATAACACCGTCCTATGGCCTAGGTCTACGCGCTGGCTCGTCAATATGATAGGATATATCGCCGCTACATACTCAAAAAAAATCGCAAACAATTATCCACGCTGCCCACATTCTACTGGAGTTCTTTTTCGTGTCATCTTCCTGTTTCTTCTAGGCTTTTTTTTGTCGCGTGCACAAGTAATTGTAGTCTTTTTCTGTTCAACGGTGTTTTTTTTCATCCAGTCATCTCAGCCCCATATTAGAGGCTCTTACACCGTCAATGAAATGTATCTGTCATTTTATTATTCTTTCTTTTCTTTTCATACTCTTCAGAGGATTTCTTATGTTTAATTGTTAGCCACCATAATCACCACCACATAACTCAGTACACTCGAACAATTTGAATGTGAGATTGCGCGTTTACTAGTTCTCAAATCGATCACACATCTCCATTCACGATCGTTTGTGATTCTGAGAGCGGGCTATGTTGAGTTGCAGATTACGGTTTTATTACGTTACTCCAGTGCGTGTGTACGTCTGTATTTGATTTTTTTATACATTTATCATCATTACTTACGAAATCGATATCGCCGTATGTGGTAAACAAAGTACTGTTCTTGAGAGTTATTGAAAGCTCAGGCGAAAATTGACACAGAAAGAAATCGATGACTTTTTCTCAGTGTACGATGTTATCGAGCATGGAACCAGCTGACATATATGGAAGGCTGAGTCGGTGCAAACGGGCCTCAATGTTCACAGTTCTTAAAGGCAGTGGGCACTGTGGCTGAGGGTGGACCCAAGGGTCAAGCATGCGTCGCAGAATCCGCGACAAGGGGTCGTATTTGCAGAGACCAGTACTGAACATAGAAAAGACATAGCTTGCAGGAGGGGTGATGCGTTCGGGAAGGAAGTCGAGTACATGGCGCATTCCATGGAGGTGTTGATTAGAGTGCGTTCATACTTCGCGATACAATCGCTCGGTTTGAGGACCACGACCGGGGATCCTCCATCGCCAGTCGATGGATTGCCGACAAGCAATTGAATTTCCCCATCAAAATTAAGCTCTTATCAAGTTCCTACAAATGGGATATTTGATGGAAATGAATGTAGTTCTTATTCTCGGCTGCTTGAAATGTGCATGAGGAATTGGAGCTGTTGTATCCAGCAGCACCTTGAGCGCAGCCTAAGTGCCACGTCTCTCGATGACCCTTCCCTCTTCGCCTCGCCTCCATGTCATCGAGGTGTGGACGCAGCCCCAAAACCTTCTACTCATAAACACCACCACTGAACAATGTTCCAACTATCGTCTCTAGTCACACAACCAAAGCTCACTGGGCCGTCACGAGATATCAGTTCGGCATCTTGACAGGGGCTGAAGGAATTGAGGGAGACCACTTGGCCGCGCTTCTGTATCTGGACCTGCTCGTATGCCGGAAAAGCAATATCTTGCCGCCTCTGGCTCACTAAACGTTTCTTCGCGTCATCCAGTGTTAATCCCTTCTAACAAAGAAAGAAAAAACGCAGCGTAAAAATGGCGACTGACAGAAAATTGCTGTTGAGTTTTAGTGGGCGGGGCAATGTCACAATTCCCACTTGTGAGGACGTGGCGCATTCGTTACTGACTGTGAAGCCGAGGAACGGGAGCAGTCACATTAGGTTGGCGGGAAAGCTCTGTCACTTTTACGAACTCAAAATACTTGCCCATTACTTGAAGAGAGGTAAGCGGTAATACATTAAGGAGTGGTCTTTCTATTAGTACCACTAACTTGACTCCTGCTTCTGACTCCTGCTTCTTCTTCTTCTGCAATATGGACAAGGATTTTATCCGCTACCATCGGCACCGACCCCTCCAGACGCTTCCTCAACTCTTTCTTCCACCACCCTGACGCCAGCATGATAGCTGCAGATGCCAAAATAATGGAGCTGAAAAAAGACGATGCCCTCAATTATCGGACAACCTTCCACGACGCTAATGCTTCAAAGCGGGAGCCTACAGTTTTGATGACGAAGTGAGGTTTGGGTTACCTGTGAACTCAGATTGAGGGAGCTGCGGGTCGTGAAAGTGCTGGATGAAGAAGCTGCTCCCTCGGTCAATGCGTACGCAAAGTAGCATTCCTAAAGCGTACCGTCGATCAGAGGGAAAAATTTGTCCGCACAGCCCGCCCTCATCATGATAGTGCAGCGCACTCCGTCCAAAAAAGTTCGAGCCGTACCTCATGCAATAGAGCTGGATGGCTCTCCCCTTGCACTGGTGTAGCACAGACATTGCTCCTTCTAACTGCGAGTTGCCTCCCGTACTCAATCGTTATGTGGACGAGAAAACCTCCATAACCCGAGTTCAAGTCAAGATTGAGATGGTGTCCAACTTTGCGTCGCGCCTCCCTGCATTGTGAAGCGATGGCATCCATGAGGTGCTCAAAAACTGGCAAGAACCCCGCAGTAACATTGCTGTACAATTTTGATCTTACACGCCTCTCTATAAAAAGAAAGCCCAATTTGAAAAATGTGACAGAACTTTCCCGCCAACCTAATAGAAATGGTGGACAAGCAACCTGTGAAGGAAGGATGGTCATGGAATGCTTGGCTGTGTTTAAAATATCCTTGTATTGCTGAAACAACCTGCTGTCGTGGGAAAGTGTGAAAAAACAGTGTAAAGTTGTACGTGCATGGAACCATCCTCTGCTAAGTCTGATCAGGATATTAATCAAATCTATTATGATGTTTTCTTCTGAGTACTCGATATGAAATTTTCATTGGTAAGCTTTCGCTGTGGTAACAGCTTCTTCAGACCTCAAATAAAACAAGCATACATAGTACTTCAATTCCTTACAACAATCAAGCTGATCAAAGTACTAACCAGACTGGGCTCCCTCTTAACAATAAAGTCGCTAAGGTCTGTAATACAACATAGTAAAAGCCTACATTCGTTGACAAACCATCATATATTAACGACCTACCCCTGACCGACCTCCAATGCAACTAAAAGTCCCTAAGAATGCGACATGCGTGACAATGCGAGGACTTCTTTATCGCGACCGCTATGCAATCAGCTTCATTGCCACATAAACAACGGGGACATGAGCTCGTCCCCTTGTTTATTTCGGGGGATAACCGCTTGATAGAATGGCTCGAGCAATTTCCTTTCCAATGGGCTCTCCTTCGAGCGGTGCAAAACCGTGACTTTTAGGCGGGGAGGGGCTTCTTGTTGATGAAAGATCGTGCGATGCCGCGAGAATCCGCTTCTGGGGTAAGACGAGGGCCCTTCGCATGTGACCAAGTAGACTGTCCCACGTAGCTGGCAGATTTTATTCTCTGTACAGTAGGAACAGTTACTTCGGCCACATTTCTCTTCATAGATACGGGATGATGTTAGCAAGCTTCTCAGATTTTCGGGTGGCCGGAATATTAGCTTGACTGGAAGATGCGACGACTTGATGCTGTGATTCACTTTCTTTGCTATTCTTTCGTTGATATATGGTAAAACCAATGGTACTCCTCCAGTAGCAAAGAAAGGTCGCCATGTTCTTGGCTCGATCGTCGTGTACCCGTTCTCTTCCAAGATCTTCGCTATTCTCCGATCCACCTCTTCTGATTCTCTTGTGCATGTCCGTACCTTCGTAGCGATAAGGTTTCTTATCACGTTAGCCTTCATGTAAAGTGGATGCGCACTTCGAGAATGCGCTACTTCCCTGCTTGCATTCCTTAGATCACAAGTGCATATTCGGAGTCAGCATTTCATCTCACCTGATGCAATTCCGCCGAGACGTTGCACAGTAATCGGAACGGACGTAGTAGATGAAGATATGGAGGCTTTGCTCAACCTAGGACCCTCGTTTGCTATATCAACATCTATAAACCAGGAAGTTATGGATTCAGTGCAGTGTGCCTTCCACAAATTTGCCCACCAGATTCGATGGAGGGAGAATTCAGCGTCC
>MU911947.1:136504-156251 GCA_036418165.1 Cooperia oncophora | reverse complement strand
TCTGAGCCTGCTCTTCGTCGGATGGATGAGATTCTCGTGGCATTTGGTGATTGGTGCAGGATAGTCGTTGTTAGTTATTGCCTTCGTGAAATGGTAACTTTTCGCAGAAAGGAATGTCTTTTCTGCTAAATTTTCAAAGTGTGTCTATACTTATGATACAGCTAGATTGGAAGCTTATTGATAAAAAATTTCCCGATTTCTTCCAGTTGGCGTGAAAAACGGTCAAACAGGGTTTCGAGATATGCTGAACTCTATAACAACTAGACTTCTTTCTTTAAGCTCCTACGGAGTACCACTATGGTACTTTTAGAGGTGTGTCTATACTTATGATACGCACTGTAGTAGGAGAGAAAAAAATGGACAAGTTCAAAAAATTCAACGCGCATTCCTTTCCGGACAACCTAATATTTACGAATTGCTTCGGTCTGGATTCGTAGAATCGCAGTACCCCTGCTTGCTGTAATGTTTCTGCGGATTTCAGCAAACAGCTGCGTGATTGCCTCCTGCAACCTTTTGTAGCTTAAGTTTTCTAAGGGTTATAGTACATTGCAAGGAATCTTATATTAGGTTGACCGGAAAGTTTCCCGCCATTGAATTGGTGAGGAATCCAACGGCCAAGCTTTGCGACTTTACCAATCTTCTCCAGCCCAGATTCAACAGTTGATTGGGCATGGCCGAGCATCGCTGCAAGTTCCCTGGTAGTGGCGTACGGATCCTCTTCCACGGTGGATTGCAGCAACTTCAAGTCTAACTCCATCGGCCGGCCGGACCTTGGAGCATCTTGGAGAGAAAAATCTCCTTTCTTGAACTTGGCCATCCAGGTCTTGCACGTGTCGTAAGAGATAGCGTCAGCGCCATATGTATCCACTATCTTGGCTTGGGCTTCCTTTGCGTTTAAGCCAGACTGATGAAGGAAAAGAAGACAGTGCCTCAGGTGCATCCTGTCGGGTTGAAACTTGGGCGGCATTTTGGAATCCAAATGCAAGCTGGGTGAGTGTGAGGTAGTGATGTGAAAGAGTCTCTTGCGTGCTTCATGCACACCCCACGATAAGTCATAAACATACATGCAAGGCTAATATGGTGCGATCAAACACGTGGCGGGAAACTTTCCGGTCAACCTAATATTTGAGTCCCTGCACGAAAACTCTACAAAAGCAGGTACCTGCGCTGTACGCAGGAAGGATGTTGCTAACTATAAAACAGTGCTCGTTGGTGTCCGCTTCTGGATCTTCAAATTCGCAGCAGGTAAGCAAGAACTCATTATCAAAGACTGGAAATGCTAAAAAACTATTAGGTTGTCCGGAAAGTTCTCAGCGTTTTCGAGTGTTTCACTTTAAACGATCATAACTTTCTTAATACTCATCGGATTTAATCGAAATAGGCACCATTCGAATCAGCACACTTTTGCCAATGTGACAGCAGTCGAGAAATCCCATCAAAGTAAAAACTGGGTGGTCGAAAATTCACGAAATCCACTAAGGCTTTTTTGCCTGGTCCTGATTGATGAAGTATTTTCCAGCAAGGGAGTTCTGAAAATGTTAGAAAAGGTGATAGTCGGTTGGCGAAAGGTCTGAAGAATATGGCGGTTGAGGAACTTCAACCCCAATTCGTTCAATTTATGGATAGTGATTTGTGAAACGTGTGGGCGGGCGTTGTCATGCAAAAGAATCGGACCCTTTCTGTTGACAAGTGCTGGCTGCAGCTGACGCAATTTTCGGTACATTTCGTCGATTTCTTCACAGTAGGACTCTGCTGTGATGGTTTGGCCTGGTGACAAAAAGTTATAGTGGATCACACCAGCCGATGACCACCACACTGTGACCATAATCTTTTTTCGTGAGGATTCGGCTTTGGAAATTGCCTCGGTGGTTCGTCGGCATCCAACCACTGTCCGGAACGTCTCCTGTTATCATACATGACCCATTTTTCATCACAGGTGGTTCGGTCCAAAAACAGGTCGTTTCTGCTGCGCAAAAGCAATGCAGAAGGAACCTCGAGACGTGCCGATTCCTGCCGGTCACTCCGATTGTGGGGCACCCAATTGTCGAGTTTTTTCACCTTCCCAATGCGTTCCAGACCATCTGCAACAGTGGCAACGCCTAGCTTTTCTGCAATCTCTCGAACTGTTTGGGATGGGTCAGCCTCCACAAACGCCTTCAAATCCTCGTCAGGATATTGCTTTAGGTCGACCGCTACGAGGTTCATCTTCAAGGCTGAAATCTCCAGAACGAAATTTGTCGAACCATTGCCGCACAGTGCTTTCTCTAGCACTATTGGGCCCCCACACCTGGTTAATTTGTTTGTCTCGATTGCGGATTGACCCAATTTGTAGTTGAAGAAAAATATCGTCCGAAGTTGCTCTTTTGACATGCTTCAAAAAGTCTTGGGAAAAGGGGGTTTATCAAGCAATGGTGAAACGGCAATTATACCATCAGATAGCGCAAAGAATTCTCTTCAGGATGTACTACTGAGACGCAATGAGTTTTTAATCAGCAATGAATGTACAAAAAATGGTAGCACAAAACGCTGAGAACTTTCCGGACAACCTAATAGGACAACAATGAAACAAGTAGAGCAGGGTTTCATTTAAAAACCTTATCTAACACGATAAACAGCGAAACCCAACTTTTTTACGAGGGAGAAAGAAGTGGGAAATGGTAGAGCTCCGTCCATCCTGGATCCTGGGAGCTAGGGCACTTTGTTCGGAAAGGCAACACATTGGTCCGCCACCGGCAAGAAAGGATGGTCCCATTCGACTCCTTGGAAGCGCCGGGGGACGTGCAAACCGCAATTTGGCAACCACATTAGGCAACACCTCAAGCTTCTCCGCGATCCCGGTTATCGCGGGATACGATGGTCCATTGAATCATGGCAAGGACAGTCGAGTGGACGTAAGCTAGTCCTGCTTTCTTTGTGCATAGTGGAATGATCTCTTGGAAAACACAGGGGTTGACGACCGTCGAACATGCTCCAACAATTTTTAAGAGAGAAAAGTCCGAGCGCAGAGCCGAAAAGAAATTTGCGCGAGAAAGGAGTTTATTTGGTACTCAAGTTGTAAAAGGCAGATGGGGACTGTATACCGATACAGCAGTAAAGGACACTGTCGAAAGGGAACATGGCAGCATCGAAGTGTAAAAGTTCTACAGCGATCGATTGCGAGGGAAGACCACTTGCTTAATTGATAATTGAAAAACAGAAAAACTTCCAGGAAGAAACCGATTGCCTGTAACAAAAAACGTTTCATTTAGCTCGAAGCAACGACTTTTATGAACTGTTACACCAAATTCCTGTCAAATGAAAGGAATTTCAAACTGAACACGAGAGAAACCCTAGAACACGCGACTTGCTTTACAGGGACAATTTAAAGCAATTTTCCACCTCTCATGAAGCTATAACAAGCACTTCTCCATTAGAGGTATCGCAAACTCGAGTACTCTTCTCAAACTGACACCACAGCTGATGAAAAACCTCTCCACATGTGTTTCGGAATCATTTTTAGAGCACGAGACTCGAACCAATCAACTTTCAGGGGAATTCAGTCCAGCTTACAGGAAAACATTCAATGCACTTTCCCATGGATAATGCGCCCATACAAGGGGGGGGGGGGCAAAAAAAGACTTTTTTCTTCCTTGACTTTCGAGGCGCTATAAGTTACACTTTATTGAATTCTATCGGACATTTCTACCACCATATTAAAGAGCATATTAAATACTATCATGACACTCCGCCACAGCCTTCTGGAGGAGCGCCATCGAGAGATTCTGCCACGCGACGCGGGTGCCTGAGATCAGCGAGATCGTTGATTTCTCCGCCACTGTAGACCACCCTATTGAACTCCGCCCGAACCAGGTAATTGAGGGGGTTTAGGTCAGGTGACCTGCTTAGATATTCCACCTTCTTCAGGTACTCAACGCCCTTCCATTCCAAGTAGGCAAGAGTTTTCCCAACGCCCTTTGATTCCATGTGGTGTCACCCAATCCTGTAGCAGTACAAAGTTTCCAAGAAGGTACGGGCGACGACATGTGGAGAGGATATTCTTCTCGAGTTGCTCGATGTAACGCCAGCGCTCACCTTCAGTCCGGGGCCCACGAAGAAAATATCGGTCTCTCCATTCCAGGTACGTCCGGTCCCCACCATCAACTGGCGCCTTGGCGACTGAGGTGAAGATGATGTCCTAGACCGTAGCGACGTTGACGGAGCTGCTCGATGATGGAGGTCTTCCAGATCGAGAGTACTGCTCTCCAGGTAGCTATCCATGGGTGACTCCATACTAGAAGTTTCGCAGCTGGAGGTGACATGAATTCCAAAGGTCTTCTCCAGTCAGGCTGCGACTGGAGATGACTTCATATTTTGGTGTACATGAAGCTGATGGGTGAGCTTTCGAGGAACATCTTGGGTATCGTGGTACTCGTATCCACGTCCTCTGTCTGGGCTGCGAAAACTTTGCTGATATGTGACTCGGTCGAAATGTCTTTTTTTTGGCCCCCTGTATAGTCATCGAACTCAGAAAATAATGATCAGCAGAGCCTTCCTGTGGAATCAAAATTATGAGGGCTACCAACTGATCAGATCTGCAAATCATTCAGATCACGTAGATGTTACGAATCGATCGCTTACCAAGAACCTGTCTGAAACCGTCAATTCAGCAAAAACTAGAGTAGGTGCGGGAATTCAGTCCGAAAGCCGTAAACCTTCCTTGGTCAACACTATGGAGAAAGCATTCTATTTTAGCCTAGCTCACAACAGATTCAAACGCAAATTCTAGAGGAACATATAGTGCATCTCTGGGTGAGCTCGCTGCGAAGAGTTACCAAAGTTTGCAAAAAAAGACCATCAGAACCTCTAAAACGTTTGGTGGAACTTAGGGGTCAAAACTACTATCACAGTCAGCTGAACTAATCCGCAAATTATCGGAAACATCAAGTTATGACGAAATAATCGTTTACGAAGAGCCTATCGAAACGGTCAATCGAGCAAGAACGAGATTAGCCGTACGATTTTAGTTCGGAAGCCGGGAACCTTCTCTTGGTCAACACCTGGGAGGGAGCATTCTATTTCAGACTGGTCCGACTGAAGCGTAAACCTAAAAATTTTGAACCACAATCTTTGAACGTTCCTGGTCATAGAGCTTTGTTGAGTTAAGGATGCTACCTTAGGCAGTAATGTAACAACCTACAAAATCGCATGTTTTGAACAATTGCAACTTCCTTGGTGCACAACCGTTTGCGAAAAACAGTATAGTGCACGGAGCAGTCGTGTACACTGCATACCCGCAGCCAGAGTGGGCGTTCCTGCATACTTCACGTGCACTTAGCGACGTGTCCACATTTTCGTTTTGGTACAATTATAATCATGCCTTTGTCAGGCACAGGACAGGATAGCAGTTACCTCGAAAGGAAATATACCGCGAAAAAAGAAGCATCCTACCAGGGCACATCATTGTTGGGAATTATGCCATGTCTGTATAACCCTACCCCTAAGACGTGGTCTGATGCGACCCCCCCCCCCAATTCCCCTCTCTGATGCGATCGAGAGCGAAGTGCGGGAAGGGGTCATATATGGCACATGTGAAACGCAAAAAAGCGAACCGCGAGGGAAATATGACCATCTCACCCACCTTTTTCTTCAATTTTCCCATTTCTTACCACTTCTTTTTCCAGTGCTTCCGGAAATGTTTCCCGAGAATTTCCTACTTTTTTTCCCAAAAAATTTGCTAGCGAGCAGGGAGCGGAGAGGGATGGGTTATATGGGTCATATAACACATGTGAGACAGAAAATACCGCGAAAAGTATGCTCCCCCACTTGTCCGTGAAACAAGACAAGCGACTAGCAAAAGAATTTTCTTAAAGCAAAACGCCTCCTCCTCCCCCCCCCCCAGCAGCCAAATACGGCCCCCTTCCACACTTGGGGAATCCCCAGCAAAGATGTGCCCCAATCCAACTCCATGTTCAAATGCGACCGCGCCTTCCCCATCACCGGGATGCCGAGTGTGGTTGGAGATCATGTAGAAGGTGTGCTTAGCCAGCAATCATTAACTCATTTCAAAACATTTATCACCCATCGATTTACCTGAATTAGTGAAAACAACGGAAAAAAACAAGCGGAATGAAGTGTAGCTCATTGGAAAAAAAGGTTTTTCACTCAGACGACCAGCTGATCGAATAACAAATACGAGAAGTGAACAAGCAAGAAATAATGAGGAAATGTAATCACTTATTGGACCGCACATAGGCATCATCTGCTTCTCTTGCCAAACATTTTTTCCCCAGCAGAACGAACACTCTAGAAGTAAATTGGCAGGCAAGAGAAGAACAAAACTGGGGGTTGCTATGCGAAACCAGCAGCAGACAATAATTTAAAAGAAGTCATTGGGGAAATTGTATTCAAAGACAAAGTGGACTTGTTTGTGATGTGAAAAAAGTACATTCCAATTATCCCAAGCTTATCGATGATTTCTCAAGTATATATGCGGTGTCAAGTGTCGATAACAGCAGAGACTGTCAGAATTCGAACTTGCCCATTCATACATCTGAAACCATTTCCAGTGAGAAACGAGATAGTCGACTGTTTTTTTTCATTTCATGAGGGCAAAGTGCTCCTTCAGTCGCCTAGGTACAAACCACTTTTTCAATTCTTCAATTTTAGAAAGCTGCGTGTTTCTCTTCGGTATCATGCTTGTCGCAACATCATGCCCATATACAGGGGGGGGGCAAAAAAAAGTCACTTTTCTTCATTGACTTTCGAGGCGCTATAAGTTACACTTTATTAAATTCTGATCGGACATTTTTACCACCATATTAAAGAGCATATTAAATACTATCATGACACTCCGCCACAGCCTTCTGGACGAGCGCCATCGAGAGATTCTGGCACGCGACCGCGATGTGGTGCCTGAGATCAGCGAGATAGTCGATTTCTCCGCCACCGTAGACCACCCTATTGAACTCCGCCCGAACCGGGTAATTGAGGGGATTCAGGTCAGGTGACCTACTTGGATATTCCATCTTCTTTAGGTACTCAGCCCCTTCCATTCCAAGTAGGCGAGAGTTTCTCCAACGCCCTTCGATTCCATGTGGTGGCACCCAATGCTGTAGCAGTACAAAGTTTCCAAGAAGGTACGGGCGACGACATGTGAGGAGGATATTCTTCACGAGTTGCTCGATGTAACCGCCAGCGCTCACCTTCAGTCCGGGGTCCACGAAGAAAATATTGGTCTTTCCATTCCAGGTACGTCCGGTCCATACCATCAACCCGCGCCTTGGCGACTGCGGTGAAGATGATGTCCTAGACCGTGGCGACGTTGTCGGAGCTGCTCGATGTTGGAGGTCTTCCAGATCGAGAGTACTGGTCTCCAGGTAGCTATCCATGGGTGACTCCATACTAGAAGTTTCGCAGCTGTTTGGAGGTGACATGAATTCCAAAGGTCTTCTCCAGTCAGGCTGCGACTGGAGATGACTTCATATTTTGGTGTACATGAAGGTGATGGGCGAGAGCCAGCTCCTGCTTATCGAGGAACATCTTGGGTATCTTCCGCCCTGGTACTCGTATCCACGTCTTCTCTCTGGGCAGCGAAAACTTTGCTGATATGTGACTCGGTCGAAGTGACTTTTTTGCCCCCCCCCTGTATACATAGTCGCGATCGGTGCGTCGTGTAGGCGCGTTCCTGCCT
Source organism: Cooperia oncophora (assembly GCA_036418165.1). NCBI lineage: Eukaryota > Metazoa > Nematoda > Chromadorea > Rhabditida > Trichostrongylidae > Cooperia > Cooperia oncophora. Next base: position 148,582 of record MU911947.1, on the reverse strand, counting down.
AGTACGTCTCGGCTCGGTTCCGCTCAGGGCACATCAGGATTTTGGTCCACTATGTACGCTCCCCGCCTCTGAAAAGTGGCTTTATACGACACCCCCCCCCCTTAGTTCCCTTAATACGATCGCGCTGTCGAGCGGGGTATATAAAGTACATGTGAAATAAGAAAAACCCTCGCAAAGTCAACAATCGAGAAGAATTCTTCTCAACGCCGCAAGTTTCTTTAGAAAGCAAATACGATCTTTCCCTCTCCAAACAGCGAACAAGTACGACTCCCCTCCTGCAACGACCAAATAGGACCCACCCCCTGGGGAATCCCCAACGGATGATGTGCTCCGGCTCCAACTCGTTTTCACCAGTCGACCAGTCGTTGCCATCATGGAGCGGGCAGCCATTGATGGAAGTAGCCTAATGACGCGGAAATACCTATGCCCCGTCATTATCGCTCCAGACGATAGGGCGTGTGACAGGGCGTGAACTGTACTAAAGACAGGCTTTCCATCAACGATGCTATCCTAATCCGCAGCAGCTGGCTGGAACTGCTGTTCTGGCCGCGGTACTACTCACGCACCTTCACGTGCCTTATCGTTTCCAGGGAGTACGACTTTGCGTAGAGACCTCCTTTCCACCAGATGCCCTGATAAGCTCTGTTTATCTTGTCCATAAACATAATTCGTTGGGGATTTTGGTACAGTCCGTGGGACCTCCCACTCTGGAAGACGGCTTGATGCGACCTTCTCCACCCTCCCTTTCGTTCCCTCCTCTACCCTAATACGCTGGAGCTGTCGAGCGGGGGGGGGGGGATATATAGCACATGTGAAACGGGAAAAACCGCGAAAAGTCAACAACCGGGAGAAATTCCTTCCCAACGCCGCAAATTTCTCTCAGAAGGCAAATACGTTTCCCCTCTCCAATAACGAGGGAATGCGATCTCCCTTCATAGCGTCCGTGAAACAGGAAAAATCAACTATCGAAAAAGAAACTCTCTCAGTTACATAAGCAATTGTCGCTGAGTGGTATAACAGGGGGGCCAAAAAAAAAGTGCATTTTTTCTCCCATGACTTTCAAGGCGCTGTACAGTTGACAACTTTATTATTTTTATGCGGACAATTATTTACTACGCATATTGAAAGATAATCAACATTACTAGTAAGAGATACTCCGCCAAGCCTTCTGGAGGAGCAGCCATGAGAGTTAGCCGGCTGCGAAAGTCAGTGGGTACCGGAGATTTGAGGCGAGATCGTGGAATTTCTCACGCCACTGTAGACCACCCCTGTTGAGCTCCGCCCGAACTAGGTAATTGAGTGGGTTACAGGTCAGGGGACATATTTCAATATTACATCTTCATCAGGTACGAAACGCCCTTCCATTCGAAGTAGGCGGGAGTTTTTCCAAAACCCTTCGATTCCATGTGCGCACCACCTGTGCAGCCCAAGTACATAGACGAAGGCCAAGAGTATGGGCGAACACATGTTAGGGGGGATAGTGCCTTGCTCGGAGTTACTTTGATGTTACCCGCCAGCGCTCCACCCTTCAGTCCGGTCTACAAAGAAAATATCGGTCTTCCATTCCAGGTACGGCCGGTCCACACCATCAACCCGCGCCTTGGTGAATGGGGTGAAGATGATGTCCTGGACCGTAGCGACGTTGCCGGAGCTGCTCGATGTTGGAGGTCTTGCAGATCAAGAGTACTGGTCTCCAGGTAGCTATCCATGGGTGATTCCATTCAAGAAGTCCGCGCAGCTTGTTTGGAGGCGCACAGCTGACATTTCAAAGGCGTTCTCCACTCAGGCCGCGACTGGAGATGACTTCATATTTTGGTGTACATGAAGGTGAATGGCGGCAGCCGGCTCCTGCTTATAGAGGAAGATCTTGGGTATCTTCCGCCCTGGTACTCATATCCACTTCCTCTGTCTGGGCTGCGAAAACTTCGCTCATATGTGACTCGGCCGGAATGACTTTTTTTTTTTGGCCCCTGTAAAACAAAGGCTTTTTTTCGCGAGTTTTTGATCTCTTCACTTCATTTTTTCGCCATTTTCCCATTACAAAGCACCCCTACTACCATTGTTAAACCGAGTACCGAATTATCGTGCCTTATGCCATTTAAACCCGTCCCCTTTGCCCTGGTGGTTGTATATGCACTACAAGCCGCATGAGTGTAGGTCGTTGCTATGGTGAGGAATCGCGCTGTTACCCGTACCGCCAATAACGCGCTTGTCCTTCTGCCGTATGAGCTTCATTTGAGGCAATACTTACTTCAGTGATGCAGTTACTGAATTCAGCAGTCAATTATAATGAGAAATCGATCAATGGCTGCTCTCTACTACTTACACGAAGGGTAGGGTTTTGATGAAATTCGGAAATTGATAGAAAACCCAGATATTTCAAAACTTTTCAAGGAAGTTCAGCGGTTTTGTGGTACTTCCACTTTCAGCTACATGAAGAAGCATTAGCTTCATCAGGAGAGAAAGCGGCATTCTATTTTCGAATATTACTGGTTCATACTGCAGAGCGCTTTAAATTGGAGAACCCAGTTTTTCAGTCACATAGACCTTTTTCAGAGGAATTGACATAGCAGCTCTGAAAATAAATATTTACAAGTTCTGTGCGATTACTGACATTGACTGGAAAGTATGTGCAACTGCAAGCCACTTTACACTCATGTTGTTTCAGGTGAAAGTGCCTGGAAATACTGTCCTCGCTTGTGTCGAATGGAACCTGAACACCAACTTCCTCGCCAGTGGCGGGTCTGGTGGACTGCTAAAAGTGATAAAGCTGACACAAGGTAAATCGATCTGTTTTTGGCTTAGGGAGTAGAGATACAGAGGTTGGTGAGAGCCTTAAGGTGTGTTTTGGCGCTCTTCCAGCGGCTTACAGGCACAGTACGCGATCAGGTATAGAAATTGAAAATATGGCGTCGGGAGGTAGTGTTGTCGCGACGACCTACCTTGTACCGACATCGCGGCAGAAAATTATAAGGAAGGGGCGCTATAGCGCAATATAGGTTCAGTGACGCCTCCTTTTTTCCACTCCGCCTCCAGACTCCGCCTTCAAGGCCCGCCTTTCAGTGAAAAACGAAGCTGCAGGACGAAAAAGCATGAAAATCGTCACTTGTACGGTCGTAGAACTCTTATCGGGGAATCGGCAGTGCGGATGGGGCCGTAGTGCTGGAGCCGTACAAGTGGGATCGGGATGGGGTTCCAGCTAGGGTAGTTGGCATTTTTTTCTCGCTTTTTTAAAATGATCGCGAGCTTTCCATTTAACACGTCCAGTGGTGATTTGGGTCTTCGGTACCTCTGCAGGGAAGCCTCTTTTAGCGCTGTTCCAGTTGTGGACTCATGTGGGGGATCTAACCCGGAGTCCCTAATCAAAATGGAGCAAAAGAAGCGCTTAGGCGTGAGCTGGGTGAAACGCTCGCCAGCCATGCGGACTCGAGATCGATCCCCAGCCGCAGGCGATACCGATCATGATTTGTTTTGGGTCAATAATATGACCGCATGGTGCGACTTCTTATACAGTAATTGATGCTCGATTTTATTGCAGAGGATTCGAAAGGTGTATCAACGATGAATATGCCGGTGAATCAAGCGCTGGAAGGACACAGCGGTAAGTCTTTCCGTTGAAAGTGGTAGAAGCCATGTTCATTAGAAGCTCCACGCCAACTATTTGTTGAAGTAATCTTCACATATTCAAAAAGGTTTATCTTTCAAGGTACGGTATTGTGCGCCGCGTGGAACGAAGTGCATCAGAAACTAACAACAAGTGATTCCAATGGTTTAATCATTGTATGGAGCCTTCACAATGAAACATGGTACGAGGAAATGATCAATAACAGGTGACCACATAATCGATAATGCTCAAAACGCCATTCACGAGAATCACAGAAAAAATGTCGAATTATTCGTCGGAGGTAACTGTGCCCGACTTTTCAAATAGCAGAAGAGGACAACTCTTCAGTGAACCGCATTTGTTCAATACACCCGTCTCTTACTGGAGAGTTCACACATCCAGTATGCTAGTTATTATTAATATCATATATTTTTATTATCTGTATCTGAACAACTGCGCGATTATAGAACTGCGCTGGTGTTAATTGCTTCATTGATGAGATGGGTGCCCTCAGTGGTGGCGACCGTAGAAAGCGCACATAATCAGGATGTGAGAGTTAGCGGTGTCAGTAAAACCCCCAAATGATAGTTTCAGAACAGTATTCATAGCCCACATACATATTGCCGCAACATCCCAAGCGCGATGCCCCGTGCCCAATTTTACCCAAAATTTTGCTGTGAAGCGGAGAGGGTCAACAGTTGTTAGTCACTTAAAAGATGTAAAGAAGTAACGGAATAGTAACGTGGCGGAATTTGTGGATAATAGACAACAAGCCAAGCAAAGGCGAATCAAAAAAAAGAGAGAAAATTAAGTCTCTCGGGGTTTCTTCTTAATGGGGGGAAAAATTAAACTGGTAAATGGCCCGTCACCGCCTTGGCAAACATGCTGACCAAGCCGCTGTATGGCTACCAGACCACGTCGTACGTTGGGGGGTTCTAGCAGGGGGGAGGGTCGTATTTGATGGCTGGGGAGACGGGGATCGTATTCGACCCGAAAAAAATTTTATTTGATAGCTTATTTTTCTTGTACGAACGCTATTAGGGAGAAAGTCGTATTTGCTGGCTGTTAGGAGAGGGGTTCGTACTTGTTAGTTGCTGGGAGAGGGGGGGAGAGGTCGTAGCCTCTGAGAGAAATTTGCAGCGCTTGGAAAAAAATTTTCCCGGCTGTTTAGTTTTCGTGGTTTTTCTCCTCCCACGTGTGCTATATCCACCCCATCCCGCTCAATGAGAGTTTCTAGGAAACAACAAATCACAACTGGAAAACTTTATAATTGTCGGGGATTTTCAGAAGCACTCGCACGAAGTTGGGAAAATCCAGGAAAGCAGTCGGTATATGGGGAAGAGGAGGGGTTGTATCGGGTATCGGAGGATGCAGTTGGGGAGGGGGGGGGGTCGTACCTTCCGGAAAGCTTTCCTCATGGCCGCTGGTCCAGTCTGGAGAAGTACACATTTTTTGCAGCTTCCCCACTCAGCCAGATCATAGACGCACCTCGAGAACAACGCTTAGTTAGACATTTGTAATTTTGGTCTGTGACCCTCAGCTGAAGCGGTCGCTTTTTTAGAAATAAAAGCGTTGTGGTTGGTATGGCATGGAACTATGATGGAAGTAAGATTGCTATAACGTATCAAGACGGTATGTTTCAGTTTTTTTTCTGCGATACCTTGAATCTACAGTTGATACCATCGCAATTAATCGGGTCGGGTTCAGTTGGGATGAACTGCCCTATTTGTAACGTTCCCACTACTGGTTTTCTACCTAAATCAATCACAGGCCAATTACCGTGGTCGAGTAGTCATCCCGCCCTCCTCACCCCGCCCCCGACTGATTGCGATGGTACGAACTATAGCAAATTCCCTGTTGACTCGGTTGAACTGTACCAGGATGCGAGGATAAATGGAGGAGTAACAGCATAGTGTCAAATGACTGCTAGAAGAGCAGTATTGTGTAGGAACCAATAAAGAACCGCCCACGCTTAGTGCAGTGCACAAGTTTATTTCTAACGAAAAACTGAAATACTCTTTAGGGCAAGTCATCGTTGGAACAATGGACGGGAATCGAATCTGGAATAAAGAACTGCCTGGAACGATTGCGGCTTGTGAAGTAAGGAAATCCCCAGGCTTTCAAACGTACTCTGATCTTGGCTTTGACCATCGAGCCTTAGCATTTTCCTAGTGGTCACCAGATGGAAACTTGCTGCTATTTGGAATGGGTGACGGTGAAGTTCACACCTACGACTTCCAGGGGAACTTTGTGGTGAGCTTTTCTGTTATGCTAAAAATGTTTCTGACTTATCTATATCGGGGTTCCAGAATCCAAAACCATCACCTCTCTACAAGGAGAAAAATGATGAAGAAATAATTACAAACTTCCTTTATGTCAGTCCTTTACGGAACCGGCTCTCCGCGCCCAGTTGTAGCCGTAATTCCTGCCTAATCATTTTTATAGTGGAAGTTTCAAGCTCGAAAATTTTCGCGCTCTCAAGATGGAGCTTCTTAGGAGGCAATCAAAAGCATTTTGCCGAAACCAGAATTTCCTATGAAAATATCCACAATAAACACCTGATAAGAATAAAGCACAGGCTACAACTCTTCTGCAGAGTATCACTTCCGATACTATTGAACTTTTAAACTGTTTGAAATTATACTCACAAAAACCTTTCCATTTTTCAGCAAAAGCTTCATATGGTTGCTTTGGAAAGCGTCGAACTGGAAACAGCACTAGCAAGTCGGTTTTTAAAGGTTCCGCAGAAAAGTGCTCAGTCCATATCCCGGAGATTGGGAGGGCGGGTTTGGGCTTTCCCTCTAAAATAGAGTGGGATTAATGTAGCTACGCTTTTTTGAAAGAGCAGTTCAAGAGGGATGGACTGGGCCCACCAACGGCGTCCACCAGCGTCTGTAGGCGGGCTCGTCCCACCTTCCCCTGCTCCCGATTGATTGCGATGTTACAAACGACACCCCGCATGGGCTGGAGTGAGCTCGGTTGCGTATTTTGCTTGACCATGGCGTAGGACGCGTTGCTTGTGGGATATTTACATTATACCTCGTCCCACCATCCCCTGCGCCCAACTGATTGCGACGTTACAAACAACACCCTACATCCCGACGGTGAAGTGGGCGTGGCTGCGTACCTGGGCAAGGCGTAGGGAGCATTGTTGTGGAATATTTCTGATACAAGTGTTATCCTATGATCACTGGAGAGTTATTTTTGCTAGTGCCTGAACCCCCTCCCTCCCCCGGAAAAACGCAGCTGCCGTCACGTTTGAATAAAGTTTGCAACTAGGAACTCCCCATCTCTAGGATATGGTGTATGTATATGTGTAACATTCTGGTTCCATTTCATAAACTACAGTACAACGTTTCAGAAGATTTGCGTAAAGACAACATCATAGCGCTGAAGTGGTATGCACCTACTCCAAAATGCCGTCTTCTAGAAATCGGTGAGTGTCTGTGATCCATAGTGATAAATATAGTGGCTGTCTGCTTCTAAGCTACTACGTCTTAACATTAATTTCGGCACTATTGACCCTTGAGTTCCCCAATCATCTGAAAATAGTAATGTGTAAAGCTATCCTGGGGGACAAATTTTTAGCCATTTTTGCCCATGGAGAAAAAACGGTCAGAAACTGGCTAGATATCGGAAGATTGGCGCAGTAAAGGGTGAATAGTATTGCTGGCATACTATGGATTGCACAATGCAGCAGCTGCAGCTTATTTGCAGAAGTACTTGGGAATTTTGAGTGACTTTTTGGACAAAAAGTACCTCACCCCCTTCTATAGCACTCCCAATGGTTTTATCATCATCATGAAGTTCTCAGAAATTTACTATTACAGAAGGTCGCTCATCGCCAACCAATCAGAAGAAATGTGAGTCTTCTCCTCTTTTGTTTTCTTTTTTAGTCATTTAAGTCATTTTATTCATTTATTCATTTGTTTCTTTGTCATTTGTTATCTGTTTCGCCTGTGAATTGTTTCAAAACTGTGTTTAATTCTGAACTAATTGAATTTTCATTGAAAAAATTGTATTCAATATACAAGGAATCCCCATACGCTTCTTGCATGATCTGCAAGACAAAAAGTCGGAGGAGAGTGAAGTTTTTGGATATTTGGCGGTGAACGAAGGATCAGAAGTGTTGAGTATAGTTGAAACGTCGCAATCAGTCGGGCGGTGTCAGGAGGGGTGGGCTGAGCCCGCCTCCGGCTGCTTTGCTCTACCAATGGTGCTCGATTACTGCTCGATTTAGGACGAAGACGACCAATGGCGAAAATACTAGGTGGATTCATTCAGTCCCTCCTGAGACCGCTTTGACCGATTGCACGATATCAACTGCATGTAGAGACCATCAGACATGGAGTAAGAGGGTCAAAATGTCGTCCACCCGTATGACTTTTTACCATCTTGATTGCATTTCTTCACCGTTCCTAAACTCAAGACCCTGGGCTTTTCCCGTATTCTGAACATATATTTTATAAACTGCTCATAACATCGACCTGACTGATTAACTGACAGTTTCTTCACTGAAACTAAGTAAGTTTTCCAGTCTCCAAACCTTCTAAAAAAGGTGCCGATAAAAAAATTCCACCACAGAAGTTTGCCAGGAAGCAGGTGTGAGGGCGCAGATCGGATGGGCAAGGATTCGCCGGCCGATCCTCTTCCGAGGTGTGAAGTGGGGTCCCTGTGTGAGTTCTTCCCTTGCGTGGAGGGCCAGTCGGATCGGCCTGTGTGAAGTTTTCCATGCGTGGAGGGCCAGTCGGATCGGCCGGCTTCGCCGGCCGATCCTCCTTCCGGGTGTGAAGTGGGTCCCTGTGTGAAGTTTTCCATGCGTGGAGGGCCAGTCGGATCGGCCGGCTTCGCCGGCCGATCCTCCTTCCGGGTGTGAAGTGGGTCCTGTGTGAATGTTTTTCCACTCATCAAAATTTTTTTCTATGCGGCAACCGCGTTTAGGTTACCTTGCTTAACCTCCCTGACAATTGACTGATCCGCAATCCCACTTCGAATCCGTCCAGCAGAAGCAGGTGGTCTTCAATTTTTGGGTGGTCCAGACAGACACACCACAACCCCCCCCAAACTACTTGCTGGTTTTATATTAGTGTAAGCGAGGATAGCTGCTCGGTATTTTTCCTTTGATGCAAGTGTTTTCCTTAATGTACTGGATAAAGTATGTCTGCAACTGTTTCGGGACTGCAGTATCCCTTCAAAAGCGCAGCTGCTACTACTAGTTTGAAACGAAGTACGACCACAGACTCTTCATCACTGGGATATGGTATACACAGGGGAAGTGGTCAACAAACGGCGGAAACACGGAGAAATTATGACTTTCATCAATAAATAACGATAAATGAACTGCTGCTCGCTCGCCTTCCGGCGATTGAGACCATTCAATGTCACCTTTGATACTTTTAATTGTCCTTGATCTCTTTTGGTAGTTCATAACTAATGGAAAGGTGATCTTTAATAAGTAATTAAATGACTCTGTTATTGGGAACTTCTAGCACGGCTTGGTTATCTACCTCATACCTCATAATAAAGCCTGTCGGGATGATGTCCTTGAATAATGCTTTACTCTGATGAGCTGCACAAACAAGGACTCCTGGAAATGTCTGTTAATCAATTCACTTAATGACTGCTTAGAAGCATTCTTTTCGTTAGGTGTGAGGTTGATGAAGGGGATTCAGAGCTGTTAACGTCTTCTACAGTGCATATTGAAGACGGCAAGCGACATTGACCGGTGGAAAACCGGCTGAAAACCCATCCCCCCCCCGAAATCCCTAGCATCCGTAGCGAACGAGACTGTATTTCAGTTCGGTTCTCGTGGTTTAGTGTTCTCTCAATTTACATCAACGTATCTAACATTCCCTTCATTTTTCCTGCCTTCCTACTATTTTTTTTGCTGGATTCAATGCTATATCTGGTTCAACTCTGCCTCTCTGTCTGGAGTCAGCGAACAACCGATTACTTGAGACCACCCCACAAGATAGTTTGTTAGACAGGGGGGGGGGTGCAGAGGTGAGACTTGAGAATCTTGGATAAGTGTCTGACACCCTCAAAAAACTTTTTCTGGGCTTGTATTCGCGAGCTGCTCAACAGGCGTCTTTTTCTTTGTTCTCTGGACTGGAGAAGGTAATGTAGAATAGAACGTCCCAGGTGTAAGCCCAGCCCACAGTGGGCAGGAGGTTCCCGTGTGGAGGTGACTTTCAAAAAAATTGTTTATCGATTTTAGAGCAACCTTGGGATGGTAAGCTTGTACTTCAACCATTCACGTGATTGTTTACAATTAAATATGATACCTTTCCAAGTGAATCTTCTTGCCGATTAGCTATAACGCAATAGTCGCTTCCACATGCAAGTTGTTCTAATTGCCGAACTGGTTTCGAGTAAGACTCATCCAATTTTGATTCGTAGAAGACCACTCGATAGTCGCCTCGTTCCGCTTTCTCATAGGAATACACAACCGTATGACCACAGTAACCCCACTGAACATATTCCTTGGTGATCAGTTAAAACAAAAGTTTCCCAACTCACTTTGTATCTCGGACGAACATTTGCAAACCACAACAGATTTTCCGAAGACAGTGCCAGTTTGACACCCGTGGGATCCCATGAGCAGCCGCTCAAAGAGGAACAGTGCATTTGCAGTGAAGTTAACTTCTGAAGCAGTTCTACAAGTTTCTTCGGGATTAGATTCAGTTAAATATGTACTATCACGAGAGAGACTACAGGGATTTTGGGTATAATAGAGAAAAAGACGAATTCCAATGGAACTCCAGGTGGAATGGTCTCGAATTCTAATTTGAGGGGGCTAAAGGAGATGCATTTATCCTGTGGGCAGATGTACAGTTGATATCCTCGCCATCGGTCGGGGCGGTTTTAGGAAAAATGGACTGAGCCTACCGCGCCGTTTCCATCTCTGGTTGTTCTCTTCGTAAATGGATCATTAATGGATCATGGAAAAATGAAAATTGGTAGAAAATGAAAAAGCTCTTTCAGCCCCTGTTGCGCCGCCCCGACTCGTTGTGACGTTATCGACAATGTTGATATATCCCAATGCAAATTTGAGTTTCGCTTATAGCTCATCTCAGTAAAATCGCTCAAATTTGGAGAACGCAAATCAGAGCAGCTCAGAGGAGTAAGTACGATACAACTCAACACATCGAACTGATGGGGCTTGTCAGGAAGACTGGATTTCAACTCTGCGGATGCTGCTTTTTCCACCAACGACTGCCTATTTGAGCTGGAAGTGATTGAGAGAAAACGCCGCTGTCCCTGCATCGAAATACAGGCCTCCTGACACGCCATATCAGTTTATCTAAAAAGTATTCACAAAGGTAAGTAACATTTGGAGGGCCAGATCACGGCGGGCAGTTGACCCTGTCAGAGAAATCAACCAACGCACCTCTTTTCTAACTTGTAAGGCGACTCGCAATTCAAGTATGATATAGAAGAGAGACGAATGGTAGATGTGGTAAGAGTTAGTGCGACAAGCATGGAGGTTTGTTCAGAGAGAAATGTGGAAGATCGAAATATGAGAAACTGACCACTCCAAACGCAGTTACTATATGTACCACACAATTTTCTTGAGCCGGCATGTCCAGTTGTTGACCTGTTACGGCGAAGAAGTTCCCATTTGGACACCATCTCGCACAAGTTACCGTGAGCTGGGGGAATCGAGCTACGATCGGAGCTGAAAATCAGAGCTCTCCTGCATTGAGACGATCTTGTTTAGTAAAAGTGGCTGTCGATGCATCACGTGGAGGCGTTACTGCGTACATCTGGCGCTGCGCAAACCTGTCTGCAGCAGTCTTTGCCATTATGGGCCAGGCAGTTATCGGTGGAAATAGGATGGCGCCGCGCCAAAACGTATGTCTACTAACATTTCCATGGGCCGCTACGATAAGCACTGCATCTGCATAGTGCACATAACTTGCTATCTGCCGATGCTGGGGCGTGTCGAGGGCTAGGTTTGACGCTGCGCGAGCTCGTCCTCCACCAGTCATTGTCGCTTATCCGCGTAAACAGTTGGTGAGCCACTGCTTGGCACCGCGCCAGCTGCAGCCTCTCTGACAAGCCCCAGCATCCGAAGCGATCAAGACTGTACAGTATTGCTTAAGGAATCATGGAAATCTTCCCGAAAATGGAAGATTCCCTTCAGACCTCCTTATTGGATCGTATTGTATCGAATGACTCCTTAGTGAAGCTCATTGAAGCGTAAAAGAAGTACTAAAATGTATAATTCACTTACACATGTCATTCTCGTTTCTCATCAACTGTACAACTCCATGAGCGTAAGCAATCAGAAGTTTCGGTCGCGGGTCAGGTCGCGGATCCGCAACGGTGGGAAGTGTGTCAAGCGATTGAAGGCGTGGTAGTCTTGAAAGGGATGGAGAGTCTGAACAAATGAGTACTGGACAAAAATTGTAATGAATGAGTCTAGTTTCAGTGATTTTTCTGTGGTGGAATTTTTTTTATCGGCACCTTTT
>MU911947.1:96037-130441 GCA_036418165.1 Cooperia oncophora | reverse complement strand
TGTAGCAGTAGCGGTCGCAGTGATTGATAGTATTGTTATCGTACGGTTAAGGTTGACAAATCAGGTAGTATGTATATTTCAGAATTCCTCTTATAACACTTAGTGAAATTTCTTTGTACAGAGGAGTATTTCGCGCCATGAATGGAGGGGCAAGAGAAGCCGCTACACGGAACAAGAGAGAGTTCAAGGTTCTTCATGCAGAGTGATTGTGTGAAAAATCTCTATGGTACGATTCAGATTCCTCTTTCAAAATCAGGATTTGTTTCAATGCCCTTACCGCAGTGCCTGTTGTTCAGAATAGTTCACCTAAAATCAGTGCTGGAAGTTGTTTCATCAAGGTATAGCTGTTATTCTACGCCAAAGTTCGCTCTTTCAAAGTTGTCTAAAGAATGCAAAGTTATGGGCAAATGTTCGATCAGGTGGGGGGACTGAGACGCCACAAAGGCTAAATCACTTCGCCCCTGGGATCAAGACTTTCGCCTCTAAGTCAGGGATCTTGTTGATAGTTTGATGATTTTGGAGGTCGCTATGGGAGAGGTCAGACAGAAACTTTGAGTTAGAAACCACTTACCCCGCAATTGCGTGAGTGGAGGTCCAGGCTACCGTGGTGCATAGGAAGAATTGGAAATCGGTCGTAGCAAGAGGAGCCAACGTAAAGTAGATAACGAGCAGCACCAGGAAAGCACCTGAGCAGGCAATAGACTGAAAATAGCGGATATGCAGAAACTCCTCTACATATAATAGTTTCTAACTGGTTCCCATTTTATCCGCACCTTCGTTCTGGAACTGTAATGGAATCCGTTTTATGTTCAACAGAAAGTTGATATTCCTTAGCACCACAGGCTAAATTAGATGGGACATACTCATGATTCGAAGACACTTTCCACGAGTGGCTAAGATGTGGGCCCTTCCCGTGCACATAGTGAGCAGGTTTGAGATTGTTTGTGGATTGTTTGTGTATGACATCCTCTCCTCTCGGACGCTATTCAGATGTACAGTAGGGGACATATTTGGAAACTAATTTATTCTCCACCGCGGACAGTGAGGAGAAAATCCTAGGTGTTTATATTGCAAAATTTTGTTGGAAAATCAACAAGGATAGCTTTTCTCCGAGAATCAAAAATGTCACCAAAAGGATACGAGCTTTCTGTGAAGTTTGCAACTTCTTTTATTGAACTGAATTATTACAGCCACACTCCAGACATTTTTTCATGGTTCTGAAGCGACTCCAACATCAACTATCACAAGATTCCTGACTTAAAGGCGAAAGTCTTGATCCTAGGGGCGAAGTGATTTAGCCTTTGTGGCGTTCAGTCCCCCCCCCCTGATCGAGACATTTGCCCATAACTTTGGCATTCTTAAGACAACATTGAAAGAGCGAACTTTGGCGGTAAATAACAGCTATCTTGATGAAACAACTTCCAGCACTGATTTTAGGTGAACTATTCTGAACAACAGGCACTGCGGTAAAGGGCATTGAAACAAATCCTGATTTTGACAAGAGGAATCTGAATGTACCATAGAGATTTTTCACCAACTCACTTGCATGAAGAACCTGAACTCTCTCTTGTTCCGTGTAGCGGCTTCTCTTTGCCCTCCATTCATGCGCGAAATACTCCTCTGTACAAAGAAATTTCACTAAGTGTTATAAGAGGAATCTGAAATATACATACTACCTGATTTGTCAACCTTAACCGTACGATAACAATACTATCAATCACTGCGACCGCTACTGCTACATAGCTGTTATATTGAACCTCGACATAATACCATAGAAACTGGGCGCACGGCTCACTACCATATGCCCAGTACATGTGATCATGACTGTAGAAGTAATCGCATCCATCTGGAAGTCCATGCCGAGAAGGCGTTGGGGAACTTCGAAGAAAACCATTACTTATTAGAGTTACGCTCCAGTTGACTACAAATGTAGCAGCGATCACTGCCATGAGACCGTACGTCGTGCGAAGAGTGAAAAACGTGCGATATTGTATCGGGAACGAGATTGCCACGAATCTGTACGTAAGAACAATTTATTGATTGTGGTTTCGAGAAAGCAGCCACTCAAAGGAACGGTCCGTGATCGGGTATAGAAGTTGAAAATATGGAGCCGGGAGGGGGAGTTACTGCTATATTCCGCTACAGTGCCCCTCCTTTGAAGGTTTTTGCCGCAAAACCGTTACAGGGATGTTCGGTATGAACTTCCAATGATTCCGCCTCCACCCCTCCTCCAGAGCCAGCCTTTCAGTGAAAAACGAAGCTGCAGGTGTCACTAGTACGTTCGTAGAGTTCTTATCGGGGGATCAGCTGTGCGGATGAGGGGTACTACAGGAGATGGAGTCAACTGGTCACGTACAAACTGGGACCGAAACGGGTCCTATCCAAAAGGGTTAGCATGTTTTTTTCCTGTTTTCCCTCACCATCGAGTTACTTAGAACCTTGTCGTCTATATGCACACCCTTATCATCCCAGAGATAAAGAGAAACTCACCTATTAACAGCGATGATCAAACTGGAATGGATCGCTGCCGCGTAAAAACCCAAAATCCATTGTCCCATCCTCAGATTCAAATAGTGCAAGTTGTCCGGTACATCCCTGAATGTTATAATATTTCAGTGAACTCAAGACATCGCTGACTACAAGGAATCTCCCTAGCTTTGCAGTGATGGATTTGGGGGGGGGGCGTCAATGCATCTACACGAATAATCTAAGACGACTGTCAGATAGGAGCCTAATGTTCGTCTCAATGAGATTTCCTTTGACCAAATCCACGAACATGCAATGCATGTCTGCATGCTGATAGCGCAAACGTGGTAATAGCTTGTACTTCTTCAAAGTACATAAGCGCGCTGTGGAAATGACCAAGTCGGTACAACTCCTATCGAAACTAGGGACTTAAAACGGATCTCAACTTGGAGAACGGAGAAGGAGCAGTCATATTTCCTCGTTTCTGGAATCAGCTGATTGTTTTCTACTGATTTGGCTGAGTTTAATAGTTTTAATACGACATGTGCTTGCGCATGCATTACATTGAAAGAAATGGTGTGCGCTCAGTTTCTATGCAGCCGTATCCTCTTCAGCCTTTGGACATGATCTCTTGGCCAGAGAGTCTCATCTCTCAGAATTGCAAACGTTTCCTCATTCCTGCTATCGCTGAATGTTGTTCAACATTCGAAGATAACAAGAAGAAAAAGCTTTCAGACAGAGAGCGTAATATTTGAAAGGCTTACAAAATTTGCACGGATCCATAAAATGATCCGCTATTTTGACGGGGACCGACTATGTGACCCACTATAATTTCCTGGTTCGGATTCTACAGTAGAGCACTGTGTTATAGTATCTTACCAAATAGTCCACGGGACGGACCATAGAAGAAATACAATAAGAAGGGAGGCGCTTGAAAAAGCGTAGCAAGCAGAGAGACGGCCAAATGGGTTCCGAAACACCTTATGACGAACCATTATAAAAAAAGCAGCTAGATGGCATAGCGCTCCTATAGAACAGACCTGAAAATGTACGTACTGTAGGCAATATGGTAGATTGAAAATCGAATAATTGAATACTTATGCAAGCTTCATGAGGAATCCAGCATATTCCACGATGCTCATGGAGGTGTCGGGCAGTACCCTCCCCATCAAGCGTGCTACCTTCCTCAACTCTCCCCAACCTTCAAATTTCCAGTCATTTACCACATTTACTGAGAAATTCTCCTGTTTATCCACTGCCACCCAGGGAGAGGGACAAGTGTAGATGAAAACTGAAAGCCAAAAAAGTCATCAGCCAGAAACATTTTTCAGTGAGGCTATTACATTCCTACTCGCCAGTAACCAAACGCTACCCGTGGAAGGAGTTATTAACGTACGACGTGTCCGATGTGCTCGTGCTGTGAGCGCTAGGATGCTCTACGATATTGAGTGTTAGCCCGTATGTGCAAGAGTCACGACAGCTAGCCTCAGTTCGCAGAGATGAGCATGCGAAAATGGGCCTTTGGCTGGGCGCATTTCAGAGTCAGTAGGGGCAGGAACGGGGTTATTTTCAGCTGCAAGCGCGAGAGCAGCGATTGCCACGGTATAGACACGTTTCGAGAAGGTCTGAAGATCACAATGTCAGGAATGCATTGGAGCTCGAATTACAACAGACGACCGCGAAGAGCCTCAGCCCAGCGTCAAATAAAAGATGGACGGACGTCATTAACAAAGACCTCACTGAAGTCGTGACTACGGCATGAGCTGCCTCGTGCAAGAGAAAACGTGACGTCTGAAAAACAAGCGGATGATGCAACGGCCTGGGATCATGTCAGGTAGATTAGAAGAAAAACTAGAGAAGAATGAAGAAACATAGCACTAAACAATATCGGAAAAGCACCGCCATCTTCTGGTTGAGAATTCTTCTAACCCAATAACTGCAATTGGGAAAGGCTTGTTAGAAGGAAAACAAGCACTGCTATGGACCTACCGACAACAAGAGAACAGCTCCGATGATGCGCGTGTAAATACGCTCTTGTGTGGTACCGTTTACATTATCCATCTCCTCTTTTCTTGAGCCAACAGATACCAATTAGATGAAGTTGTTTTAGAGAGTTTGAGACCAAGAGACGACCCTTTAATGAGAAAGTTAGTTTTTGGGAAATGTGTGGGCATATTACTAATGACGACGCCACGAATGATATCGTCGCAGCTCAATCAAAGGCGCAGGTCCAGCAGGCACGGAATGTGGCCAACCGTGGTGTTTTGGGACGACTTGGTGTTATTTTAGAATCGACCGCCACCCAGTTCTTCCTATAATACTAGTATGTAATAAAAATAATAGTAACAATAATTAGAATAATAATAATAATAATTATTATTATTATTATTACTATTATTATTATTATCGTCAGTATTAATTATTATTATTAGTCATTATTAGTTATGTTATTATTAGTATTACTATTATCACTATTATCATTATTATTATTTTATTATAATTGTTACTATTAATTATTATTATTATTATTTAGTACTAGTATTGTTAGTGTTATATTACTTACTATTGCATTATTATTAATTATATATTTATTACTATTATGATATACAGTATTTGTTCCACTTTGTAAATAAGTTCCGCTTTTCTGAATGATGAGAAACACTTAGGGTCAAAGGGCAGGAACACGGTCAAAAATCTGCTACGCGGTCGGGTTTCCCCACAATCCCCTTCCCTTCTCTTTTCTTCAAACCGCAAGACCCCAATCCTTCAGTGGATATTAAATTCCGACTATTCGCGACCTCAGTTTTTTCAATACTTACTCGCGAAAGTCAGAAACGTTTGCCCTCTAACCTCACGGCGACACTAAGACAGGGACTGAAAGAATTGAGGGATCTCGCTGTGATGTATCAAAATATCTGTGAGCGACAAGGGAGGTGAATTTGTCGTATTGTCCAGAGATCTTGACATTGCCATAACAAGATCACACCTCCAAGATGAGAGTCTGTACCGGCTATCATCCGAGGAAGAATTCAAGAAGCAATACCGAAAACTCAACAGAGTGTGGGTTGAAGTTGCACGGTCTGCAGAGCTCCCAAGGACAGTGGGCACACGGCTGAAGTGTGATCTACCAACGTGCCCAGTTCTCTATGTCCTGCTCAAAACACATAAACTCTCGCAGACAACTCTGTGCTCAACTGATCCCTCAAATTTCCAAGTTCGCCCAATAATAAGTGGGGTAGGGGGCCCCACTGAGAGGATCTCCTGGCTTTTAAACCTTGTGCTGGTGCAGCTGCTACAGTTCATCCCTGCCCACCTCAGCAATACTGCTCAGTAGCTCGATTCGATACGGGTGGCCAAGTTCAGACGAAACCATGTGATGGAATCGTTTGACGTATTAGCCCTCTACACAAACGTGTCAAAGGAAATAGCCATGCAGGCCACCTTTGAACTACTCAGAGACCACGAAGAGCAGATAAACATGTATGGCCTGTCGATAACATACGTAATGACACTCGTTAAGTGTCTCGATTGTTCCACTTTTAGATGGTCCGGCCAATACTACAGGCAGCTCAGAGGTTTAGCCATGGGTCAGCGGCTGGCACCAGTCTTAGCGATTGCCTACATGTCCAAAATAGAACAACCGTTACTGGATCGCCGACCCATTTTGTACAGACGCTACATAGACGACTGCCTCATCGTCTGCACCACGGAGAAGGAAATGGACTCGTGTTTCAACCTCCTTGATAGCCAAGCTGAGAATATCCGGTTCACAAGGGAGAAGCCTTCTAACAGTTGGATCCCATTCCTTAATGTACGGATCCAGCTTGAGAGCGAGTTCTACCGGACCAAATGGTACCGACAACCCCAATGAGAACATCTTAGTCCATTTCCGGTCATCGCATCCTCTCGGGACCAAACGGGCTATCAACGTTAACATGTACAGGACAGCTAAAATGGTCTCGTCAGGTGAGGAAAAAAGAGAAGAGTCCCTGGAGTTAGCGCGGAATATAGCACTATCTAATGGCTATCCCCCGAAAGGCGCATGCCCCCCTGGACCACCCACGAGGAGCCAACAAAGTTCTGTGACCGGGGGTTGGGATAAGGTACCATTTTGCCTACCTTTTGTAAGTGATGCGATCAGCGTTGCTGTAAGAGGTTCTCTACGCAGGTGTGGTCTCGACAAGATGGTTCGGGTGGTCGAGATCCCCCCGTGAGCCTCAAGCAGCAACTGGTCCGCAACCGCAGATATGATCGCTACTGCCCAACCCCACAGTGTGTTACATGTCCTTCTGGGCGGGAGGGGGACTGCACGACTTCAGGTGTAATCTACCTGATCGCATGCACGAGTTGTGGGGATGAGTACATCGGGGAGACAGGATGACCCCTGTGCTCCCGGGTAAAGGAACATCTGGAAGGTCTTAGAAAATCTAGGCCACAGACCCCCCCTGGGTAGCCATCGTGTTCAGTGTCATGGAGGCGTTGAGTTTGAAGTAACTGTCAGGATTTTGATGCTAGAACCCAGACTTCGGCACGCAAAACTTTGGAATCGTTCTGGATAAGCGACTAAAAACCCAAAATGAACAAGAAGGACGAAATGCCTAGCCATCACAAACGAGCTCGCCCCGTTTGCTGACCTGTGTGGGCTTCAGTTGCCATCGGCTTCAGGTCGGGTTAGGTCAGCTGAACCCACCCATGGGGAGTCAGTTTAGCGGTGGTCTCCAACAAAAACCTGCCGTACATTCAAGGTGAGTCATGTTGTGGTTGTAACCCATGACAGGTTTCTGGACCCTTCTGGTCTGGGGTGAACTTACCTAAGGTTTGAAATGATGTTTGAGGGATAGTTTCACCCTGATCTTTGACTTTTTCCAGGCTCTGACGAAGGCGATAAGGCCGAAACGTAGGCCAAATAAAACTGTTGTATCATCTTGGTTTGGCTACAGTAATATCCTAGACACTACCGAAATCAAATGGGAGCCGCTCCCGTTCCTTTCCCAGAAGGATGAATGATCGCCTCTTGGCTGCAGCGATGCTCCGCCTATGATGACGAAGCGTTGGGGCTACGTGACGTTGGCCACAACAGCTTCCATGAGCTCGTCCCTGTTGTTGATCTAGGGAGATAGCCGCTTGAAAGCGAGCTTCGAGCAATTTTCTTTCCAATGGGGCTTCCTTCGTGCGGTGTATCACTGTACCTTTTAGAGCGGAGGTGCTTCCTGCTGGTGGGGTAGAGCACGAAGTCGTGAGAAACCCCTTTTAGGGTGATCTTCCAAGCCTCATTGGAAAGAAGATTGCTCGAAGCGCTCCCTATCAAGCAGCCATCTCACGAGATCAACAACAGGGACGAGCTCATGAAAGCAATGAGACTAATAGAGTAGCGGTAGCGATAAAAGAAGTACTGACAAATGTCACGCGCGTCGCATTTATATAGTGACTCTTACAGTTGCGTTGGCAGTTGCGCTAGGATAAGCTGATCATTCGTTGTAGTTGAATTGTTAATTGTACTCGTATCAGTGTATTAGGCATTGTATTGCAGAATATAACCAAACGATGTTGGCAGGCAGGTGAACGGTTTGTATTTCGACCAAATTAATGTTATTAGAAATTGTAATACCATTGTGCCTGATTTCATATTTAAGGTCTGAGGAAGCTGTTATTACAGCGAAAGCTCACCAATAAAGGTGTTTCATGTACGGGTTCTCATTGCCAACCTTCGGAAGAAGTTCGTATAACACATGAGACTCAGGGATAGTAATACAGTTACTACGTATAATACAGTTACTCGAGGTTTGGCACAATGACGAGCAACGGTGGCCTTCCAGTAAATGCGTGGGACCATCCAATTGTCGATCTGATTGTCAACAAACTTGTAATATACACCTACAGCGATTTTGTTCTCTGTATAGAGCCGCACGAATGCCACAGGGTAGAAATCCTTCGCTATGATGTTCATCCGATGTGTGCATTTTCACAGTCAAATGACATCTTATGCGAAGGACATTACTGCTACAGGTACAGGATCGGTACTGCTCTCGTGCTTCACCAATATAATTAGGTACCCATACGCACCCTCTTGACCATCCTCAATTTATCGGACATAACTTGCGGAGCAGTTGCAACAGGGATGTGAGTCTCGCGGGGAAGCTCGGCAAGAGGCCAGTGATCGCACCTATAACGCTTGACTTCATCCACCTTTTTTCCTTGTGCAGGATGAACATTACGGGACCTCCACGACAACTTTTGGAGAACACCATCACTCGCAACTACTGGTCCGGCACATAGGTACAGCATTGTTGTGTGAAACACATAGGGGGTCGTACTTTTCAGCTGGGGAGGAGGGGGTCGTGTTTGGTCGCTGGGAGAGAAGAGAGGGGGGTCGTATGTGCGCTCGAGAGAAGTTTACTAAGGGAAATTTCTACTAGTTGTTGAGTCTCCACGTGATTTTGCCTGTTTTATGGGTGCTATATGTTCCCCTCCCCACCTCCGTTCGACGGAAAATTTTTGGGTGAAAAACTGGAAAATGTGGGGAAATCGGGGCAATTGGAAGGTAGATGTTGGAGAAGGGGGCCCTCTCGCACTCTCGGGGGGAGGGCGTACCTACACTACCACTTCACACATCGCGATGCTGTACCCTGCCGGCAAAATTTGAGCGGCGCACTTTCCTTTTATGACGCCTGGTTTGAAAATTCGCCGCTCATTTTAACCACTCGGGTTCCTTTTCAATTTCTCAAAAAGTTCTTTTGTAGCTAGATTTACAAAATTTCACAGGTACATAGGTAAAGGTACTAGCTTCAATGGCATACTAGCCCGCTGCCCTATCCCTTTTGTTTCCTGCGATTCTCTATATGTCTCCACATTTTGAATGGGATGACCTAATACTTCTCTGTCTCTCTTCTGGAAACGTTGCAGCCGTCGCTGCACTCATGACGAGAACTTGGGAAGCCCCTCTCACCCTGTTATATGGATTTCTCAGCATTCCACTATCATTCAGTAGGCGAAATTGCATCACTGCCAAATGAAAAGACATTTTGTGAGGTTTCTGTTGAGAAAACAAATCCATTACCTGAATGCGCATGCAATTCGTGCAAATGTTAAGGAAAGCACAAAAAGCGGCAGTGCGTACTGGATAATGAAGAGAAGGTGGTCAAATCTGTAAAAGGAAGGGTTAATGCGTTGCTTACGATGATATGTATTAAATGTGCTCTTATTTTAATTGAACTGTTAAATTAATTGTTAGTGAGGATAATCGGATTTACCATAAGGGGAAACTCTACAGAGCAAATGTACCATGAAGAAACAAACGCTGGGTACTTCATAAAATGGCTATTCTTTGCAAAAGTATGGCCAGAATCATTGTCCTACCCTAGCGAGCCATTAGTTGTCTGGAATTTTTCTCTAATACGACACACATGAATCTAATTGGTCTTCGAGCTCGGGTTTTGGCTCCAGTCAGCACGATTATCTAGGGCAAAGACGTTGGATGTTCTTGTTAATACAGATGACCTCTCGTAATTCCATCGAGGATGTAGGGAAGTTCCTGATGGCTTAATTCCTCAATAATTTCCCAAAAATTTAAACGCTCACTTGAGAAGTTATTCTCCAAACAGCCAAATGACTCATTCCTTGAGCGCTTCCGAAAAAAGAGTCCCGGTTCAAACATTAATCCGCCCTCTGTCACCGAGCTTACCACTGCATGAACGGAATTTGTAATAGTTGTAGCAGATGACTATCAGTTACGGGGAGGGGGGAGATTGATTGCGGTACACTTGGTCGATGACCCTCTAATACTAAAATGTTTACCGAGCGCCGAAGAAAGACTGCGAAAAGGAGAACGTCCTTATTGACCACATCAAATCCGCGCTGGTCGAATTCTCAGAGTTGCAGGAGCTAAGTGATGCGTTAGTACTCGGGCAAAATTAGGTTGTCCCAAAAGTTCGTGGACACTTTTTGAATCTCGTATCAGATTTTTCCGCAGCCATTTCGAGGTCCAGTTATGTGGTCTATGGGAAGTGTGTGAGCTAAGCATTCCAAAGCTTCTTCATCGTCCCTCGCAGTCGCTGTTCTTATATGAAAAACGGTGATTGAAATTCATTATTTCCGACACACTCCGCTATATGAATCTCTATCAAGCGATGTTAGCTTCCGCAGTACGGCCATGGAATGGCTCAATTGCTTCTGCTTTAGTGACTTCTATCCGGTTGAAACACTTCGTCCAAGGAGGCCACCTGTCTTGCATTTGGAGCTACTGCGTTCCTTGATTTAAAACCAATACGTACAAATCAACTTGCTATCTAGACCTTATACTTGACTGGTCCCAAAGCACAGATGAGAAGGGCCTCGCTCCCTCAGAAAAGTTCTGAAGTTCGGGTGCCTCTAGGTGAATCACTCCTGGGAGCGCCAGCGGCTAGATCCCCCAGAAAGGGCAGAACCGATCGTGCAATCCTATCAATCCAGTAGGGCTGCGAGGCTGTGTATGTGGTGGGGTAACTTCCGCTCTCGAAACGGAACCTTCCTTCCAACGCTATGGGAACCAGGGAGCCTATTGTAATCAACTGCAAAGAGGGGTGGAAAATCTCTACCATTTGGTCCCAAAACCGAGCAATGTTTGCCTACTCCACCACAGCTCAGGGTCACACTTTTGGAAACGACACTGCTCGAGATCCCGAAGCTTAGCTGCGGAATTCCACTACACTATTCGTGTAGCCCTGACTTAACTCTTTCCGATCGTCATCTAAACTAATCCCACAGCGGCCATCTTCTTGGTAAAAAAATTCGATTTTTGATAGTACCTCAAAAATGACCCAGCTGCCTTTCTGGGCACAGAACTAAGAGGCTTCTGGAAGCAGGGCAACCACAAACAAAGAGGCTTCTGGAAGCCGGGCAAACCTACACATTGCGTTACTATATTTGCAAACAGGTCGCCAATGATAGTGACATATATATATATATTAATTTAATATTATAAACTAATATATATATATATATATAATAATAATTTAATATATATATATATTTAATTATATCATTATTATATATATTATATATATATACTATAATATAAATAATATATATATATAATATATAATATATATAATATAATAATATATTATATATAAATATATATATATATAATATATATATATTATATATATATAATATATATATATAGTTTAGTGTGTGATTGCTTATGCTCTAAGAGCCACTCGGGCGCGTCCTCAGTGTTGTGATCGAGTAAGGCGTCCATGCTGGCGGTTAGCTGCGAATATATCGCAATAAGAACAATCGAAACAATCGAGCAAAATAACAGCAGCTATAGGACTAAGAGATGCACCGCGAAAAGATCAAAGCTATATTCGTCGGTGTCTTGTCTGTGAGACTAAGGAGATGCGTAAAGACAGTCCTCGGCCAAAGGACGAGTTGGAAGAAGTTCTTTGGCGTAAAACAGTTCCGATCAACACGTGTCAAGAATCTGGTGGAGTCGTTTCATCGTATAAACCGAAGATGGTTCCGCCACATCATTTCCTGCGTATTATTTATTGCCCCACGTGTGCTGTTTTGAATATCATGATACTAGCGGATGGGGATAACGACATCGCTCAAACATGCCAGGTGTTATGCACCTACATCGGCAGCGGAAGATGAAAAGTCGAACGTTGCTATTGAGGAAAATAGACGCGCGTTTGAAGATCAAATCGACATATCAACCATTTGTCAAGGCAGACTTCAATGTAATTGCTTGCGCGCAAGGATGGCGTATGGAAAACCTTGTACACGGCAATACGCGCACGAGGCGTACGGAAATGAACAGAAGGAAGACGCCTGGTCGAAATTCGCGGAACAACACCATTTCTCAATCTAAGAACACTTTTCGAGAGAAAACCAAAGCGTCTGGGACGTGGAAAGCCACCAGATACGAATGATTCTGAGTCAAATCGACTCTGTAATGACAGATACGCCGAGAATGTTTGCTGACGTTTCGGTTATAGGTGAAAGTGTCGGTCCGGACTGGCTCCGACCAATCGTCTAGTGCGCTCGACGATACTTATAGATCGAAGAAGAGAGAAACGAGTTCTGTAATCCCAAAGTAGCACTCAATACCTACGCTTTCACATGCCGATTTAATTCACTGAATTAGTAGCATTTACAGACCTGCGGCATGGACACTGAGAGAAGCATCGACGCGACTATGACGAACTAGTAGAAAAAATAGTTCTTGCTGTTCAAACTTCCAGCACTGCAGCAGAACGCGGCAGAAGACAACGTGTTCAGCGAAGCAATCCAGATGATGCAAAGAGAGCACTATAGAGGCACGAAACGAAGGAAGGGTTCCAGAGCGAGAAATTATAAGACTCTCAGCAAAACGATAAGGGAGAGGAAAAAAGAAGACTTATGAAGGATTATAGGCAAAAGAAGCTTTCGTAAGCCGGCAGAAAAGGGGGCAAGCCTGAAAACAGTGGAAAGGAATGTCCGTCTCAGGCAGCAAATATCCCTCCGCCCTCTCAAGATAATCTAGTGGTTTCGCACGACAAATCAGAAGCGATGAATGAAATACCTGCACGATTTTTTAACGATTTGTTACTCCTCAAAAGGGCTGTTTTGTCACAAAAGTCCACTCAACTGCTGTCAGAGAACCGGTCTCCAGAAGTCGTGTGAAGAAGTCGAGCATGCAGTGAAGCGAATGAAGTCTGGAAAAATCCAGGAAGTGACAACATTCGAACTGAGCACCTAAAAGCAGGCGGCATAAACCTTATCAAAGCGCTGGCAGAACGTTTCAACAGATATTTCATTGAAAGAAAAGTTCCAGCGGCGTGGAAAAATCGAAGACGATACTGCTGATGAAAAAAGGAGTCCTGAGAGTTCTGAACATATACCAGGCCCATCACGCTTTGTCACAAATATCCAAAGCCTTCACGAGAATAATCTTGAACCGTATCGTCAAGGACTTAGACCATGGTACGAGTAAGAGAGAACAGCCGGCTTCGGAGCGGTTATTCACGATCGACCATTTACATGTTGTACGTCCACTTACGAAAAAATGTGGAGAATTCCAGATTCCCCTATGCTTGGCGTTTGTCGATTATCAAGAAAGCCTCATTCGTTGAAGCGAACGCAGTATTCAATGCGTTGAACAGATTTGGAGCAATACAAACTACGTCATCCTTCCTAGAAGAGATGAACGACGCTG
This sequence comes from Cooperia oncophora, assembly GCA_036418165.1. Lineage (NCBI taxonomy): Eukaryota > Metazoa > Nematoda > Chromadorea > Rhabditida > Trichostrongylidae > Cooperia > Cooperia oncophora. The sequence continues at coordinate 116,796 of MU911947.1, read as the reverse complement.
CAAATACAGAGATCAAGCTCTTCAACGACCCCTGTCATATAAAGATTTGCCAAGGGAGTACGTCAAGGAGACACAATTTGCCGAAGCTCTTTGCAATAACACTGGAGCCCTCTTCGGAAGTTTGAATTGGAGCGCGCGGCATCGAGATTCGACGGCGAAAATCTCACGCATTTTTGCGACGATTGCGTCATTTTTGCACAAGACGCAAGAGAGCTTCAGGACAATCTGGTTCAACTTCGAATAAATCAAAGGAGATTGGACTCGAATGAACCTCTCCAAAACGAAATGGCATGAGAAACCAATTCAGCTCTATGACGAGAGATTACAGTCGAAGGCAAAAAAAATAGAGAAGTCGCAAATTACGTCTACTTAGGATACCAGCTCAGCTTCACAGAGGCCGGGCAGGAGAAATTATGGCAGCAGAAAGCAGCATGACATAGCTTCAACAAAATCTCAACGACTCTGCTAGACGAAAGCCTTGCGATGGAAATAAAAAGCGTCACTGTTTTCACTCCACAGTCGTACCCGCACTACTATACGGCCGCTGAGTGCTGGTCAACACCAAAGCATACGAAGAGAAATTCGCGGTCACGCAACGGACAAATGAACGCACAATTTCACATATCATTGCGCGATCATATCTCGAACACGGAACTTCGAAGGCGAAGCTGGCTTTGTTGATATTGTCCAGGAATTTTATAAAACGAAACGAGCATGGCCGGCCCATGTGGCGCTGTCTGAGAGATTACAGATGGACTTTCCGCTCACTGATTGGATTCCCTTTGGATCGCAAACGAACGCTGGAAAGGCCTAAAACGAGATGGCCACCCAATGGTGAAAATGTTCGGCCAACAGTGAGAAAAGATCCCGCACAAGACCAGATGATATGGATCAAAGTCGACTTGCGGAGATGCGTAACACACGAGGACAAGTCGAGTACAGTGATATATATATATATACTAATATATATTATATATATATATATATATATTATATATTATATATAAATATATATATTATATTATATATATATATAATATTATAATATATATATATATAATATTATATAATATATATATATAATATATATATATATATATATATATTATATATCATACTTATAATATATATAATATATAATATATCATATATATAATATAATATATATATAATATATATATAATATAAATATAATATATTTTATTATTATATATAATATATATATATATATATATTATATATATATCGAAAAAAGTTTGAAAGTGTCCGAACTTTTGGGACAACCTAGCAGTTGCTCCGACGGAGATCCGAAGATAGGTCTCCAGCGGACTCGGAGAATAAGTTTCCAGCTGGTTCCGTTATACAGTTGTTTTGCCCTTGGGAAGCAACAGAGGCTCCGTAAGTTATCTCGCCAAATGCTTGAGATTTTCGTGTTGAGGCGGTCAGTACTTTATCATCAGTCAAAATTCAAACCCAAGATAAGATGAAGCTCATTTTTCAAGAAATAGCGCAGCAGAAGAAGAACAGTGCCCAAAGTTCCGCAAAATTATGCATCGAAAGCCTTTCCTTGGCACGGAAATGCTTCCCCATGTCGTCAGGTCGTTGTGTGTCCATCCACTCATTAGTTTTTTATTCTCTTGGGTGTCATCAAGGACTCCGAAAAGGCAGTGTTCATGATAGAAGGCGAACGTTATGACCAACTTTCTGAGGGTATTGCATTGCATATTGTATTTGTGAAGGTATACTCACACAGGATGTGCTGGAGCTGCGCAAGCGTGCCGGATCGAGGCCTCTCTAGTCACGATGTTGTAGAGGTACAGTTCTCTCACCTAAAGCTTTTTGGATCAACACAAATCAAAATTATTAATGGTCGACCACACATGTGACAAAGAGGTTTTTCTGGAAGTAAACCTATCAGGCGAATCTATTAAAGGAAGAACTCAGTAAAAGATAAAATTTCTCAAGTCAACTCACTTTCGCTGCGAATGCGAAGGGAAGCGCTGTTGCAGTAGATATAGTCCAAATAATGGCAATTGTGATGAGGGACCGCCGACGTGATAGCGGACGTTTTCGTAGTGGCCGCACCACAGCTTGACATCTGGAATTTTCAAGATCCAGGACCTAAACACAAAATTCCGGGTAATATTCGGTGTCAAGAATTACTAATGCCGCAGTAAAGGGTGAATAAGAATGTCGAACCCCATTTGTGCCAACAAAACACTCAGCTTTCAAGTTGCAAACATTAGAAACTCGCAAAATTATTCGGAGTAAGGTAACCCTCATTCACAACCATGCTAAAAATTCACATGTCATCACTCGAGTCGCAATGGCTGCCATCAAGAAAAGTTGACCCGGCTAGGGCTATTCACTCAATCCATATCCGAGACCTCTGCTAACAACTTCTCTGTGGCGATTTGGAGAAGCGTCTCGGGCTTTGGATGAGAATGAGCAGTGACAACCAGCTTAGCTCGGCGGTTCGACACGTGAAAAATTCTGTCTGAATGGTTCGAAGTGCTGGAGGTCTCGATGTCAGAAGTGCTGGGATACACTAGATTCAGCCTAATAACGCTTTGCTCAACATTCTCTATAAGTAGACAAATGCATTTCTCTAGGGAACTTGTGCAAGTGAACATGAGGTCTGTCATTCACCTATCCCAGCTGAGAGCCATCATTGAGAACACGGATACCGTCGTTGGGGCGATTCCGAAAAATGAAGTGAGAACACAGATGTCGCCGAACCTAAACAGTTATGTGTACTTCTGAACGAAGATTCTGCACGGAAGGTAATAAAGATCAATAAAAATAAGTAAAAAAATAGCCAATAGATAACAGGTAACAAGTAAACATATAATAAATAATGTTATGATAAGAAAGAACAATCAGTTTATACAATGAATACCCTGTTTTCTGGGACATAGGCTCTATTGGCAAAGTCGAAGAGAGACACGCGATATGCGAGCGAAAAGCTTCTGAACAAAGCATATTTTCCCCAATCGTTGGCCTTTTTGCACACAGGGGGGGGGGCAAAAAAAAGTCATTCCGGCCGAGTCACATATGAGCGAAGTTTTCGCAGCCCAGACAGAGGAAGTGGATATGAGTACCAGGGCGTAAGATACCCAAGATCTTCCTCTATAAGCAGGAGCCGGCTGCCGCCATTGACCTTCATGTACAAATATGAAGTCATCTCCAGTCGCGGCCTGACTGGAGAACGCCTTTGGAATTCACGTGGTCTCCAATCAGCTGCGGAACTTCTTAAATGGAATCACCCATGGATAGCTACCTAGAGACCAGTACTCTTGATCTGCAAGACCTCAAACATCGAGCAGCTCCGGCAACGTCGCTACGGTCCAGGACATCATCTTCACCCCATTCACCAAAGCGCGGGTTGGTGGTGTGGACCGGCCGTACCTGGAATGGGAAGACCAATATTTCCTTTGTAGACCCCGACCAAAGGTGAGCGCTGGCGGTTACATCAAGTAACTCGAGAAGGGTATCCTCCCTACATGGGGTCGCCCGTACCTTCTTGGAGACCTTGGGCTGCTACAGGTTTGGGTGCCACCACATGGAATCGAAGGGTTTTGGAAAAACTCCCGCCTACTTCGAATGGAAGGGCGTTTCGTACCTGATGAAGATGTAATATTGAAATATGCCCCCTGACCTGAACCCACTCAATTACCTGGTCCGGGCGGAGCTCAACAGGGTGGTCTACAGTGGCGGAGAAATCAACGATCGCTCAACTCCGGTACCCACTCACTTTCGCGCGACCAAATCTCTCGATGGCGCTCCTCCAGAAGGCTGTGGCGGAGTATCATTATAGTATTTAATGTGCTCTTTAATATGGTAGTAAAAATGTCCGATAAAAATCTAATAAAGTGTAACTTATAGCGCCTTGAAAGTCATAATGGCAAAATTTTCCATATAAGTGGTTAGGGAAATAGAAGTGGAGGTCGCGATGGAGTGTTGGGCGAAAGAATTCGAAAATTAGTTTAAAGGCACATTCCGCGAAAAAATAAGGCTATGACCTCTCAGTTGTGTCGGACGATCCGGAAGGCGATTTTTGAGCTTGCGCTACTTTCAAAATGTGAAAAACGGCAAGAACCTCGCTATGAAGCTGGCTAATTAGGCCCATGCACACCCCTATAGGCCCATGGCGACCCTCACGGCTGCTAGCTACTAGCTAGTAGCCACTATCTTATCTTTCTCTATAACTTTCGGACTGCTTTGACTGCTGCTTTTCTCCGCTAATCAGATACTTAGCACTTTTTTGTGCCTATTTGAGTTCCGTTTCCCGCAACTTGCGGTCGCGAACTGTGCCTTTAATGTGCTCTTTAATATGGTAGTAAAAATGTTCGATAAAAATTTAATAAAGTGTAACTTGTAGCGCCTGCCTTATTTAGCATACAGTGAGGTACACTGAAGTGTCTTTAGTGGTTTATGCAGCATCCCTTCTCGCTTGCACTGGCCACTCAGCGCCACGCTGGCCCCAGATTACCTTAGCGAATCGTGATCGGGACCATTAATTACCCCTGTATACGAGAAACGAAAAAAATGGCACTATTTACCCTTTACTGCCCCAATCTTCCGAAAACAGGCCTGCTTTCGATCGACTTTTTTCTGCCTCGGCAGAATGCTGAAAACTTGTTCTCAGGGGTAGTCCGACCTCCTGAACACGAATATCACATCCGCTCAGCCTGAAACCTCCTGCCGCCCGCGCTACAGGTCCTAGCGCCAAAATACCACAGATTACCGGAGCCTGTGGCGCGGCCGCCAGGAGGCTTCGGGCTAAGCGAATGACATATTCCTATTCAGGAGGTCAAAATACCCCAGGAGGCAACATTTGAGCCAAATCTGTCCACCTAGAACAAAGTCGGTCAGAAACTGGCCCAACTCTGGATTGTTGGGGCAGTAAAGGGTAAATAGAGCCAAAAAATTTTTTTCGAACTTTCCTAGTGATAATGGACCTGACCATTCGCATGGCAGTGGCACGCGAATCCGCCGTGAAGGGCTCTGGCAAAACGAACCGCTAAAAATTTCATACTTTTCTCACTCTTAACTTCAGTGAATTTTCAAAAAACACCAGTGTTAGCTCCAGAATTAAACGAGCATCCTGAATCTTGCTCCACTTTTACCGTCTAGGCTTTCAACAGAGAACTCGTTACTTCCTGCTCGGAAGGAAGGATCTTGTTTTTCACTCGAAAATTGTGAATGATATGCAGTGTATGCGCACCACTTCTTTTTTTAATTTGGTAGTTGTTAATTATGCGTCTGCGTAGTAGCAAATGAAAAGCTCCCCACTAACGAGGGTAACGACTTCTCGGGAGGGGGTGGGGGACTGATAGCCATACTGAAGACGTGGTCAGTCTTCATAACCCGAAAGGCCCGGAAAAAATTTTTCGGCGTAACTCTATACGTAAAGGCAGCTGATGATCTTGATGAAGGTTCTGACAATTATTATTGGCGCTGAGGCCATCTGGGGCCAGTAGGGCGCTAGATAGGCCCCACCGCGCAGGCTGACAATGATGTTAGGACGAGAAAGCCTTTGCACCAAATTGGCTACGCATTGCCCATATTCAAAATAAGTGTCGTATTCGTGATCAGGGGATCGGATAACTATAACCAAAGTTTCAGGGCGAGTTTCTTCAATAGTATTTCGCGAGCGCAATGGCTGAGTTAGGCCACTTTGTGAACCATTACCGCATAGAATATGCCCTTAGAAGTATTCGGGCTAGACACATTATCGGGCCCACGGGAATAAAAAGAGGTAGAGATCTGAAAAATGCAAAAGTTTGTCTTCAAGAGGAACCAATCCACAAACTCATCGACTGAGAGCCCGTCGCGCTATCCACCACACCATCCGCCACTGAGAATAAGTCCATGCAGGACCTAGTGAAGACACAAACGCAGATAACCGGGAAACTCCAATGTAGCTCACCACATATCAAGAAAAGTACTTCGATTTAACCTTATTTCGCGTTGTTTTTCATGCCTGCTCAAAGAACGTCTTATCTACTGCACATTATCGACGCTACAGCTAGAATGGAGGTGAATGAGGTGATTCAAATCGCCCATTCATTTCGAATTATTTTCGACCTTTTTTTGGCATTCTCAGTAGCGTTTAGCAAAAATGAACCCCATCTGTGTGGCCCTTGCATGGACCCCTACAAAAAAAAACTCACCAGGACCTGAACGACCTCCCTAGTAAGTCAGGGCTACACGAAGACTGTGGTGGAATTCACCAGCTAAGCTTGAGGATCTCGAGCAGTGTCATTTTTCAAATGTGTGACTCTGAACTGCGGTGGAGTAGGAGCGCATTACCGGGTTGAGGGAATAAATGATGGGAATTTTCATTCTCCGTCCGCAGTCAATGACAGAAGGACTGATTACCACAGCGTTGACAGGAAGAAACTCCCTGCCGTGAACCCCATCAGTGATTCACCACAAGCACAGTGCCACCTTCCTACTGTTTCGATGGGACTGCACGATCGATTCTGCCAGAAGATCTAGCTACTGTCGCTCCCGGGAATGGTTCACCCAGGGACACCTACCCCTTATCCAGTCACAGTCGTTCAACCATTCCGTATGGTGGGAGCGGGAAAGAAGTTTTAGGCTATACCCACATGCCCTTCCCCTTGAGTATCGGTCAACCCATGAGAAAACTTTTGACCGAATCTCAATACTTTTTTGAAGGAATGATGACCTCTGTCATTTGTGCTTCTGGAAGAGCCAAGTGAAAGGATAGCGAGATTATTCGTACCAATTAGTTTCAATCAAGGGACGCAGTAGACCCAAATCCGAAGCAGATGGCCTTTCTGGAAGAGGTTTGTCTCCCAAGTAGAAGTCACTTAAGCGAAAGCGTTCAGGCTATAACGCCGTATCATAGATGGTAGTATCAGGTCCCAACTCAGAGCAAATGCCGCGTGTAGCTTCAACCAGGTTGTGACTCTGTTTAAATTCATATAGCGAAGTGTGACAAAAATTATGAATTTCATCTACCGTTTCGGATGTGACAGCAGCCACTGCGAGGGACGGTAAAGCAACTGTGGGATGCTCACCTAACATACTTCTCATAGACCACATTACCGGACTCCGAAATAGGTGCGCAAAGATTCGGCACGAGATTTAAAAAAACGTAACATTTTGGGGCAAGCTAATACACGGCCAGAGCACAGGAGGGAGAATTCGTGAGCTTTTTTTTGATTCTGTGAGTGCTGTAAGGCTACAGCATGCTACCTGTCAGGCCGAGAGGGTGTTGGTGTAAGGTATAACACACTTGCGGTGAGGTGCGGGCTCGAGTTCTGCTTAGGCTCAGTCTGTGCCCATAACTCAGCATTCTTGGGAGGGTAAATGGAATACAGATATCGAGCTGAACGAAAAAAGCCTTGCATCAACCACAGCAAAATTTAGGCCTTCACTGTTAGTTTTAACCTTCAATGACCTGATGATGCCCCTCTTCTTCTTTGATTCCGTGCAACTGACGCTCTCGCTGCAATTGTCCGACGACGTTATCTTCTTCTTCTGTCCATGCCTTTGGTCAGTAGAGATGACGTTCGCACGCACCAATCTCGAGCAGCTCGAAGCTCCATTCGTGATCGTTTGCCACGCCTTGAACCTTCAAACCCAAAGTGGCTTCAGCTTGTCTTCTTAGCATGTGTCCATTTTATCGCAGTCGCTGCTCTCATGCATCAGCCTTTCCCTGGACTACTGATCCATTTCCAGCTGAGCAGACATTCTTTTTTGGATACACCATAATTGCGAGTGCACACAAGAAGATTCTCCGATGAAATGAACTGTCCTTGTTAGACTTTGAAAGTTACAAAAATGCACGCTACGTAACTAACATGGGAATGGTTTGAACTTCCCACAAAATTTTGAAAGGAGGTCTAGGTACATCGATAGATCCTCAGATGCTGATTACGAATATGCAGATTAAAAGAGCTACGGGAACCTCCCAGACGAGATCTGAAAATTTGCGAAAAGCCAGTTTCGGCTCATAAGCGCTGTTGATCGATGCCTCGTCAGTGCAGCGCGGCCTCGTGGTAATGTTCTCGCTTTCAAGTCAAACGCATGCGGGTTTGCATGCGGTTGGCGCGAAAGTTTCTGCTCCGCTCCCTATGAGAGCTTAAACTCTAATTTTCGAAATTCTTCCGAGTTTACGGCTCAGCATGGCAAGTAGATCAAGCACATCAAGTATATGACGTACTCGATCTAGTACGGATTTGGTCACATCTGTCGTCTCTGAAAAGCTTACCCATCCGACAATTCAAAGTTTTGCCATGAATCGCAATTTGGCCAGACAAGCGTTTTTTTCGTCGAAGGATGTGATATTCGTGTTCAGCGGGTCGAAATCTCCCATGAACGAGTTTCTCTAAAACTTTAAATTGTCGGATGGGTACCTGTTCAGAGAGGGCAGATATGACCAAATCCATAGTAGATCGAGTACGTCATATACTTGATGTTCCTGATCTACCTGCCCTGCTGGGCCGTAAATTCGAAAGAATTTCGAAAATTAGAGTTGAAGCTTCTATATGGAGCGAAGCAAAAAGTTTCGCAACCGGATGCAAAGCCGCATGCGTTTGACTTGAAAGCGAGACCATTGCCACGAGGCCACGGTGGCACTGACAAGGCATCGATCAGCAGCGCTTATGAGCCAAAACTGGCTTTTCGCACAGCCAGATCTCGTCTGGGAGGTCCCGTAGCACTTTTAATCTGCATATTCGTAATCAGCATTCGAGGCTTATCGATGTACCTGGTCTCCTTTCAAAGTTCCATGAGAAGTTGAAACCATTCCCTTGCAAGATGAAGGCCATGATGATAAGGAACTGCTCTGGATACGACACCCTGCGGTGGATTCTGCTGAACAGGATGAATATCATCCACTATATACACTGCGAAGCATAATCATAGTCCCACCCATGGATCTCACAAAATCCCGTCTTACACGACGTTTTCAAAAGTGTTTCATGTGTTTTTCAAAAGTGTTTCATGCAAAAAATGTGGTAATTACCAATACCAATTCGCATGCCAGCAACAAACACTAACTTGAGAAAACAGTTTTTTTTTCGTCATTTCAAAAATGGTCGTTCTGACAACCAAGCAAAAATATTGTTCTACCAAACAAATCTAATATTCTAACAACAAATGTACAATAATATGAATAAATTTTGATCCAGTAATTTATTGGAACTCGTATCTCTCCAATTGAGTTGGAAAATACGGTTGCCCATGTTCTATTAGAGATTTTAGTAGGATTTCGGCCGTTTGCCCCAATGATTACTCCCTAAGCTCACGGACATTGTGGAATTGTGCATTACTCTCATGGATCATACACACCATGAAGCCCCTCACATCCTCGAATGGGTTTCAGTCGGGGCTACTTGCTGGCCAGGGCAAAGGAGCGGTTTGGTGATAAGTGAATCACCCGGTTTGGTGATAACTGAATCACCCTCGAGTGCTTCGACTGTCATGAACTGGTGCATTATCCTGCATTAGAACGGGACTTTCTTGCTGATTTCCAGAAAGCAAGGAGACCTGGTCGCATGACTTTAGACGACATAAAAAATCATTTCTTTTTTTCACTATTTACCCTTTACTGCCCCAGCCATCCGAAAGCAGCCCAGTTCCTGACCGACTTTTTTCTCCGGACAGAATTTGCTGAAAACTAGGCTCCAGAGGTAGTTCGACCCGCTGCACGCGAATATTGCATCCACATGACCCGAAACCTCCTGGCGCCCGCATCACGGGCACCGGCACCAAAATACCCCAAACCATTGGCGCCTGTAGCGCGGGCGCCAGGAAGTTTCGGGCTGAGCAAATGTGATATTCGTATTCTAGAGGTCAAACTACCCCAGGAGACAACATTTGGGCAGAATCTGTCTACGGAGAAAAAAGTCGGTCAGGAACTGGCCTGATTTCGGATGACTGGGCCAATGAAGGGTAAATAGGATTGTGTGACATCTAATCCTGTCTATTCGGCGAGAGTGCACATCTCCTCTAGCTGTCGGTACTCTCTCGCTCTCTCTCTCACTCGGATCGTCTGGACGATACTCGCTGAATCCTTTTTCAAAATTACTGATGACTCACTAGTGGGAACGTAGGGTGCTACAGTGAATTACAAGAGACTTTTGGGGAGGCCAAAGAAAGGATTAAGAGTGTTCTAGGTCACAAAAATGCATTCTCACAATTTTTATTTCCTTGCGTTCACGTGAGTTGGGATCTTTTGCATGAACAAAAACGTGTCCACCCGAATCCCTCGTGCAAAAACTGAAAGTTTTCTGTCGACGTGAGCTCATCGTGAACTCGTCAAACATTCCTTTAGCACATTCTTGGACTGCTCGAAAGCTTAGCGGAAAAAAGTCGAAAAATATTACCTCTTTGAGTTCTCATTATTTTTGAGTTCTTTTTGTTCATGTTAGGTTGTTGCATAAGTAATTTTCCCCCGACTTTTTTGTATTTCTGTCTCGCTCTGCGCGACCTCCTTGACATCATTATTTGCTAGAGAGGGTACCTCTTTGGTAGGTAGGTACCTCTTTCTAGCGTTATTTGTTAAGGGCGCCTCACCCCTTGATACCATTATTTGCTAGGGAGCTTCGTTTAGACTCTCTTAGTTATGCTTGATCTCTTCTATGCTCTGTTCTTTGTGATTTGTACTTGCTCCTCCGTATCAGCTCGTGACCCCTATAAAAGGGGGGTGCCCGCTGATACGGGGCGCATTCGCCAGGAGTCGGTTCGAATAAACCTTAACAGAACCAGCTCTTTCTAGCACAAACAAAAGAACCCCCTGATCGGGACAACTTGGTGTTGTGGGTTCACAACCCTTTAAGTAGTATATTATAGAGTCAGCCTTTCAGAATGAATGATAACACATTAGCCAACTCAATGGTACTCCCAAGATAAGCACCCCTTGAAATCATACCGCAGGCATGACCTGGCGGTATCGTAAGTGTGTCAATGAGTAGATACTCTATAAATTCGCGTTGGCGCGGTGCGCTCTTTTAACCCTTATTTTAAGTACCGCCATCGGTACGATACCTGAGCACCGCCCACTTTTGCCTGTATATAAGCCTACTTTTCAGTGCATTTATGTCGGTCATACGGTTCAGTACGGACACGTCGTGATAAATCTTACACGTGCAAGTACTTTCATTGGTAAAACACCAAACTTGGTGCATCGGCTAAAATAAATAATAGGCACTCGTTCCCTTTTCGCTGGTTGAATCCATCGAAACGTGGAATAAAAAATCGAATAGGGAGAACTATCCCTCCGAACCCTTCCAACGAGACAATACAAAGCTCAAAGAGCATTAGAACACAATAGGAAGAAGAAAAATCAGCAATGACATTGATTTTTCACAAAAAACCAATAGAATTCAGCACGAAAACATTGAACACACTGCTGGAAAAGTACAAGGCGTACGCGGATGAAATAAATCCCACAGGCGACGACCGTACACAGTATGATGAGTACTCCACTGCGGTAAATCTGATCGCTGGAGGAATCAAAACCATCAAATCAAGCAGGGACTCTCTGCAGGCACTCGTCGACAAACTAGAAAGAGAGCTCGACGAAGCAAGAACCAAAGCAAACAAGAATGATCTTGTAAACGACATAGAAGAAATAGACCGAGATTGTCAATTCACGGAAAAAATAGCCCGCGCCAATGAAATGATATACGTGTTAGAAGCACGTCTTACAGAGAATCAAAATAAATTGATCAAACTCAGTCAGAGGCTGGGCGTCGAGCCGCAGATGTGCGAAATAAGCACGAAAAAAAATCTGCAGCACAGCATCCTCTAAAAAAGGTGGTAGCGATCCAAAGAGCCCGCAGGAGAAGTCGAAATAGACGCAGACTCCGTGTGGCTGTCAGAAGACCTCTCTGACAACAATCAAGTCGACAAAGAAGACGTAATATGTCGCACATTAAAACCAAGCCAGTTGAAAATGCTGAGATTCTATGGAGAAGAAGAAGAATTCGCAGAATTCTGGGCAATATTCCAGACACTCGTGCATGAAAGCAAAGTGTTGAGCATGGTAGAGGAAATGTTGCTCTTGAAAGACAGCTTGCGGGAAAAGTGGAAATAGCTGTGAAAGGTATACAACAAATGCCAATGAACTACAGCTGGATGATCGAAGCTCTAAGGAAAAAATATGGGAACAAACCCGTCAATTTAGAAGCTAAAATTAGTTCAAAAACTAATTGATTTCCGTCTTGCAGCCAAAAATGCAGACGCGTGTAACAACGTCTTTGACAAAATCAGAATGCTAATAAACCAAATAGTTTCAGCAGGTCAGGACATTCGTTGTGCACAAAGCGCGCTATGGACGAGAAAATACTTGAAAAATTTACGTATAGCATCGTCAAAAACGTTCTAATCGTCACCCAAGATAATGAGGAAACACGAATTGAACACATAATGGACGAACTAGAAAAAGAAATTGAAGCAAAAAAAATACGTAGAGTCAAGACTACGCAGTTTTCCCAAGCATGACTACCAGGGGGAAAAGGGACATGTCCTTCAAAGAACAAAGCGACAAGGACAAAAAGGTCTGCGTGTTTTGTAAAAATACACACCACGTATACAGTGCCTGCAGAACCATAGCAGACATTAATGAAAGGCGAGAAATCTAAAGAGCAACGCTGCTAGAAGTGCTTTGCTGACAGCCACAAAAGTAGCGAGTGTTCCAAGGCAAACTGCTCACGTTGCAGACGGATGCATGATAACAGTGTATGTTTTCCCACCGATTCAGCGCAACGAGGGAACGGTTTTAACAATCAGAATAGAGAAAAACTCCTCACCAGCCCACGCACATCAAGAATCCAGAACAAAAAGGTCCGTACTTTAATAGAGCATGGAATGGTGGCCCATCCAATGACGCTCGAAATAGCAGACCTTGGCAAAATAGAGCAACAGCCAATAATGCCGTGTCGATGTCGACAGCGCAAATGATCCTTCTGCTAGAAGGAAAGATTAAATCGTCCTAATGACAGCGGAGGGAAGCGTGTGGAGCCACAGAACGCATCAATCCGAGAAAATATTGTTCTTTTTCGATACAGGAGCGCAGAAAACCCTCCTCAGAGAACAAACCGCAGAGGACCTCGCACTTCCCAAAGAATCAAGCGAAATATGTGTAATGTCGGGAATCGGCGGGCATATAGAAAAGTTCCAAAGCAGTGTTGTAATGCTCAAAATTTGCACTGTTTATGGCATGGAAATCTTCATAAGAGCGCAAACCAAACCAGTAATCACCAATGATTTTCATCGGTGAAACTATCAAAGGAAGATAAACTTCCTGCAGCTAAACGAGCTATGCATATGCAACCCCAGAGTGCAAGGTGAATATCAAACGCCGCACATACTGGTTGGACTAGATTACTACTATCAATTCGTCTCTCCAAGTAACCAGATTATGAAACTACCGTTTGGGTTGTACCTCGCCCAAGCAATCTTCGGCCCCAGCATACATGGTCGTGGAATCTTATCAACAGAACCTCAAACAAACACATCAAAGACCAACGCTCATCATGGCTTATCTGATGACCTGCAACACGAGAGGCAGAGACGCTCAACAAACTATTCGAATTACAAGGCCTTGGGATTTCGTCAGAAATGGCAAGAGAAGAGAGCACATTCTCATACCTCTAAAACTATTCGAAGAAAATACAGATCCACAATGGGAGTGTCACTGCACCATTACCACTCAAAGACAATGTGGTCGACCTCTCCGACAATTACGCAGTTGCGTTTCGGAGACTAATTTCTCTGTGGGAACATCTACAGACCAACAAAGAACAGCAAAAATGGTACACACAAATCTTCCAATACGCATCTACCAACCTGATCGAAAATGCAAGAGAAGATGTTACCAACTACGTCGGCTGTTACTACATGCCACACTCAGGTGTATGGCGCCCCTCTAAGCAAAAACCACTTCGAATAGTATTCGACGTATCCTCCAGACGCAACCGTCAGCTTTCGCTGAATGATGTCATTCATACCGGAGAATCGTTCGTGGACAAAATTCACGACATTCTAACGGCAAGCCGAACCAAAAAATAATACTCATGTGTGATATTCAGGCAGCATTTACTCAAATAAGGCTGCAAAAAGAACACAAATATCTTCGCAGATTCCTATGGTTCAAAGATCCAAATAAGCCACCAACGCGTGAAAATAAGCGGAGTACCGCTTCACACGCCTACCGCTCGGTCCGACAGCATCTCCTTGCATTCTCAATATGGTTATTTTAGCATATTTAAACCATAAAAACACAGAGATAGCAAAGGAAATCATTGACCATTTATATGTAAATAATATTCTACTTCGAGCAAATACCGTAGAAGAGGCTCAAAGCAGTATTTGCGGAGATTGGCATGAACTTGCGTGAGTACATATCAAACTCGAGCGAAGTCAATGCTGCCATCCCAGAAACCTGCACTACATGGGAAAGTCATAAAACCCTTGGAAGTGGACTACAACACAGAAACAGACGAGTTTCAAGTGAGCACTCGAATAACGCAAAAGGATCGGCTAACGAAACGAGATATTGTTAGCGAACTAAACACAACCTATGATCCTATCGGTTTAATGGGACCGTTGCTCACAAAAATGAAATCATTAATGCGGGAAATATACGACACCGCCATAGAATGGAATGATCCCATACCCTACGAACTATGTCGTAGATGGAACAACGCATATCAGGAAGTCAACAACGTGTCGATAAAAACACCAAGACACATAGTTGGCGTAGACCCGATGACATGGAACACATTCTATGGGTGTTCTGCGCTAGCAAGACAGCTATAGCGGCGTGTGCATATTTGCAAAACAACAAGACTTATGCGATTTCCCAGCTAATAAGTGGAAAAACACGCCTAACGCCGAAAAAGACTGTCCAAACTATACCAAGGTTAGAACTGCTCGGAATTCTCATCGGCATAAGGCTAGCAAAGACACTACAAAGTAAATTGGGAGTGAATATTTCTAATGTCAACATTGCGTCTGACAGCAAAATAGCGCTAGCGTGGTTAAAATCAACGCGCAAACTGCCTCCATTTGTAACCAATCAGAAGAGGCGCATAATTGATACTAAGCAACTAATGGAAGAAGCAAAAAAGACTAGTGTGTGCTTCTACTACATCCCTACACATTATAATCCAGAAGATGCTGGAACAAGAGGCCTCACAGCAAACACAATTGCAAACCATGACTGGGTGAGGGGCCCTCGATGGCTCGAAAAGGACCCAAAACCTACTCCTCTGAGAAGCATAGAAAACATAGAGGAGAACGTTGACATAGTGAATATGGAAGAGAGGACGCAGCCGAGCATGATCACTTCACATACGGTCGTTACCACACCTCATCAACCGTTGATTGACACCACTCGGTTTTCGAGGTGTAGGAAAAACTCTATCCAACGTCGATGCAATATAAACAGGGCTGCTCCCGTCGTCTATAAGAGTCTCACAAGTTCGGATGACATAGCGGCTGCAGTAACACTGCTGTTCGCCTCAGAATATCGCAAAAAAAACATAGAAGGATTGCGGAAACGCTTTCCCAACATGAGTATAATTCGGGATCAAAATGAGATAATTCGATATGAATCTAGAATCCGCAATGCGATATTACCTCACGACACAAAACCGCCTATCTACATATCAAACGATTCGGATCTGGCTCGCCTGATAATAGAGCATACTCATCAAGCAAATGCTCACTGCGGCAAAGACCACCTCCTTGCACGGCAAAGGTTTTGGATCCCGCAGCCATCAAGAGCAATCAAAAAATGTTGAAAAACTGATTTGCAGGCGATGTCACGGGCTTCCGTTCGGAGCACCAGACATGCCACCGCTACCCAAAGACAGAGTCGTGGTAGCAAAGCCGTTCCAAAACGTCGGCTGCGACTTCTTGCGTCCATACGACTCAAAGGAACAGGAAAAGATGTATGTGTGCCTATACACGTGTCTCACAACGAGAGCTATACATCTGGAAGTTGTCGAGAACATGACAGCACTTGCCTTTCTTAACAGCTTTGTCCGCTTCGTGTCAAGAAGAGGTGTTCCAGAACTGATACGCACCGACTGCGGCTTAAATTTCAAGCTCGGAAAAACAGTTATTGACAACCTCTTTCGGAACAACGACACAACCAATCAATCAGTCATGTCATATAGCTCTACCGAAGGCATAAAATGGATTTTCAATCACCCATGTGCCCCGTGGATAGGCGGAGTATGGGAACGGTTAGACGGCTCAGTAAAAAGAGGCTTTTCGAAAGCGATTGGATGCAAAAAGCTAACGTTCATGAAATGACCAAAGCAATCGCACGAATTGAGGCGATCTTAAATACGCGACCGCTTACCAAAATTAGTCTTACGGACATTGACGAAATTCCGCTACGTCCAGTAGACTTTCTACAAGGAAACCTCAAATTTCACTACCAGGTGCACATCAAACCTTTGACAGATCTGACTACGATGTCGATCCAGAGCTCATCCGGTCAGTATCACAAGCTAAAGAGGCAATTGCATCTGCCGAAACGATATCAATCAAGTTTTGGGAAAAGTAGAATACGGACTACCTCACTGCCTTGAGGGACAGCCACACGAAAAATCTCAATCAACCGAGACATGTCTCCAAATTCCCTCAAATAAGAGAAATTGTGATAGTAGAACAAGAATCACTACCTAGAGGCAACTGGCTTCATGGTAGAATAAAAGAGCTTGTAAGGAGCGCCGACGGCATGATTAGATCCGCCAAACTCAGCATGCCCAACCATACAGAACTGCACAGGCCTCTCAACAAAATATATCCTCTTGAAATTCGATCGTATGACGAAGCAGTAGGGGAAGGCCCAGAAGTAGAACCGGCCGCTACACAATCTAGACTGGAAGAAGTGGTTGATAAGGTAGAAGGCCCCGCAGAACCAACTGATCTGCCAATAGCTCCTCGGAGAAACCAAGAAAGGGCATCGAAAACTCGAGCCTATGAGGTGATACGAGACTTCGAAAGAGATCTTGATGACCGTTCCACCCAGTCAAGTACGTACTGTTCAAAGTGGACAACGCTTGCAATCCTACTGTGCGTAATAAGTACAGCGTCGGCAAATAACAAACTTATATGTACCGACGGATCAGCGATCGTCAATATCCAAGATGCAAGTTTTGAACTTTGCTTCAACAATGAATGCAGAACCTTCATAAACATGGCGAGGAAACTAGTCCTTAAAGTACCAGCTTCTCCACTTCATAAGCTCGCTACGGTGTCAACTAGAATCCTAAAAACGAACGCCACCGAAACTGTAGAATGTCCTCCCATGCATTCTGCGAACATGAACAGCAAACTCATGACGAGCTCTCTAATAGGCAACCCACACTGTTGGCCTATTGGGCAATAGCTACTATTGCTATAATAATATACATATGATCCTTGGAACCACCATATTAATGAGCGCAAGGATCCTAAAGCAACTGGTAGCCACTCACCACAACAATACAGGCACTGCTCAAGAAATCGTTGTCATAAACTCCTTCAATCCAAGACCGCTGAGCGTCTCCACAAGAGTGACAACAATGGTGGTTCTCCTTGCCATATTTAGCAGCTTACAAGCCTGTCAACACGGGTACATGAGACACACTGCAGATCTGATCTGCAACAATGAAGGGAACTGCTCTTACGAGTATAATCAAGAAGTCTCTTCAACCACATCCAATCGGAACTCTGTATCAACGCCAGATACGAAAACAGAACGACTGGAATGACAAAAATCCGACAAAAACCACTCAAGTTGGTGTGCTCAAAAACACTCCTATTCTTCACACGAGACACGAAGCACAAAATCCTAAACAAAACAAGATGTGCAGAGGCAGGATCCTGCACTCAGAACAGGTGTAATACCTTGGAACCTCATGAAAACGTAGAGGAACTACAGGTAGCCAACAAATATCTGGGATACTCTGCTTGCGAGCATACTTGCGTTGGACTATTATGTGGATGCTTTCTGCCTGTACAAGCGGGTTCATTCATCAGGGTCGCCCAAATACCGATTCGAAATCACTGTATGAGGTCGTCAGTTGCAAAGACTGGACGCCCTTAATCGAATTCGAAGTAGAATTCAAAGTCCATAATATGGAACAACACAGGGAATTCACTCTCATGCCTTACGTCACACAATCACATGAAGAGATAGCTCCCACAGTAATATCAGTTCAGAGACCAACTGCATCCTTATTCGATCAGCGCTTTGCAATCTCACAATAAGAAGCTCTAGTAATTCCTAACAACTTTGAACTACCAGTGCGCTGCCCCACGGTGAACATAGCAGCAAAAACTTTGCCAACTGCAGTAACCAGATAGTATGTAACTGCAATAGCTACAAAACGCCCAATCTTGTCATTGTCCACAACAAGCAATAAGGGACATTCGAGCAGAGGTAGAAAATCGGCTGCTAATATACACTCCATCTGTAGATCTGAGCTATGACAATATGCAGATTTACGCTCACTCCACGAAGAGCGAGGTAACACTTGCCATAAGATCAAGCCTAATGATCAATAGTGCGGAATTCGTCATAGAACAAAATGTTCCGTCGAGCTCACCATCGTGAAGGGTTGCTACAGCTGTCAAGAAGGAGCTGAACTCACAGCATACTGCACTACAGCAGTTGAATCCACCGTCACAATCCAGTGCGAAAACATAGCATTTACGGTGGAGTGCGATCCCTCCAATAGAACATCAAAAATCGCACTACAATTCGATAAATCTCTCATCGCGCAAAAATGCTTTGTGATATGCGATAAGGAGGAACTATCCTTGGAACTGAGAGGACAGTTACACTACCATGTGAGATATTTTCCCGAGAATATGTTCGGGGAAGGGAACACTGCATCCGCAGCATGGCCGTCATTGAAAGGTTTCTATGTTCCAGACCTGTAACCAATAATCCTTTCATTCTATAAACCAGTAACTGTTGTGCTGTCGGTTTGCATGTTTGTATGTATTTAGGTTGTTAGGTAATGATGTATATGTTTGTCTGTCCGTCCGCCAAAACACTTCACGGGTTCGAGTTCGCCTTGAGGCGAAAACGACGCTAGGCAAACCGGTAACCGACTGGGAGGATGTAGCAGTAGCTGGAGCTGAGCACGTGTATGGGAGGGAGGCAGGGGCGACCCGGTACCCCACCCTGCCCCCGCACGAGCACACCCGAAGGGGTGCCAGGGGAGGGTGCGTAACGCGCGCGTTGGTGTAGAAACGGCGCAGCAAAGGAGAGATGGGACAACCGATAAGAAAACGCAGGCAATCCATTTACCGCTACGAATTGAAAACTTGTTCTGGTCATAATAACACTTAACACTATATAAGAGGATCACCACACTCCGAGCCATTGCACGGGTTTCTCGTGTGGTAGTTGTAGTGAGCGCGCGCAAGGGGTAAGATGGGGAGGGGACTGGCGAGTATGGAAAGGGATGAGGTGAGGAAGGTGGGAGTGGGTACCATGTGACCTCTTCTTCTGTTCTCCTCCCTTGCGTCTGCTCAGTCGGATTTGAGCTCATACAGGGGAGGGAGGCAGAGGGATTGGATCGGGCAAACTAGGTACAGCGATGCGATGAGTAGCGTAGGAGTAGGCAGCAAGGGAAAAGAGAAGGAACTGCTAGCAAAACTGCAAGGTATTGTCACAGCAACGAACTAAGAAGTTGCTTGGATCGTGGTATCGCTCTCTGCTATATAAGACTCCGAGCTATTACACGAGCTGCTCGCTTACAATCTGGATGTGAGCAGGGCGGTAGTAAGAGCAACGGCGGGGGAGTGTCCTATGTTGCGCTAGCTGCTCACATGGTAGTGACCACGTGCACTAGGGTGAGTGGGATATGATGTGGTGAGGAGGTACCAGATGAGTGCGACGATCTCGCGATCAGTATCAGCGACTGCGGCGATAAGGCCTTTATAGATGTGGTAAGAGAAGAAAAGAAATAGACCGCCTTCGGAAATGAACAGAGTAAATTGCATTATCAAATTTGGTAGCGTTTTGATAGTCATAATTTCGATAGTCATAACACCCTTCACAATATAACACAACCATTTAGTGTACTCAGAGTCTTTGCACGGGCTATTCACGGCAGCTGCACGTGACCCTTAGGGTGGCTGAGTGGGGAATGGCTGAGCTTAGATCGGGGATAGGTGCCGTGAATGGGTACCATATTGGCGTGACGCTGATGAAGATTAGAGTAATCGATCGCAGGTAGGACTGTATCAATTTCTGGATATCAGTTGAAAAAGTGACGCGCAATGCACTGACTCCGAGCAGTTACATTCATTCAAAAACCTAACTTTGCAATGGACGGTTTCAACTCATCACATTCTTCACAGCCGACCCAAGAAGATGGAAGGTTGGTTCTCTCACATGAAAATGTTAATCAACATTCTGTGGTTAGAAATCTTTCTGAATATTGAAACTCCTTTTTCTATGGGAGTGATCCCTTCTAAAAGTACACCTAATTTCCAGACTCGAAGGGTTTATGAAAACTTATACTTCTCTTCAGAACAGAGGACTCCCTAGGGCTGCACGTTTGAAAATCCTTTTATATATAATCCGCTATGTGTGTCTGTGTGTGTGTGTGTGTGTGTGTGTGTGTCACGAAATTCATAACTCCTGTCCCAGTAGCAGTGAGACTTTTGTTGTACTCAATACAATGTCATTTGGTATACAATGCGCAGGCTTTGCTTCTTCACCTTCCTCTCACAGGCCAATAATCTTTCAGCCCTAA
>MU911947.1:44342-95231 GCA_036418165.1 Cooperia oncophora | reverse complement strand
GATACTGGATGAGAACGGCGATTTCGCAGATTAGGAGCACGCATAGCCTCCTGCGGCCGGTAAGGGCGTCTTCGATTAATGTTGCATTATCAAATTGTGGTAGCGTTTTGATACTCATAACAGCCTCCACAACCAACCATTTAGTGCACTCAGAACCATTGCACGGGCTATTCGCGTAGCAGCTGAGTGTGACCTGTAGGGTGGCTGAGCGGGGAATAGCTGAGGTTATTTGGGGATAGGTGAGGTGAAGGGGTACCATATTGGCGCGACCGACGCTCGCCTGAATAGGAGCACGCAGCGACTGCGGAGACCGAAGAATCCGTGGCTGTCATAAGATGGGGAGGACAGTAATCGATTCTCCATGACCAGATTTTAAACTTTTCATTATAAAAGTGCCCTGCGACTATATGGCGCGTTCCTACATTTGTTTGATTAGAAGGCACCGGTTAGTCACCATGAGAGCATCATAAACGCCTAAGACAATAGCCGCCCTGCCACGAGTTAAGAAGTGAGGCTCTGAAGCAGTTGCTTGAGCCCGGCGAAGCCGGGCTTCCAAGAAGGAGGAGAGCTCGGCATTAGCCGGGCGATCCGACTGGTAAATGTGATAAAGAGCAAGTGGAAGCTAACACCTGCAGCAGTATGTGTAACAACTATTGCGCTAGGAATCACGTACATGTTTGGGCCAATCACTATTGTGATAACTGCAAAATTAGTGATCTCAATCCTCCAATTTTTAATGAGGCTAATAAAAGATACGACCAAAAGAATCAAAGAATGGTCGGAAAGAATGCTGAAGTAACCCAGCATGCGGTATCAAATGCAGCACTGCACAAAACCGCGTTACTTCGCTACTAGAGATATCATATCCACCAACAACGACAACAGAATCTATCTTATCAAACGGCATCCATCGACACGAATCAACGCTCTACACCGCGTTCTCGTCGGAAAATTTCATCGGCTTTACTCAATAACCATTAATCGAAATGATGTTGATGATACCATATTTCATTACTGAATAGGTCTTGATAATTTGAACTACATTCATTGATGTATGTCGCTGATTTACGGGATTAGTTAATCATTTAAAGATTCGTTGATGCTACGTTTTGCTCGGGGCGCGCGGAGTGTCTGGCTCTGCGCGACCTCCTAGATATCATTATTTGCTAGAGAGTAGGTACCTCTTTGATAGCGTTATTTGTTAAGGGCGCCTCACCCCTCGATACCATTATTTGCTAGGGAGCTTCGTTTAGACTCTCTTAGTTATGCCTGATCTCTTCTATGCTCCGTTCTTTGTGATTTGTACTTGCTCCTCCGTATCAGCTCTTGGCCCCTATAAAGGGAGGTGCTCGCTGATACGGGCGCATTCGCCAGGAGTCGGTTCGAATAAACCTTAACAGAACCAGCTCTTTCTAGCACAAACAAAAGAGCCCCCTGATTGGGACAATCTCAATAGCGAACGAGCCCGAAGATTAGAGGTGTGCACCATCACCATCCATTACTCGACTCCAACGCTGAGGCAGCTTGTCGACTCCATCGTCCCAGAAGGACGGGGGCTGGGACCCGAAGAAGGCCACAATGCCGCACAGTCACCACTGTGACATGGTTTTGCACTGGTAACTGTGCGGCATTGTAGCCTGCAAATGCAGGGTGGGTGAGTGATAGCTAGTGTGGTGAAAGGGTATCATGACGTCACGCACAAGTGATGACGAAATACCACTCCATGCAAACGGAATACGGAAGGATGAGAATCAGAACAGGGGAAAAACTTATGCAACAGCCTAATATAATCATCCACGTGGAGTGTTCCGAATAACCGTGATGACTTCCTTCACTTCATTTTGCTCAAGTATTACACTGTCCTTGGTTTAGGAGTGTGCTGATATCTGACGCTATCTTCGTTTTCTATAATAGCTTAGCCTTCACCTTCTCAATATCACTATGCTCACCTTGAGAGCAGGTTGACTGTTCTTCAAGTTGGTGGGTCAGTCTGCGTGCCCGACCGCAGCGTGCTCTCCCGTCTGGTGTTTGACGTCGAGAGCGAGACGCAGAGAAAAAAACGGATTGGTTGTCCTAAGACCGGTAAATGGTGCCCTTTTTTCATAAGGAGCACTGTTTCAAACGTCCCATTCATGCGATGGCAGCCCAGACCATGAGACCACATCCTCCAAAGTTATCCCCGGAAAAATGAAACTTGTCTTCCCTCAGCTCGTGCCAGCGGAATCGGTTTTCGTCGGAACACTTGAATTTTTTCCCACCAGAAACCCGACCGCGAGAAAAAAAAACTGAAAAAACACTGCAGACAAGCAGTAGGGCACCGCAGCCAAAAGCCAACCTCACTCCATTGGGTTCGGCAACATCTTCGAGCAAAGCCGATTAGGTTTTCGCGATGGTTTTTTTGTTAGAAACAGTACGTAACTCATACTCCTCCCATGGGTAAACTTGGGAGTTTCCTAAGACACGCCTAACAGTATCCCGAGACATTAACCTGCGAAGATGACTTACTTTCTCGAAACGACACTGCAGAGTTGGATAAGGACTCTTTTCCTAAGGATACGGCGGCTATTCCGATTGAGCAGCAAAGTGGGATGTCCATAGCTCTTCTCAATTCATTATGCTGTAGGACCCTTGCAAAAAATTGTTGATAGAGTGATGAGTGCGGCCCGAATCCCGAGCGATCGACGCTTCAACAGTTTTTGAGTCTTCTTCGCGATAATCTGTCCTCTTTCGAAGTCCATTAATGAAGTTCCACTTGCTATAGCCTAGCAGAGGCAAGAAGTCATAATGATGAGAAGTTCCACCGAACAAAAATGAGATGCAGCCGGAAAATATGCGGCAGAACTATACAGGGGGGGACAAAAAAAAGACTTTTTTCTTCCTTGACATTCGAGGCGTTGTAAGTTACAGTTTATTAAATTCTTATCGGATATTTTCAGCACCATATTAAAGACCATATCAAATACTATAATGATACTCCGCCACAACCTTCTGGAGGAGAGCCATCGAGAGATTCTGCTACGCGACCGTGCGTGGGTGCCTGAGATCAGCGAGATAGTCGATTTCTCCGCCACCGTAGACCACCCTATTGAACTCCGCCCGAACCAGGTAATTGAGGGGGTTTGGGAAAGATGACCTGCTTGAATATTCCACCTTCCTCGGGTACTCAACGCCCCTCCATTCCAATGTAAGCAAGTGTTTCTCCAACGCCCTTCGATTTCATGTGGTGGCAGTCAATGCTGTAGCAGTATAAAGTTTCCAAGAAGGGGCGACGGACATGGCGAGAGCATATTCTTCTCGAGTTGCTCGATGTAACCTCCAGTGCTCACCTTCAGTCCTTTGCCCGCGAAGAAAATATTGGTCTCTCCATTCCAGGTACGTCCGGTCCCTACCATCAACTGTCGCCTTTGGCGACTGGGGGTTGAAGATGATGTCCTGGACCGTAGCGACCGTTGACAGAGCTGCTCGATGATGGAGTCTTCCAGATCGAGAGTACTGCGTCCCAGCGTAGATATTCCATGGGATGACTCCATACTAAAAGTTTCGCAGCTGTTGGAGGTGGCATGAGTTCCGAAGGTCTTCGCCAGTTCAGGTTGCGACTGGAGGATGACTTCATATTTTGTGTACATGAAGGCGATAGGCGAGGTGCCAGCTCCTGCTTATAGAGGAACATCTTGGTATCCTCCGCCTTGGTTACTCGTATCCACGTTCTCTGTACTGGGCTGCCGAAAACTTTGCTGATATGTGACTCGGTCGAAATGTCTTTTTTTGGGCCCCTGTATTTTTTGCTCTGTTGTCAGAACGACAGTTTTGAAAGACGAAAAAAATTTTTTTTTTTTTTTCGCCTTGTTTGTCCGGAAATTCGGTTCGACTTGAAGAACAACTTGGGGAAGTCGGGTCATGGTGGGGATGGGTGGGCATGGGGCAAGATGTGAATAGCACCCGTGACCCATGGTAAGCCCCGCACATAGTGCGCGGGGCATGCGCGTAAAGTTGGCGGAGCCGCAGAAAAAACATAACTCGCTTCCAGAGCAGCCCAGATGGGGGAAAAAGTGGAATAAGGTTACTAATGGGTTGTCGAACCAATTAGAGGGGACATACCCGAAATGGGCGGGGGCGTCTTTGAGATAGGTTATGGTTCCCGGGAAATTCATTAACTCGGTTCTCGAGAGAGTTTAGAAATCGCAAAAAAGTCGGTGTAGGAGGGCAACACCTTGGGAGAGTTCGGCATGCCTGAGGTGCGTTGAGACCCGCCTACAGTGGACGGGAGACAAAAGTTCTGTAAAACCACGGAAGTGGATGGTCAGGAGGAATCACCGTATAAATGAGGCACACTGCCGTTGTAGGCGGAGCGTGCGGCTAAGCGGCGGAGCCAAATGCAGTAAATAGACTGGTTTCACAACAGACTCCAGGCACCGGCAAAGACGAGCAAAAATGTGCAGGAGCTCCGCTACTGAGGCGAGATTTACGCGCTCATTCTGTGCGGAGCTATGTCGATGCTGTGGGTGGGCGGAGGTCAAAAATTCACGAATTAATTGCAGAGCAGCATAGGCACCGGGGACAGGTGGATTGAGGTCCAAGGGGTCAGCGAACGAAGTGGAGGAGACATCTCAAAAAAGGGCAGGCTGCTTTCGAGATAGGCGCTGCTTGCTGAAAAATTTCGTGGTTCGCATCTGAATGAGCTCGGAGATCAGGAAAACTTTTAGTGAAGAGAAACATATGGCGAGAGTTCAGCATGTCTGTGGTGTGTTAAAACCCGCACACACTGGGTGGAACGTGTTCTCAAGCATGGGGTCCCTACTTTCACGTTTAGTGCATAGGCCGCCACACTTTTGAACACCTGTTTTCACATGTACATTTAATACCAATCGGTTCGCTGGCAGACGCCGGCGCGACTCCTTTTCTAATACGGCCAGGCTTTGCCGGTTTTGCTTACTTCGTCGCGTCCACCTGCTTGCGTAAGTTTGAATGCTCAAGTAATACACGTTTTCTTTCTCATTTGCGTCCTTGATCAACGATCACCATTTCAGACGGTAATAGTGCCGAAAATAGTAGGTACGATGTTATTGCTCAAGGAGCGTTGGCTATGTGTACAGATGAAATAAAAGCAGGATAATGGTTGAGTATCCAGTGTAGAAGGAGGCGGTAAGCGCGGCGAAGCTGGGTGTATCAGGGAAGGAGACGCGGCGGCGAGCCGACTGGTAATATAATGTAATAATGTAATGTTTAATATGAATAGTGAATGCCCTAGCAACTCCCTGTTAGTGAACAGCACCCCCTCACTAAGAAGCGCACCCTTATCCCTTTCTGGAAAGAACGTAACATTTAGTGATGCGAACTGCTACATCTTCCACTTCGCGATGTTATCGTGTAAGCTGCATTAAATACTTACCACCAATCGTGGTAAAGGTTGAACGTCCATGACGTGCCCACATTGAAAACAGCAATAAGCAAATCAGCAAAAGCCATGTTGGAAAGGAAGTAGTTGAAACCGTGGTGCATGATCTGAATTTCGAAGGTTTCTTCTGACTCTATTAACTGTAAAGGATGTATAGAAAACAATCATCTAGAATGACCAGCATCACTGCGAGCGCTGTCGAGTTATAGGTGGAGAAATTCTAAAGGATAAATGTTTTTGAACCACCGGGAAGGAGCGGATAATACGAAAAACAGTTTGCTTTTGCCAATGTTTGTAATGATTTTCGCTGCCGGCAATATCGCCTATATCGCCTTGCACTTTTGTTGCCGCTATTTATCCTTTCCTGCATCAGTCTTAAAAAATCAGGCCGGTTATCACCGAATCCTTCCTCAGAAAGGAGGTTTGGCTAGAAATTTGCCTGTGGACCGTTTCGAAGCGCGCGATTGCTATAATAGTCATGAGAAGAAGCCGAGACCGGCGGCATCCTTCTGACTGCCAACGGTAGTGATCCTCTCCTATGCAGAAACTCACCCATAGCAGTGGAAAGGATCACTAACCGTTCTTACTCGAATTTTGAACGGAGGCAGTGAACGGTTAACGGCGTCTATTTTCTTCTGCCACATGCATTCAAAAATGAAATCTGCCGAAGCCTAGCGAGGATGTGCAGAAATCGTGCACCAATCCACTTAGTTGTCACCCTTGATAACAGCGTTTTAATGCCTTCACACTGGAAGCAAGGTGATGTCTTATCGTCCATCTGAATCCAACTTGAGCAACTTGTCGCTTACATCTTCTTCAAAGGAGTAGGAAGGACTATCGGTGTCAACAGCCCGCTGCCCAAAGAGAATTGCAGAAGCTTTGGGGTGAAGAGAAGAGTCTCATGTAATACACAATACCATGGCAACCCACAACGGCTCAAGTTGGCATCATTGCTGGAAAGGATAGCCTAGGCTGTGCTCCATCCATACTCTGTCACACGCCCTACCTTTGCAGGGATCGACTGCAGATCGTGGTGTGAGCCCGCGCGATCCTACTCATTCCCCACTTTCCAAGCGTACTCAACCGCGTTTTTCTAGTGGGTTCGCTTTCTGCTCCTCCTGTCAAAGAGGATGATGTCAAGTTCTTCTGAACCCGCCATCATTCAATTTAATAATGTGAATGATCTCCAATGATCTCAAAGAACTGGAAAATTAACCCACAGAACCTCAAGCCGATGTCTCTCTTCCACATAGCAATTGCTAACGTGGACTAGAAGTCAAAATGGAAGTGATGTAAGTGACAATTGAAAAAAAACACACCTTGTGCTTGTAGATTATCCACATTACTACTGCGTTTCCTACCACTGCTGTTGCCATTAGAGAGATGAACATGAAGCAGGCGAAAATTTGAACCTCTCTAAAAATTTGATGTTATTTCTTGCACCATACTAGTGTGTTTTCTCAGATTTGTGAATTTGTTTATGTTCATCATATCTATTCAGGGACAATGACTGGCCATCTTCTTATCTTCAAAAATAGTGGATGAAAGGGTTCGATCTCGAAGTCCCTCTAAGAACATTCAACGAAGAGCGGCTTTTGAGCGAGGTGGGGGGCGCCAACAAGGCCTGGTAAGCTGTAAAGCTACGTGAAGAAACCGACTCATTTTGTACGCCGTAGATATCAATCGGGACTACCTCTACTACACCAAAGTAATGCACAGCGGGTCGAAAAAGAATGGAGCCGATCATAGGACACTAGTGCTACTCGTGGCCAATCGCTGGAGAAATGGCAGTAAACTTGTCTCTTGCGCTCAGGGTACAGATCGTTGCGCGAAACCCGTAAGGGGGGGGGGTCGTACTTGGCGTCGTAAACTTAAGGGTCACTCAGAGCCGGGCAATGCTTCGACATTTCAGTTGATGGTGGGAGTGGAGCTATGGAAGTGAAGATCCTAAAAAAAATGAAAAATTATTGTGAGCGTATTCTTTACAGATTTAACTGCTCCCTTTAACAGCCCTCTTTTCATGGGAAATTCCCACAAAGGGGAACGTACTTGGCCGCGGGGGACGTGGGGAGTTTCGCAAAAGTAGGATCGCTAAGCATCAAACAGTACAAAAGTGTCATTGCTAAGTTTGATGGAATGGACGGAAAGCTGCAGAAGACCCGGATGTGAGGAGGACTACAAAATAATAATAAATGATTAGCAGTATAGCAAGAATAGCAAGATTAAGTAAATAAATAAACAAATAAATATCGGTTAATAGCATGAACTCGTAAGCACGTAGATGACTAAATAATACGTATCAAACAGATTGGTGCGTATTGTCTTTTACAAACCCTAAACAAACATCCGCTTGCATGGACAAAAGCACCTGAAATCAGAATTTACACCTTTCCACCACCTCTGCATAGGAGCGTAATGCACGGCGCACACTCGGACCAAATCGATCAGTGAGCCGAGCTCCTCTTTTACTCATTTGAAGGGAAATATGTGTTTGAAGGCACACTGAAGTTTCCGAAGGTGTGTCCTCACAACGGCCTAGAAGGAGTTGACTTTTCAGGTGGCTCAGAGGGGTAGCGCGTCTGTGACCCATCTAAAATATCTCCTGAACTGAATGAAATATCTCCTAACTCTCCTGAACTGGGTCTTCAGGAAAACTGTAAATCCTGTTGGAAAGAGAAAGATAGGGCGGTTCCAAGACGAATTAATCCTGATGAAATTGCTTCGAGATAAGTAATCCTCGTGTGAAGCATAAAAAAACCCGCTTGCCATTTACCCTAGCCGATCCGAAACCCATCCGAAATATTTCACAAACGGAGAAACATTCAGATTGCAGCTGGGTAGAAAACGCAACAGTAGGAACATTCCCATTGCATGCTGCTAACTATTCATCAAAAGCCGCGCTACTCAAAGAGATATAACCCCGAAAAGACCCCAGAACGTTGGCAGGGTCAACAACCGCGCTCCAATAACGTTTTTTCCGATGAAAGCGGTCGCAACGTTGCGATCGATAACAGCCAAGTATAGAACGATATACTGCCGCCTGGTTACCCATTTCTTTCATTTGGCTCCGCATTTTTTTGTATTTTTCATGTTTCGCTTTTTGTGTCGTGCATGTTTTCAAGATTTCCCCGTCACCATTCATTTAATGCACATCTGGGGCCCGACACTCTAACTTGGGGGCTATTTTTTTTCACCAATTTAGCTTATCAATGATCATCATTAGTCGCTGCTTCGATTGTGTTCCTTGTTACAATTTGGGTGTCATACATGGCTCTCAAACGCGAGTTTCATTCTGAATCCTAAGACAAAATTGTATATAGTGCGAAGCTGTTGTTCAGCCTCATATTGCACGAGGCTGAAACAGCCTATTATTGCTTGGGTTTTAGAGCAGAGTCCGCCTTTCGAAAATACAGATTCCATTTCAGGAAGCCATTTGGTGTGAACATGCATCTGATTGACAGTTACACAGGAGGGGCGGGGTCGTAACTGGACCCTCCTCGAGGGGGGGGGAGGGCGGGGTCGTACTCACACCGCCATCCCCCTGCTGTACCCAGCTTGCGCTCCATAACACTCGGGAACAAGCAAAGTAACTAGTGAAGGTGGTGTAATGACAAGTGGCGCGCTTATCACTGGCTGGCGCACTTGGTTCAAATCTCATTTCCACTTCAGGCCAACCAACATTCTACCCACAGGGAAGTTGGTAGCATGTTCGTTGAGGTAAGGGGGTTACTACCCACAAAGAGAATGATGAAAGGCAAAGATTTTATCCTCTATTTTTTTCCACGAAAGGCGCGAAAACACTTTTCTGCACAGAATCTTCCGGCTTACAGTTGTTAGCATTTTTCAAATCTGAATGCTGTAAAACTTGAAGAAAAAATTCGAAAGAAGGAGCTCGTAACAATACGTCCCAATTGCAATCAACCACCCGTGTAACGTCAGCATACAAAACGAAACTGTTATCATTACGTAGTGCCACAGTTCACAGGACTTCACGAAAAAGCCCTTCAGAACCAAGCATTCGTTTACTTCATTGCCTTCAGCTGTAACTTTTTTGCGTGCATGCCCTGCAACACTATCGCGCTCTCCATTCTTTTTAAAGGTCCATGGCAGTAGATAACGAAGCAGTAAAGGATCTAGCCATAGTTTGCACTAGTAGGTAGGTGGTTGGCAAAATAAAAAAGAATTGAATTAAGTAGAAGGAAGTCAGCAAGACAGCGGTGAGCGAGTGACCGAAGGTCACAGCACTTCTCAATATCCTCTTATGTCCCCATTATCGCACCGTATTTAGAAACTGCTTCCTATTCCTAAATAGTACATAGCGTATCACATAGGGAGTGCCCGAAGGGAACGTCCTTTTTTTGGGACGAGAACGCCTTGTGACTTGTGAAGCACCCCTGCCGAGAAGGGATTTTTATTCACTATGGCTTCAGATGCCCATTCCCTATGCGTGCCTGAGAGTCTTCCGGTGAGCGGTCACATGACGAGATCGGAGAATCTAGTCGTTACGTCTTCTATTTATGAGAACAAGTTTTCGGGGCCGTTTTCGGGGCCCGTTTTATGGGAAGGAATTCCGAGCATCATCCCTCCCTCTGTACAGCGCGCGGGTTATGGTGACAGCAGGCACTTGCTTCATGCGTATAAATACATAGTTCTAGTCTCTGAAGCGCACTTTACGGCAGTAGAGAGTTGATCGAACTCGAGTCACGCTTCACGTCACTTTGTCGCTCAACGGTTGATTCCAAAATTTTCATGTCGAGGGTGCCTCTGAGCAGAATTCCCGTGGACCTTGGACAAGTGTTGAAATATCTACAGAAGTAGGCTTGCATCACCAGCATAGTAGGAAGACTTTAAAGGCACAGTTCGCCACCGCAAATTGACGGGAAACGGAACTCAAATAGGCACAAAAAAGTGCTAAGTATCTTATTAGCGGAGAAAAGCAGCAGAAAAAGCAGTACGAAATGTTATAGAGAAAGATAACATAGTGGTTACTAGCTAGTAGTTAGCAGCCGGTGAGAGTCGGCATGGGCCTAAGGGGTGTCCATGGGCCTAATTAGTCAGCTTCTAGCGGAGTTCTTGCCGTTTTTCACATTTCGAAAGTAGCGCAGCCTCAAAAATCGCCTTCCGGATTGTCCGACACATTTGAGAGGTCATAGCCTTATTTTATCGCGGAATGTGCCTTTAAACTGGGTCGACTCAGAGGTCACTGTAGCATCGTTCTTCCTACAGCTTTACAAAATTCTCGCAGAAGTAAACGTGACTACCGCTATTTTCTAATAATTCTCGGCTGATTTAATATTCTTCAAACGAGTTATAGAGCAGATTCCGCTTGTGATGAGAATCAAACATCAGTGTGACAGAGCAGAATCAAACATTCGAAATTCAATTTTTATGGCCTAGAAATTCGGACGAGTAACTAGCCAAATCCCGGCAGTCAGATTAGAACAGAGGTGCACGGTTCCACACAATTGCATATGTCAATCATCACAACGTCCCTGTTCATTCAAAAACGCGAAAATTTGAAGCAATTGTCGCCTTTTTTGTTCAGTGAGGACTTGAAAAGTCCCGCAGTTGCTGTGGCGCGCGGTACGAATTTTATGACACTTTTGCTCTGAAGCCCCTTATCGGCTCTTATCAGTGGCTATCACATCCTGTCACCTACCAATAATGTGGCCTTTCACCCTCCTGTATCACTTATCAATTTGAGCTCTATATGACATAACCGAAGGAAGTTATGAGCTTCCGGTCAAACTCACGCATGCACACACACATACAACACACACACACACACACACACACACACACACACACACACACACACACACACGCATGCAAAACAAACTCAACGAATTATACACAATAGGATCGCCAAAAGCTCACCAAAGCAAAGCTCTAAGTCGTTCATTCTACGCACGTTAATGCGACCTGTTTGCAAGGAAGCATTAAGACTGCTTATGTTTATTTGCAAACTTACACTATTGTCTTCCTCTGAATTGTCACAGAAGAAGCCATCGGCAATCGTTTTTCGGTAGGGTGAAGTTGTACTCCTGCGGAGGCAAGCAGCTTCGCCGGCACTCCGTGTTTCGTCCAGGCGAGACATCAGCCTAAAAAATCTAATGATATGAAACAGAACCAAGTGGCACTTTTCGTCACCTTAGAAGGGACAATCTCTTTCAAGGGGATTCTTTGCAGCAGTGGAGTTGGGCTTGAATTTGCATTGTAACGGCCGCCACGCTTCTGAGTCCATTCGTAAATACGCTGGACTCGGAAGCGCTCAACGTTTCTCCTTGAGTTGGCTTACAGGTTTCGGTATCACATGGGGGACTTCGTCGCTTATGTTTGCAGCAGTCGTGCGAGGGTACAGCACCGGGATGGAGAAATGGATTTGTTGCAAGACATCCCTCCCACCGACTAAGTACGGACCCTTTTTAGGATTCTCTTGTTCTAAGGATTTTTATTCCTGGCACCATTCACTTCGGCAAGTGCCCCTCCATTTCAGAGGGAGCTTAGATTACTTTGTGTCTGCTTTGCAAATATTGGTCCATGCTACACCTATTCCAAGTACAATCAATTCCCTAATCAGTTCCCTGAAAGTGAATTTTCACGAGCTCCTAACATTTCGAGCGGCTACAAAGACGCACGACACACAACAACTCCTTTTTTTATATATATATATAGAGAGTATCCCGGGTTTTGTACCATCGCCAAGCACGGACTTTCAATCCTGGCCCTACCCATTTCGATTTTCGCAGCTAGCTATGACCTTCCAACCTTGTACCAGATTTTCGAGCTACCGGCTCACTGCTTTGTGTAGGACCTGTTCGGTCCGGGCTGAAGCCTATTCGGTCAGCGTGCACGAGCTATCTGCGCGATCCAGGAGCGGGCAAATTTTAACAAGCCGGCTCACTACACCACCATCCCCCATGTGATACCTTATTAGGCCTCAGCTTATCATAATTCAACGGCGTGCATACACCGCTGACGATTCTCTCTGTAAAATATGAAGCGATGATCGATTCACAACAGTACAAAAAAGAGGAAGAAAAAAGTGGTTTGTGTTTTCCTAGATTTTCTGAGCAAATGGTGTCAATAATGAATATGAGATCGTTGAGCAGATAACCCTGAATGTGTTCTTCCTTGCAATAGAGTATCCTTGGCCCTCAAAGGGAGATGACAATGAACTTTTCATTTGAAGATTTTCTTTTAACGAAATGACTCTATTAGCTATAAAGCTACTCAACGATGTAGCTGACAATTAGCTAACATCATCTTTTGACAGTTCTGAACGCCTGCTTATTCCACAAATGCACATAATAGAATAGTCCAACGAAACAATCGGGATTTATTGTACAGTATTTCGAGGGGAGGTCAAGGCAATAGCCGCTAACTAGAACGTGATCGGATTGGTTTTTGCATAAATAGTGCGCTCCACAAGTACAGTCGTCATCCTTGCACTTGATAGTCAATGTCAGTGCGGCTGCGTGCGGCGCGGTCGCCCGCACCCGTACTGCACCAATCGTTAACCTGGAAGTGACATTACTGTATTATATCCTTCGTGTTACTCGTTTTCTATCACATTTTGTCGCATACGCGTTTCAACGAAAAGGCTGAAAAGGCTTCAAACAGTGTGCACGCTCCCTCGCCGACACGCCCCTATCAAGTGCAAGGATGACGACTGCATGTAAGTGAGTAAGGACTCATTGAAAACCGGGTTCTCAGTTGTGTTATTGATTTCGCGGTTCGCTGACTACCTCACTCAGTGCTTTTTTATTCCAGACATAATAGCGGTTCCATAGGTTTAAGTGAGAAAATCAGCGAATCACATACCCCTGTTACCGTGATATAAAAGAAACAGGGGCAAGAGGATTTTCGCAAAAAACGTCTGTCTTTCCCAACTTACTTAAGACCTCTCACACCTTATAAAGGTAGATGAGCTCGTTTACTATGAGACATCTTCGTGCGAAGATGTTGCATGGAGCTATCATTCAAATAACGCCGTGCTCTTCAAGCTCCACTTCCCTTGTGTGTCGAGGAATTCATGGGCTAGCCAGCTTATTACGAGAACAGAATAATCGCGACAGTGAGCAACATTTTAAAGACGCACTCTGGTGGAAGCTGTAAACTCTTGAGAGCTGGAGCAAGCTCGGCTGGCCACCATGGTAAAACCTGTCAGCTGTTGTAACGCTAACAACAATCTTTAGCAGCAAAAGTGCAGAATGCCCCCTCCCTTCCTGCAACTCCCCCCCCCCCTCTCAGTCGCCGAACTACACTCATTGATTTTGATGATCCCAAGCCACGGTTTAGTGAACTGGGTGCAGTGCAGGGCGACCTAGTAATGCATGAAATCATTCGATAGACCTTGGCTATGAAGGACCGAAAAAAATTGAGCAAAAGCGCTGGAGTAATCAATTCCAGTCTAGTTTGCACGGCAAATATGCGACAGGGAGCGCAGCGCTGCTGAAAATATAGCCCAGACCACCTAGAATCCTTTAATGAAGTCCCTGTGGCTAGATACCAGAAAAACCTCTTCTAAAACTGTAGAATAGCTATAATATCCTTCCAATCCATTTGGAATAAAATCTCCTAGCCTGCGAAAATGCCTATACATGAAAAATCGCTGAATACCTACCATTCAAAAGAGCCTACGAGCCTTTTTACTCTACTGGCCCACCTTTCGAACTCACATCCGGCCTCACGCGCCTCAGAGCGAATTCGGAACAAGTTCGGAGTTGAATTTCTGGAGCTCATTCGGTCGTGAGGCTTTTATCATAGACTCTCGTACAATATATGAACTTGACTTAAAGGCACGGTCCGCGATCAGGTTCGAAATTGAAATTATGTTGTCAGAAGATTAGAGTGGTCCGCGACGAACAACCTTGTACCGGTTTCGCGGTAAAAAATTATATGGGAGGGGCGCCGTAGCGCAATATAGGTTCAGTGGCTCTTCCTTTTTTCCAGTGACTCAGCCTACAGACTCCACCCCTAATGACCGACTTTCAGTGAAAAATGAGATCGCAGGACGAAAAAGCATGATAACCGCCACTTGTACGATCGTAGAAATCTTATCGGTGGATCAGCCGTGCATATGAGGGCGTAGTTTTGGAGATAGAGTTGATTGGGCACGTACGAACTGGGATCGAAATGGGGTTCTATCTAGGGCAGGTGGCATGTTTTTTGTGCTTTTTTTGTTCACAGTCGAGTTACCCCTTGTCGTCTATGTATATGGAACCCCCTAATCCACCATTTGAGATGGCGAGTAATCGCAGGTTCTTCCTTCAAGGATTCTTGAGATGGCACATTCATACAAACAGTGGAAGCTCATTTCGAGTGTGGTTGACGTTTACCTAGTGTATGGGAAGCAATCATCGGATATCGCGGTCTTCGTTTTCGGATTACACCACGACCTCACAGTAGATTTCCAGGAGGATCTGGATTTCTCATTGAAGTTGCCCATACAGTTACCAGCCAAGTTCAACAGATATAAATTGATTCGTGTGACTATCTTCATAGAGCACCTCTCGAGAATCTGCTCCACGCTCCGAATCGAGAGACAATCCGGATCGCCGAGGCTCATGGGAAGAGCATTGGTTTCACAGAGAGCTTTCACCTTAAGCGAATCGGAGAGAGTGGGCATCTCACTACTGCTCAGACAACGTTCAGACTTTACAACGGCAGCGCTTCTGTCGCGCGTTCAACGTGATCGACGCAGTCGAAAGCATGCACATCGATCGCGTAGAATGCGCGACCGAAGCGCTGCAGTCGCGAAGTCTGAACGCTGCTATAGAAAAGCGTAACTCTTCGTCGTCAACTCGGAACGGCTTACATTTACTTTTTGTGAAGCGCACCAGATAGTTTCTTCTATGCCTCGCAAAGGTAGTAATGAAAATATAAGCATATTTTCCTCGTAAACATAGAAAACTCTAGGCACAGTTAGAAAAACTATTGATTCTGAAATCACTGCCCCCTTTCCAAATATTCACTACAATCCGAAGTATGAGCGCTCAAATTCGATATTTTTCAAGGGAGCCGGTAAACAATGCTTATAGACGGGGTGTGGTGAAGTGGTGATTTTGGGCTCGCCAAGAATAGGTGAAATGAAAGCGAAGGTCAGTTAAAACAAGTAAGTTCGTCCGCCACTGAAAATCCGAGAGAAGCTGATGCAAACTCTTTTCCCACCGCCTGGATCTAGTATTCACTTTTCATTGAATTATTTCATGAACTTTTGGTGGGAAAAGAGCAATTCTCTTGAAAGCGAAATTAAAGTGGCTTCCTGAGGCAACACGAGCAAAAGCTATGTATCCGCTTGGATATTCAATGAAAACCGAGTGGAACAGCAAAACAACGACTCGGTAGGCCACGCACGACTCGTCAACCGCTTGGTGATGAGTAAACTTGGTCCCATGCTAGATAAAGTTGGACGTAATTAAAGCCAACTCCAAGGCTTCGGAAGGGATGATGCTGCAATGGGTGTAGGTAAACAGCTCCTTTTCTCTATGAAAAACGAGCTCATTCATTAAACTTTCACTTGATCACTCCCTCCTCCGAACGGAGTCATTGAATTCTCGGGATGGATGTGAATTCTGCGGTAAACACTGGGTTGGTAACATCAACAAGAGTTTCTAATACACATTACCCCTTTTCATTCGCTCGTTACATCCTTTTCTCCTCACAATCTGCGAAAGATGTAAGGATTACATTGGGACACTGTCGAAGTGAGCTTTTGAAGCTCTTCGCGCTTTATCCTTTCACAATATAATGTACTGGAAAAACAGCGCTCGTTCCTATGCCTTCTGCCTGTGGATCTGGAGGGTGGGAAGGACCAGTAGCATCACTCCTAACTCTAGCCTCAATCCTGCCAACTTCATAGTGCTTTCAGCTGTCAATGACGCATCACAAAGTGGGACAGAAGATCTGATCAGAAAGAAGAAGTTTCGACACTACTGGACAGTGTCAGCTACATTCTTTCTTTTCAACAAATATGGATTTGGACTTTAGTGCACAAAATGCCGTCACCAATTTCGAGTGCCCATATGCCATTGCATGGCAGTATCTCTGCGATTCCACTAGTTAAAAACAGGCTTACCAGACACCGCATCACTGTGCCGCACTATTCGCGGTTCTTCATGCAGAGATAGCGTGCTACAGGGCGAGGCACAGGTACGCTTGCACTTTCTTATACATATTCCCACAAATGTTCTCATTGCTCTATTCATTAGTGACTACTGCACGCATGACCCTGTTCCCTCCCAATGAGTTATATATGTACAACTCAATGTCGCAGGTATCGCAACGCGAGCTTCACACTCTTCTCAGAACGCCTCGAAGCAACTGTCTGGACCAATGGTGATGGACTTAAAACATTCAGTGCGACCTTCATCCCGATCAGTCATGGAGGCTTGCTTGTTCCACGGTTTCTTTTCGAGCCTAATGAGATTCCAAGTAAGCAAAACGCTGCAACTGTAAGAGGTGCAGACTGAAACTATTGCTTGACAAAACTTCGCGTCATGTTTAACCTACCCTGCGGAGGAGTTTTCGTAGTACAAACTTTTCGGAAGCTGCCATTACAGCGACACTGCCCGTGATCACCACTTTCGTTACTCGAAATGGCGACGAAGCTACCGACGCTGACTTTTGCAACCAGTGCAACCGCGTACTGTTACTCTGCAAGACAACAAGCGGCTTAAAAGCGGAATCGCATATGTACATAGCGTTGCCTGGAGTGTCGAAGAGCGATTTCCTATGCTCTTACCGTCAACTGGTTGCACCTAGAAACGATAATGTTTGGACTTATCCTATCCTGGACTTATCCACCTAATGATTGGACTTATCCTTATGAAGAACTCGTCCAAGGCGCTAGTCCCACTGCTAGGGGGGGGTCTGTGCTCAGGGTGCTCACAAAACTTTTTTCCGCTTGGTTTACTACTGATGAGTTTTTGATGGGATACTGGTTCATGGCTGAGCACCTGCTACCTGTTACACTTAATTGCGGGAATTGTCTTTAACTCTAACGATTCACGTGCACATCTGGGGTGCGTGGCGATTTTTGAAGGAAGCAAGACGACTCTTATCGCTCTCATCCCTCAATTCGAATACAAAGTCTCCCACCCACCTGAAAACAAGAATATTCGAGTTTACCACATACTTTCCAAACGAATTTAGTACAGGGGGGGGGGCAAAAAAAGTCATTCCGGCCGAGTCACATATGAGCGAAGTTTTCGCAGCCCAGACAGAGGAAGTGGATACGAGTACCAGGGCGGAGGATACTCAAGATGATCCTCTATAAGCAGGAGCCGGCTGCCGCCATTCACCTTCATGTACACCAAAATATGAAGTCGTGCAGTCGCGGCCTTAGTAGAACGCCTTTGGAATTCACGTGGCCTCCAAACAGCTGCGGAACTTCTTGAATGGAATCACCCATGGATAGCTACCTGAAGACCATTACTCTTGATCTGCAAGACCTCAAACATCGAGCAGCTCCGGCAACGTCGCTACGGTCCAGGACATCATCTTCACCCCATTCACCAAGGCGCGGGTTTGATGTGTGGACCGGCCGTACCTGGAATGAATGAACCGATATTTTTTTCGTGGGCACTAGACTGAGGGTGTGCGCTGGTGGCTACATCGAGCAACTCGAGGAGAATATCCCATCTTCATGTAGTCGCCCGTACCTTCTTGGAAACTTTGTACTGCTACAGGATTGGGTGACAACACATTTAATCGAAAGGCGTTGGAAAAACTTTCGCCTACTTGGAATGGAAGAACGTTGAGTACCAGGAAAAGATGGAGTATTTAAGCGGGGGTCCTGAACTAAACCCCCTCAATTACTCGGTTCGGGTGGAGCTCAACGGGGTGCCACAGTGGCGGAAAAATCAACGATCTCGCTCAACTCCGGTACCCACTCACTTTCGCGCTGCCAAATCTCTCGATGGCGCTCCTCCGGAAGGCTGTGGTGGAGTACCATTATAGTATTTAATGTGCTCTTTAATATGGTGGTGAAAATGTCCGATAAAAATTTAAGAATAAAGTGTAACTTATAGCGCCTTGAAAGTCTTGGAGGCAAAATGACTTTTTTTGCCCCCCCCCCTGTAAATGTCCCTCACATTTCAAGTGAACAAGTTCTCTCATCTCACTTAAAGGCAGTTGGCACGATTAATCCCCCAAGACGACTGATAAATACTCTTGGCAGAATAGAATTCCGCGACCCTGGGCAGGCGCTGCATAGCGGTTCCCTCGAGGAAGAAGCCCTTATAAGGGCCCTGTCAACCCACAACTTTCCGACCCAAACGCCCGCCACGCCCGCCCGCCTACAACTGGACGACCGTTCCTGACGCTCTAATTGATTCATTTGCTAAGCAAATTATGAAGCGAAGGGATTTGTAGAAAGGGGCCGTGATGCTGCATGGATATATGAATACACATATGCAGCCGTATCTTCAGTAGCGGTGGATTAGTATTAGTAGATTAGCAAGATGCCTACTGGAAACTCGTCCGAAATCGATATTCAAGTCACTGAGAACGCAGTGACCGTTTCACTCTGTTCTTTCGACATTTCCCCACCATATAGCACCCTACTAGCATTTTAGGCCGAGCACCAAATCATCGTGCCAACTGCCTTTAGAAGAAAGCTCAAGGCAAAGTTATACCAATTGAATATGAAATAAGAAAATGGAAGAAGTTTTGTAAAAGTTTATGACAAGAGCTAGAATTGTTCCCGAAACGTATAATAGCCACCTTATTGTTACATCGAGCGAAACAAAACTGTCATTATTTTGCTCCTTCCGGCTTTTCACTGGAAGCAATCATGCGTGTTCTTCTTTACCCAACTTAAGCTTCTGAGAGTTCAAGGCGGAAACATTTCACAATTTAATGTTTCTATGCGATAAACATGTAAGGAAAAGTGATCCATTTCCGAGCGTCTTCGTCCCGAACATTCAATGAGAAGGAAGCGCTTAGCGGTAAAATTTCATCAAAAAGCAGAAGTGTCGGCATCTTCACTCTGTATGCAGAGTATTTGAGGTGAAGTGGGAGGATTAGTAATGTTCTCAATAATGTTACTACATTTTTGACCAGTTCGCACAATAAGAACTAGAAGAGAAGAACACTGCGAGTTCACTTATATCCATGAAGCCGAACCTTGTGCGAGGGAGCGTACTGAAAAAATTTCTCGCTTAATATTCACTATGCAGGGGTACTGACGTCGCGGTCTTCCATTGAGGGCACTCTGTCGCGTTGTGATCAATTTCTACTAAATACGACCCCCTCCCCTCTGAAAAGGGTCTTAATACGACTCCCTCCCCCCTTGCCCGCTGCTGATGCTTGCAGCGGACCAGATCAGCAGCGGAAAACAACTACCGAAAAATGGAAGATCTGCAAAAATAAACAACAAAAAATGACGCGACATAAGCAAGGGTAAATATATGAAACACGATGGAAATGAGCCACAATGACTCATAAACTGAAGAGAAGTAATAGATTATGAAGAGCAGTAAAAGGAATGAGGAAAAAAAAATGCGAGTGACAGCACTAATATTTTGTTCGCGGTCATTCAACGGAGAGCGCGCTTTACACCGTGGTAATAGAGCAAGCTATTTCACGACCCGAAGCCAGTTTCAAGCCAAACACTCGAAAAGTACCCCTCACTTGAACACCCATACCTTCTTTGAGAGTAGAGCTTTCAAGGAGGGGAAAGCAGGAATGTAGAGCACTAGGTTAGCACTTGATAAATGAGTTTGAGCAACTTCAAAAAATTTCCTTTTCAACAAAATTTCTCCGTTGTGATCCGGTCGTGATCACCAGGGCCATTCGTAACAACGAAAACAGTGCCGGAATTTCGAAGCTTCCTACTTTCCAGCGAAGGTTTCATTTTATCTCTAAGCCTGCTATTCGAGAAAATCCCCTGTTGTGATCACAACGCAACCCCTGCCGGACGACACGAAAACCCACCCATCCGACGCCATACCACTTCCGGTTCGTTCAAAGGGTTTGGTATGCTTCTAAAACACATGTTTTCGCCAAGGATATTGGGAAATAGTTCATTGGGCGCCAACTGGCATCACTTCTGTAATGCGCCATGCATAGGGCTTTCACGCAGAGGTGTTGGGAACTGAGATGTTGGTGCAACTTCAGGGCTTCCTAAGTGCAAGTAGGTGTGCTCCTGCGAAAAGCCCGGAAGTCTACTTTCATCTGCTCATTGATTGTCACGTCGTGGGTTTTGGTTTGTTTATCAAACATGACGTCGTAGTGGACAGTCATCGTATTTCTTGTCATCGCCCGTTCCCCCTGCGCTGGCAGGTTGCCTCTGTCTTGTGTGTGTGTCACTTTAGGGATTCTTCACATGAATAATTCTTTCATCATTGAAGCTGAACGACATCTGGACATCGCTGCATCCTCACTTCAGGAAGGGCCCTGCGCCTACGACACCCCCCTCCCTCGAGGTCGAACACGCCCCCCCCCCGTTGTGATCATCACGACGATGATGTGCCCTTCTTGAATCTGTTTCCCTCCCCCCCCCCCGAGCCAACTGTTGTAAGAAAGATCTGTTTATGCACACGTCCGTACATCGTAGCGCTTGGAATACTGGTAAAACTGTTTTCTTTTTACTGTCTTTGCATTCAAAGAGGTATTGGGTTGCCCATAAGTAATCACGGTTTTTCCTCACTCAAAATTCCGCTTTGAACAAGGGAACTTTCACTGCTGAATTAAATACTGTTCTGCAAAGAATTCCCGCTCTATAAGATAATCCTTCTTGTTTTTGGACTCTATTTCCGCAATTGCTAGTGCTAGAACTGGAGTGCCATAGTTGAACTTTTTCGACAGCCTATCTTTTTTACATCTAAATTAAAAGCGGAAACGCACAGACCTGTTTGTTAAGGACTGTCTGACGAGCCATGTCTTCTGGAGACCCGGTTAAAGGGATTCAAAGATTACAATTCATCCCTCACAGACAAACATCGAACCTAATGCTCTATTGAGTCCGATGGAGAGCTCAGTGAATCGCCTTATGCACGGAGATCCATTCCAAAGAATGAGGAAATGGTAGATGTCGTGGATGGCTTCCACGTTTTCATTGAGTATACCCTTACGATCAGAGAAGCCTAAAACTTGGTGAATGGGTTCTATAGGTAGTTGGTCACCAAGAGGGGGGAGGTCTCATGCAATGCACATTTACGAGGTCTACATTCTCAACTCTGAATCCCTTGAGCCAGTTTCAAGCCGTCCTAGGAAGCGCGTTCCTTGTCCAGATCCGTCACATGTTTTGAGCGTCTTCTGCAACTTGAGAGCTTAGATTTAGTGTAAAACGTTGTTCTCGAAAAATTACGCTTGTGTCGACCCGACACTCCATTTCAATGAAATAAAAACGGGAGAAATCAGGAAACAGTAGAAAGGCAATTGTAGTGCCTTGTAGAACAGAAAATGTTCTATTAAAATGCAGGGAACACATTGGAAACAACTTTATCATATAAAAATTTGCGCAGGAGAAAAATGCCCTTAATTGTTGATCATCCCAATATTCAATGGTCCATCGATCCTACCAGCAACAACCTGCCAATTCCTCTCCGTGAATATACAGATGAAAAGCTGCATGTCATCAATTTGCGCGTGCTTCCAGAGCTACCACTAGTATCGCTAGAGAGCCTAAACTAAATAGATAACGCGGCCTGTCTGTCGTCATGTGTCAGAGTCTAGGAACCCAATGAAACGTGCGGTTTATCACGCGCACACTCCTACACATTTATGAGCAATGTTCCCCTGAACTGAACTCTTTTGCAGTGACCACAAACGTATAAAGTTCTCATCGTATGCGTAGGAGCATACTAATCGTCTCCACTTGTTTACGTACTAAAGTAACTCACAAACAACGTGTACACTCCCCCTGGATCCTGGTCTTTGCCATACGCGAGTGGTCCTGCGACTGCAGTAATGCACTTTTACGAGGTCTAAAATTCTCAACTCTGAATCGAGTGGTCCTGCGACTGCAGTAACGTGCCACCTTCTTCGCTCAAAAGTGCACGAGAACGGGGTGGGAGAGGGTAATACCTATCTAGGTGCCATCTCCCCACTCCAACTATAGCGAAATGCTTTGCTTGCGTGCACCCTTTCACTTTTGGTTGCTTTCTACCTCTGAGGGCGTGTACAGTGCTATATTTTGATATCGACGCAAGTGCTGCGTCTTGAAACTAGCGCGGGCGCAGTATGGAGACGTCACCCATGTACTGCTACCCTCCAGTCCCGTTCCCTTGCGCTTTTGAGTGGGAAACGTGGCGCACTACTGTAGCTGCGGAACTAGTCATGGTAGAGACCCTTCTTGGATGTGAGTGCATTGTTTGTCTTTAACACCAAATCTCAACGATTTATAGCCGTTTTCAACCAATTGAACATTGCCGTAAATTCCCCTTGACATGCCAAGAACAGTACGAACGGTAACGTTGGTGCAGTAATGATACCTGCTTTATTCTGTAAGCCAGCCTTACACGGAGCAGTCACTGCAAACGGGAGCACTCCTGTTACGCCAGTGAAGTCCGCGTTCGCTGGAACGTATCTCCAAGACGCGCACGACTAATACGCCTAGCGGGGCTGAATTCGGCGCCCTTGAGCAAGCACTGCATTGACGTCTTTCCCAAGGAACGTAACGTGCCCTTATAGTGCTCTGTCAGTAGTGCCTGCCCGCCCACAAAAGTCTGACCAATCCTGACGCCTGTCTCTCTTCATTTATGTAGAAAAATTCGAAGTAAATATGAGGCGCATGGATATATACCACTTCCACTCTGAACTCACGGCTTTTCAAACCAAATTCACTATTTTCCAAACAAATTCACGATTTTTCAAATCGAATTCACGACTCTTCAAAACGGATCCGGTATCTAGTCACCCATGAATTACTAGGCACTACTGCGAGCCCGTCCCCTATAGCCACACCCACATTTCAGCGTGGCCGTGATTTTTCCAATTTCATTTTATACCATCTGCATTTCTGACTTTTTTTGAACTTTTGTTATGCTGTGGAGGTCAGGGGATCGCAGGCCGAGGCATTGTGATCCCGGGATGACCACCTCGGCGGGGGTCAAAAGGGTCAGGAGGACCCTATAAAAGGGGGCCGCACTTCAGAAGGACAACTCTACATCGTCGCCAGGACCTTCCCCTAGGGCCGCGCAATCGAGGACGCCACGGACTTGCTCGTCTCCACAATCGCATCAACTACTACTTCTAATAATCAGTCATCGTTCCCATTTTGTTTCTAATAAATTATTCTGTTGCGGGTTTTTGCCGCAGAAGTATCTGTGATATTATCGGGCTCCACTACAATGCCGCAAACACACACCAACAGGGACTCTACATCGGAACATGGGTAACACTGCCCATTTTCTGATGGACTTGTGCAAGCCTTGACTTTTCATGACTTTTCATCGTGGTTTCGCTTCCACTCTTCGCACAGCGAATAAACTCCTAAACACGCACATTTGCACTGCCAA
Organism: Cooperia oncophora; assembly: GCA_036418165.1. Classification (NCBI taxonomy): domain Eukaryota; kingdom Metazoa; phylum Nematoda; class Chromadorea; order Rhabditida; family Trichostrongylidae; genus Cooperia; species Cooperia oncophora. Next base: position 71,369 of record MU911947.1, on the reverse strand, counting down.
TTTAGGTCCCACCCCACAAGCCACCCCCACTTTGCGGCCTTTTGCAAAATTTGGCATTTTTTCCAAAAGTTTTGCGTTTTTGGACGGCTATTCGAAGCTCCGCCCGTAATGAGGAGCTACACCCAGTTCGAGGAAGCCCCGCCCACTTTTGCGAAGTGGTGCAAATCGGCAGCATTGAGTCTCAGCTTGCACGCTAGGGTCTCTTTTGTCACTCGGTGCAAATATTATAGACTAAGCAAAGTTTGTTCCGAAAGACCAGCAACATCCAGTATCCACGCCGAGACTGTGTACTGCCGATCTGCACCATTTTCAAGAAATGAGTGGGCCTTTCTCAAATTGGGCGGGGCCCTCTCACAGCGGGCGGAGCTTCAAATATTAGTCCGAAAATGCAAAAATTTTGAAAAAATGTTAAAATCCTACAAAAAGCCGTGAAGTGAGCGTGGCCAAGGGAGCGGAGCCTAAATTGCCAGTGCATAAATGCGCGTGTACGAGTACATTAACTGAGTGGGGATGAAAACCAAGACAACGAAAAAAATTTATGAAAAGTCGCAGTTTGCAATAAATCCATTTCGCAGTTTGCAATAAATCCATTAACACGATGACGACGAACCATTTTTCACACTACGCGTGGGACGGCACATTTCTCTTCGATGAAACTAGGTGAATTCCAAATAACGAATGACTACGATCAAAGTGTATCGAGAGATGCAACAGACGAGTATACGAATCACGTATCTTCGACACAGTTAGATTTTATTGCTCGAATCTTCCAAAATCAGGCCATTTTTTTACCAAATTCTTTCCCCGGAGACGGATTTGGTTAGAAAATTTTTTCTATTTAACCCCCTAAAGATCATTGCTACACCCCATTGGCCTAAAAATGTTTGTCCTTGAACTAACTTTTTGGAAAGGAGATGAAACAATCACAGAATTTGAGTTATATAGTAACTGTCGCACAGCACTGGGTGAGCGCCGTTCCACAGGATGGACTAGCTGTCGTCCACCATTGACGGAAATCGTCATCAACGCGCTAGTGGATATGATATTCTTGTTCAGGGATCGGACTAGCCTATGAGGCATGTTTTCAGCGAATTTGATGACCTAGGACATTTTGGCGCCGGCGACCGTGGCGCGGGCGCCAGGCAGTTTCAAGGCAAGCGATTGCGATATTCATGTTCACGAGGTCAAACTTCCATAGGAAACAAGTTTTCAGCGAATTTCGTGATTGTCTGCGACCGTCGTCAACGTGTTAGAAATTGGGCGGGTTCCACATGTGCCGATGTACAGTCTTTTTCAGCTAGGGTGTATTTGCGAATTAACAATAGTGCAAAAGTCACAAATGTACAAGTTATAAAATAAAGTTGAAAAATCACGATCATGCTGAAATCTGGGCGTGGTTATAGGGGGCGGGGCTTGCGCAGTATCCAGTAAGGCACAGATAACTGAGTCTCGGATCTGTTCTGAAAAGTCGTGAATTTTATTTAAAAGATCGTGAATTTGGCTTGAAAACTCGTTTAAAGTATAAGTGGTATATAAGCACATACATACAGCCATATCTACCATATCGGTTACTTGCAAGATGCCAACGGGAAACCAAAATTGCTTTCTGAGCCGCATACGTTTGCAGGTTTTTAACCGTTGCACTTCGTTTTTTCCCACTACTTCCCACTATTTACTACTGCTACCATTTTAGAAATATTACCAAGTTATCGTGCCAAATACCTCCGAAAACGAACAGAATTGTTCACAGGACATTGATGCTCCGCGTGACCAATCGTTGGTTGTGAAGAACTCGCGCAGTGGCAAGCAATTTGGTTTTTCTCAAGCAACAGTATCTAGTAATAGTCAAAATAGCCTTGGACAGGAGGCGAACAGTGGAGAGGAGGAACAAAAACGCCTTTTCTCGCGGGAGGCCAGAACAGTTTTAGCTTAGAGCATTGCTGCTCTTTCCAGTTACCTTACATGGGCCTATACGATTCTTTACTCCTGGCTCAACATCGTTTTTTCATAGCTTCCAGAGCTGGATGCCTTACAAAATGCAATTAAAAAAAGAAAAAGAAAGAAAGAGCGTAATTTATGATCCGGTTGTCAATAGCTTCTGTAACAGTCAAAAGGCGGCACTATTTACCCTTTACTGCCCCAGTCATCTGAAATCAGGCCAGTTCCTGACCGACTTTATTTCTCCTTTGACAGAATTCGATGAAAACTTGGCTCCAGGGGTAATTCGACTCGCTGAACACGAACAATCGCATCGCTTAACCCGAAACCTCTGGCGCCCGCGCCACGGGCGCTGGCGCAAATTAGTCGAACTCACCAAATTCGCTGAAAACCTGCTCCTAGGGTAGTTTGACCCCCCTGATCACGAATATCACATCCGCTCGGCGCAAAACCTCCTCCGCCCGCGCTACAGGTGCTGGCGCCAAAACACCTCAGATCACCGGCGCCTGTGGCGCAGGCGCCAGTAGGTTTCAGGCAATGTGAATGTCATATTCGTATTCAGGAGGTCAAAATACCCCAGGAGACAACATTTGAGCCAAATCTGTCCACGGAGAACAATAGTCGGTCAGAAAACTGGCTCAATTTGGGATTGTTGGGTCAGTAAAGGGATAATAGTCCCGTCAAGGCTCATATCAGTTAAGCTCGCACTATTTACCGCTCCGTGCAAAAGTAGTATACAAAATGTATTTAGGTCATCCCTTTCAAGAGTGGCGATAAGTTTTATTCGAATAAAACAACGAGGAGAATAGATAGAGAAAGTGATAATTTCGGCCTTTTTAATTAGATCTCTTCTTCACCAATGACCCGCTAACAGTGCCCGAAAGCCTCTGGCGACCTATGGTAGCTTCGTTTTTCAGCAAGTGCGAGAACTGCTGCTAATGCGAACTTCGGCGAATGGCAAAACGTTGTGACGCTTGGAGTCGAAAAGTACCTCAACTGGACCAGAACAGTGGAATCGAACGGCTTTAGGTTGGGCGAATGGGACGATTGAACCCAGGTCTCAGCATTGTTTGAAGTCCCAGCTCTGCCCTACTGTACACTGTCTGACTGTACTGTACCTTCTTGAAGATGTGTGGTAACATCCATTGGTCGATCTGATGCCGAGGAACAGGCAATATACACCGACACGCGTCGACACGATGATTATTCTCTTACATAGAACCGCTCGAAAGCCACAGTGGGGAATCTTCCGCTATGATGGTCATCCACTTGCGCACACGTAACTCCTCATGCGTAGAACTTAGAGCGGCTTCTCATTTGAATTCATACGGAATTGACCTTTTGTGAGTTTTGGCTCGAGGTCCAGACCACCTCTATTTCACCTGGGCCGGGCGTGCGTTTGACAATTAAAAAAAGAAAAAGAAAGAAGAGCGTAATTTATGATCCGGTTGCAATAGTTCTGTAACAGTCAAAAGGCGGCACTATTTACCCTTTACTGCCAGTATCTGAAATCAGGCCAGTTCCTGACCGACTTTTTTCTCCATTGACAGAATTCGATGAAAACTTGGCTCAGGGGTAATTCGACTCGCTGAACACGAACATCGCATCGCTTAAACCCGAAACCTCTGGCGCCCGCGCCACGGCGCTGGCGCAAATTAGTCGAACTCACCAAATTCGCTGAAAACCTGCTCCTAGGGTAGTTTGACCCCCCTGATCACGAATATCACATCCGCTCGGCGCAAAACCTCCTGCGCCCGCGCTACAGGTGCTGGCGCCAAAACACCTCAGATCACCGGCGCCTGTGGCGCAGGCGCCAGTAGGTTTCAGGCAATGTGAATGTCATATTCGTATTCAGGAGAAGTCAAAATACCCCAGGAGACAACATTTTGAGCCAAATCTGTCCACGGAAGAAAAGTCGGTCAGAAAACTGGCTCAATTTGGATTGTTGGGTCAGTAAAGGGATAAATAGTGCCGTCAAGGCTCATATCAGATTAAGCTCGCACTATTTACCGCTCCGTGAAAAGTAGTATACAAAATGTATTAGGTCATCCCTTTCAAGAGTGGCGATAGTTTTATTCGAATAAAACCAACGAGGAGAATAGATAGAGAAGTGCATAATTTCGGCCTTTTTAATTGAGATCTCTTCTTCACCAATGACCCGCTAACAGTGCCCGAAAGCCTCTGGCGACCTATGGTAGCTCGTTATTTCAGCAAGTGCGAGAACTGCTGCTAATGCGAACTTCGGCGAATGGCAAAACGTTGTGACGCTTGGAGTCGAAAAGTACCTCAACTGGACCAGAACAGTTGAATCGAAACGACTTTAGGTTGGGCGAATGGCGACGATTGAACCCAGGTCTCAGCATTGTTTGAAGTCCCAGCTCTGTCCTACTGTACATGTCTGACTGTACTTACCTTCTTAAGATGTGTCGGTTAACATCCATTTGGTCGATCTGATGCCGAGGGAACAGGCAATATACACCGACACGCGATCGACAGCGATGATTATTCTCTTACATAGAACCGCTCGAAAGCCACAGTGGGGAATCTTCCGCTATGATGGTTCATCCACTTGCCGAACACGTAACTCCTCATGCGTAGAACTTAGGCGGCTTCTCATTTGAATTCATACGGAATTGACCTTTTGTGAGTTTTGGCTCGAGGTCCAGACCACTCTATTTCACCTGGGGCCGGGCGTGCGTTTTTCTTAGTCGTGAATGACATCTCATGTTGACAACATTACTGCTACCGGCATGGAATCGGTACTGCGTCCATTCTTCTACAAGAAAATCAGGTAGGTACCCATGCCACGCACCCTCTTGACCATCCTCGATTTATCGGACATAACTCTGGCAGTGGTTGGAGCAGGGATGTCAGGCAAGCTCGATAAAGGTTCAGCCTCTGTGATCAGACGTTCAGCGCTTGACTTCATTCACCCTTTTTTCTTGTGCAGGATGAACATTATGGGGATCATCCACGACAACAAATTTTTTCCTTTCTTCTTTCTTCGGGCTTCTGAACCGAACCTTCCACCTTGTGCGAACACCATTGCGCACAACTACTGGTCGGCGCAGGTCAAATTTGAGCAGCGCGATTTGAAAATCCGGCGCTGATTTTCACCACTCAGGCTTCTTTTCAATTTCTCGAGAACCTCCTCTGTGGGTAGGTTCGCCAAATTACACAGATTCATACCCAAAGGCACTAGCCTTCAAATGGTATACTAGCCCGCTACCCTGTCCCCTTTGCTTTTCTGACATTCCTCTACATGTCACGGCACTTTTGAATGGGATGACCTATTAGCTCATATCAATTCGCAGCCCTTACTGTGCTCGGTCTACTGATGGAAACTTTAATAGATGCCTGCTCCTTCTCTGAGCAGATAGCGCCCGATGCTGAAATAACAGCAGTACATGTTCCCGTTGCCCTTGTAGACTTTCAGAATAAAAACAATAAATAACCAGGGGCTCGGATTTTCCGCCCATCAATTCCACGAACTGTCCCTGTGACCATCAGGCCATCCTCGAATTCGTCTTTCCTCTTTCCGTTAAGACATGTCAACACACCTTTCTGATTGTGTTAGTAGGCATGAGGAAAAACCCTCATAACTTCGTTCAGGAATCGTCTCGCAAATTCGGAAATTTGATTTGAGATCAGCGTTTGACAATGGCGCATGTTTCCTTAGGAATGGGCACCACGGCTTGAGGTCTCCCTCTCTATGAGAAGAAGTGGAATAGCAGAAAGAAAAATGAAACAATTACAATAGTTCAACTACTATATATGTATGATTGAACAATTCTACATGACCTTCATGAATACCAGAACGTCGAGACTTCCCAAGAACTGATTTCCTTCATTTTTTATGAAGGCGTCAGAATTGGGGGTATTAGCTTGATATTTTCGGCACCTCTTCGCAACTGTAGCCCAAAGACGTACAGTCGCCATCTGGGCACTTGGTTAGGACGGCAAAGGCCGCGACGGGTTGCGGCGCGTCGCGACCGCTGCGTGCGATCAGCTGTTTCCGTCCTAATTTGGCCACTTTCTCCCTAATTTTCGCCGCATTTTCTACTTTTTTTCAATATAAGTTGGTTTATTCTTTATTGTCTGTCTCCATACATTAGGACGGGCAGTCTTTTTTTGTTTCTGCGATAGTGTTTTTGCGATTTCTTCTGAGGTATTTGTTCAGTTGTCTGCCTAACTGTTTCATTGTGCGCAAAAAAAAACAGAGGAATCTCAATCATAGTTCACATTTTGGAGAGAAGGAACAACTAATCTCGAGAAAAGCAGCCATAGCAGTGTAAACTAGGGAGAAAATGGCTAAAATACGCTGGGAACAGCTGATCGCCGCGCTCATGACACGCCGCAGCCGCGTCGCGACCCTTGCCGCCCTAAACAAGTGCCCGGATGACGACTGTAGAACTTAGATATCTGGGGATGGTAAAAGTGGGGTAATGGTAGTTTTTGTCAGTGAAAATGTTTGCTTGAGGTGTGATCAGTAACTGTCGCGAAGCTGTAATCTAGCAGTCAACTGGATGGTCATGTCGACGGGTTTTTCATCCGCGAGCTGTCCACAATCTTAACAAGAATACCAAAATGATAGCTAGATGTATACGAAACCGTCTGGCAATGACACATCACACCAATTATTGGTCAGAATGAGAGAGAGCAAAGGAAAAAAGGAAAAGCGATTAAGAAACGAAGAGTAAACAGTCAAGGAAAGTCAGGAAGCGTTCATGAAAAAAGGCCAAGTGTTCCCATGGTGAGGGTGCGGAGGCATAAATGCGACCAGGAGATTTCAATCTTCCAATTTGATCTGCATATCAACGGATTCAGGTCAGCTGCTTTTGGTCCTACACATAAGTTTTATTGACATAAAGGAATGCACGAGAATCTAAAGACAATGTCCCAGTAAAGAGGACAACAAATTGAGCACGAGTGGCTTTCTAATGGAATGGAAATCGAATAGCTCCATGAGCGAAAAAATATGGGACGGTAGATCAGGAGCCCGCCCTGGGGACCCTTTTTTATTTGTTGTAGTTTCGCCGTAGCTGAAATTCGTCACTTCTTCATAGTGTTACTCATTTTGCCAACTTCTATACTCGAAATCGCTGAGATCGGGTAGGCGTGGCTGCATGTTTCAACTTAACCTAAATGTGTCTATGCTTCTGGTGAGATAATTGCATCTTGACACAATTGTTGTCGTGTCTCTGTCCAACACAGAACAAGATGACAGTTGCCCCAGACTTGAATGTTCCGAGTAATCAGTTCCATGCCATGTTCGATGCCACGCTTACTCTGGCTCAGGGATAAGGAGTGTACAACGGTGAACCAAGCGGGTTTTTTTATTAAGTGTTTCTCAGGGTGGTCGACCCCGCACGGCGGCTGATTAGGTGAGCCATAATACTATTGATTGATATCGTTGGATGCTTCACTAGTCTAGGGAAATTGTTTTGGGGATTAGGCGTTGAGCGGACAAGTTACATCTGTTTTTTGTCCATTTCAGGCTCAGACAAAGGCGAAGACGCTGAAACGTAGGCCTAGTAATAAAAGCCATCCAATCTTGCACAGGCTCAAAGACATACGAAAAGGATATCTAGCATGCCAAGATTGCAAGAAAGTCGCACGTGGACTATTCTGAATGAGGTTTTTGTGCAGTGCGGAAAAACGTATCAGTCACTCCAACAGATCCTCCCTCTATCGGGTTAGTCGGAAGAGTTCGCACTCGCACATTACCAATCAAAAGCCAAACACCTTAGCAAGCTGTACACTGTGAGCCCCAGTTTTTGTTTTTTTCTGGAAGAACGCCAGTGAGTAAGGGAATGTTTACAAATTATAGCTCTAAATAATTGTGAGTTATGACCGCAGTTACCAACAACTGGTTCTCAACCATCTCTACGACAAGCCGTGTAGTTAGTACAGTGTTTATTACACAACAAAATTGTGTGTACAAGGACAATTTAATACCGCACATGAGAAACTTAACCGGTGAGTACTCAAAACAACAGCATTAACCCGAAGGTAACGTGGACTCGTATAAGGCCTCAGGGGGTTCGAGCATCCATCCAGTAGTCTCTTGCATCAAGGCTAACGGAATCGGATGCTTTTTATCGAGTTTCTTAAACGAAAGGTAAGCTTCTGTGGGTACAGAAATGATACCTACTATTCAGCCTTGTTTTAGCAAAGTAGCGTTTAACAGGGTGACAGAGGACTTGCTCATGCCCTTGAGCCATCACGACAAGCCGTGTGTGACACCAAATCGCCTTATTTGTCCATACGGTAATCAACGAGATTGTGAAAAACTCGAGTAATTTACCAACTCAATGTAGGGATGTATGTAGACCTCGTAGTGGCACATACATCGGTAGAACTGGAAGGGCATCAGCTACTTGCGTCAAAAAAACCTTTGTGAAACAGGTATCACGGCCACCCCACTGGGCAAGCCCACGGTTGAGGAGCACGACGGGCTGACTTTTAGGTTAAGCGGTCCATACAGGCGCATGAAGCGAATCTCTCATTCGGGGAAGCGTTTAAATTTTTGTGGATTCTCGCAGGAAAGCCGACAAAGAAGAGCCGCCATAGTGCTCGTCAATCACAAACGAGTTTTTGCCGTTTGTCTCTGAGAGCGAGTTATAGTAATGGACGGCATGGATGATGACAATGTGATGAGGCTGAGACACATTCACTTTATCAATCTTACTAACAATACTGAAGACCGATATTATTTTTGGAGAGTTATTCTCATTACTGAAGAGCTTCGAGCTATCTTCAAGCCTTCGAAGAAGGCGAAACGGTCGAAACGTCTGGCCAGGTAAAGGTACCCTCTAAAAACTTCGTTTGGCAGAAAAACAAATATAATTCGACTGAAGACAAAAGTTTTTACCTCATATGAAAAGAATTGGTCCTGTGCGGCAAAAGGATGGGGGAGGGGAGGGGACGGGGAGCATTATGCGCTCTCGCTGGTCTTTTTTGCTAATTCCTGCTGAACTGGACGTTTCACCCTGGCTGAATCTGTAGATTCCTGTCAAAGGGAGAGAAGCCCATGAAACCGCTTAGCTTTACAGGAACTTAAAGGGTCTCCGTGGGAAGCATCGATGCGAACCGATGAGAACCAACAAAATGCCCCACCATGCCAAACTGCGCCGAAGCACTTTTTTGAGGAGCCATGTTTGCCCAAAAATTCCAAACATACTTGGACACCTATTCGATCCATGTAATAATCTGCAGTTGTTTCAATCATTCTTCGTCTTCCGGACAGACAAGTCTCCCTCTCAGAAAGATTGATCCTAACAATGAGAAAGATCTGATTGTCTTGGACGGAACCCTGTAGCATGCACGTAATAGCTGCCACAAATTTTACGCCCCAAAAATTCTGTGAGGATGAGCGTAACGTCCTGGCCGTTAATCAATCCTTTTTCGAGAACTGACACGCGTTTTACTCCTCTTAAGAATCGGGTGACTTTTGAATGCGATGTGGACTAGACAACGACTTGCCTAGTTCAGCCGGTGTTGAAGTCGTATCCTAATCCCCAGATGCATCTGGTACCAGTTTACCGTCTTTCGTCAGAAGGTATGGGTGGTCTGGGCAGGAGCCAATCCGGGATTTGATTCCTCGACCGTGCGCGTAACGTAGGAAGCGTGCCACACACCACCTCTGCCCCGAAATTCCACATGTGTAGAAACTCCCTTTTTTGTTGATTATGGATTTTTGCCGCAAAGGTTTAGAAGTTAACCCATAATTCCATAGGTATTGAATGTGATCAACACGTCACTCCCTTCTGTCCCGCTTTCATCCATTTAGCCCGTTGGCAAAGATGTGTTGCACTATTTTAACAACACTCATTCGGAGTATGAAACTGTAAAGTCACTCGTCACCAAATATTAGGTTGTTGCATAAGTTCTATTCCCCCACTTTTTTGTAAATATCTCAATAGCGAACCAGCCCGAAGATGAGAGGTATGCATCAACACCATCCACTATTCGACGCCAGCGATCAGGCAGTTTGTCGATTCCATCGTCCCAGAAGGACGGGGTTGGGACCCGAAGAAGGCCACAATGCCGCACAATCACCACTGTGACATGGTTTTGCACTGGTAATTGTGCGGCATTGTAGCCTGCAAATGCAGGGTGGGTGAGTGATAGCTAGTGTTATGAAAGAGCATCATGTACACGTCACGAACATGTGATGACGAAATACCAACATCCATGCAAACGAAATACAGAAGGATCAAAACAGGGGGGGAAACTCATGCAGCAACCTAATAATACAGGAATTTCGGTTGCATTTGATCTTCACGACTGCAATTTTCGAAGTCTGAGTCGACATTTCAGCTTTATTGGGGATTTGGCACAGGAAGCAGGTAGCTTTTCCTAGTGAGCTGAAGTGTCACTTTTTGGCGCAGAAACGCCTGGCGTTAATGCTAGAACACTCTAAAACACAAAGACTATCGAATCCGCTCAAGTCCTGCCCCAAGGGATGTCTGAAGTTCTGAGTATTTCCTTTCCTCTGAAGTGTCTTCTGTCGAGAACATAAACCAGATCTTCCTTGAATAATTTCTTGAAACCCATTAAACTTCTTGTAAGAGGGTAGAAAACACAGAAAAACAGAAAAATAGAAAAAAAAACGCTGTCTCAGCGATTCACTCATCATTCGCCTGGAGGGCTGATGGGCATGAGCAAATTTTCTGCTCCGAGTGGAAGAACAAGGTTGGACGCAAAACACTCAGCAAGCAGTAGTGGGCAAGACAGCGGTCGCAAATAAAATCCAATTTCTCTATTGAGCGAAACTAATCTAATCTAGAGTGTTGTTTTCGCTTTCAATAGTGAGCTGAGTGCGAGTTCAATATGCTTGCCAATAGCGAAAGTGCAGCTACCCCTGGATGTAAATTGCACCCGGCAACATTTATCCGCCCTACAAGACCTACCCTGATATGAGCACATGAGCATGTGTTGAAAATGCATATTTCATAACAGGACATCTTCAAACTTACAAGATTTGCGATGACGAAGCAAAAGCATGCGTGCCAGAGCATGCAGGCAATATGCGAGTGAGCCGCCGTGAGTTGGGTAGAGAGAGGGCGTCTAGACAGCATAACGCCTCGTTGGGCACTGGTCGCTCTTTTCCTACCCACATTTTTCTCGTTCGCAATAGGTGTCACACTTCTTCATTTCGTATCAGAAGACCGCTGTTCTGCCTTTATCTTCCTTTGCCCCTTAGTACCGGGACAGGAAAGCAGGAAAGCTTGAGAAATGGCCAAATGGTCGACGTTGGTGGTGTTGCTCGGTAAATGCAACTATCATTTCCCGATTCTAACTGCTCACAACTAACTGCCCTCAAGCCTGGCTCCAGCGCACTACTGAGTGAAGAAAATGTACTGTAGCTGCTGACCTATTCACTCCACACAGCGGAAGAACCGTCCTCAAATTCGAATGTACATATTACCTTCAAGCTACTTAAACCCAGAAATTCTAACTGACCAAGAGATAAATGAATCCTAAGTTTAGCTACGCACCCTATCGTGTACGCCACACAATAGCCCTCGGTGCACAGAAGTAGCTCATAGAATATAGGGTTCTATACACTTCCAGCACTAGTTCTTCAACCTTTCTTTCCTCTGGTTAACAACAAAAATGCCTGAATAATTCACACGGCGTCAAAGAACTCACCAAACCAGCCAAAGCAGCAGCCGAAACATGCCGGGGGTTCATGAAATTTTTAGATCTGAAACGTCCTACTACTGTTTGTACTCCCGCATGCAGCAGACCGGCTCTTCAAATTATCCTACAATATATAATCGGCTATGTCTGTGTGTGTCTGTGTGTGCGTCTTTCTCTCTGTCACGAAATTCATAGCGAGCGTCGCAGAAAAGATGGGATGACAGCTCCAAAAAGTGATATACACGGCAGGACGGGAACATTTTTGGTGGGTGACAGAAGGTGATAACACCTGATAAGATTCAATGAGGGGCCTTAGAAGGGGAGGGTGACCGAATTAGTAGCGCAAGTTGCGCAGTACACGGAAGGATGGGAACATCTTTGGTGGGTGACAGGAGGTGATAGCATCTGATATGATTTGATAAGGGGCCTTAGACGCCGAGGCACCAGATTAGTAGCGCAGGTTGCAGCGACCGTGGTACCTTGATTTCAAGGAGTGATATACCAGGCAGGACGGGAACACCTTTGGTGGGTGACGGGAGGTGATAACAACAGATAAGATTCAATAAAGGGCTTAGAAGGGGAGGGTGACCGAGTTCGTAGCGCAAGCTGCAGCAGCTGCGGGACCATGATTTCGAGAAGTGATATGCACGGTGGGGCGGGAACATCTTTGGTGTGCGACAAGAGGTGATAACACCTGATAAGATTGGATAATATACTTCGAAGGGGAGGACCGAATTCGCGGCGCAAGTTGCAGCAGCTGCGAGACCGTGATTTCATGACGTGATATACACGGTAGGTTGGTGGCTGACAGAAGCTGAAAACAACTGACAAGATCCGATAAGGGACTTTAGACGCTGGTGCCATCAAATTCTTAGTGTGCAGCGCCCGTGGAACCTTGATTTTAAGATGTGGCCTAGGAGAAGGGGAGTGGACATGATTGGTGTGTGACAGAAGCTGATAACATCTGGTAGGATTCGATAAGGGGCCTTAAACGTGGAGGGTCACCAACTTCGTAGGGCAGGTTGCAGGGTCTGTGGGATCTCGGTCAAAGAAGTGGTATGGGGGGGGGGACCCACTGACAGGTGACACTAACAAGGGAGGTGTTTCAGGTCATGCATGCTTTTTGGAAATGGTTTATTGTTTGTTGTAGAGGTCCATACAAGGGTCACAAAAATGGGTTCCATTTTTGCTATGCTTTTCTGGAGTGTCAAGAGTGAAAAGAATTTGACAAAAATGGGCGGATTTAACAACCTTAATGAGCTCCTTTCTGCTTGTAACTTTGAGCATGCATAGTTTATGAGGTGGTCACTAATTAGGCCTCAAAACAGATTCGATTAAAGTCAAAATGTAAGTGTCATGTGGTAACACATCTGGCATGCACCGACGCAAGAGTGATGTTTTTGTCAGCGCTCCCTTCATGACCATGCTTGCGGATCAGATGGCGTAGCGGATAGCACGATGGGTTCTGTATGGCACGACAATGCGGGACTCGGTTCGAATAGTCATTGCGGCACCAGTTTTGCATCTGTATCAACGCAACGAGACGTGAACATTTCCGAAAACAAGGTTCTCCACACAACTGTGCTGGTTTGTAGGGTGTCATCCAGGAAAGGCCTATAGGACAGCCTGGCCATTTGCAGTGAGTGCATATCATTGTACTCGTCTTGACACAATGAATTCGAAGCTACCTTTAAAATTTGCTGAACGGTTTTCTGAGCGGACTTATATAGGTTTTCCTTCGCTGTTTTTCTTCTTGCGGGTGGGCTGGCGCAGTGAATTTGCACCTGTAGCGCGACTCACAGCTCTCTCCGTGCGAAATAGATATCATATTCGTGTTTAGGGGGTCAAACAACCTCTAGAAAAGAAACCTTGAGGAAATCCGAGGTTCTGATTCAACTTCGAAAAAATGGGGTAGAGGTGTCGCGCCTGGATGGTAGCCAATAATCCGACTGCATACTGGTGATGACTGGTCTTTGCACTGAAATAACCATTCAGTCATGTCTTTTCGCAAAGAACAAACTTGTATGAGCCGCCTGCATCATTTTCCTGATTACCGGTAGAAAATACCATCCCAAGACCAGTCATCCATGGTGGGTGACCTCGCCTGCTGCCAAATGTCCACAGAATGGCACCACATTTTCCAAGTAAGGTCGAAACGTCAGACTTGGCTAGAAAATTAGTCCCTAGGGGTAATCAACCCGCTGAACATTCTGATGGTAATTCATTGCAATAACCCTTCTGACATGAACTACGAGGGGCAGCACAGAACGCTTTCTGGCCACAATGTGGCCACAAGTACAGGGGGGCCAAAAAAAAAGTCATTTTGCCTCCACGACTTGTAAGGCGCTATTACGTTACACTTTTATTAAATTTTTATGGGACATTTTTACTACCATATTAAAGAGCACATTAAATACTATAATGATACTCCGCCACAGCCTTCTGGAGGAGCGCCATCGAGAGATTCGGCCGCGCGAAAGTGAGTGGGTACCGGATTTGAGCGAGATCGTTGATTTCTCCGCCACTGTAGAGCACTCTGTTGAGCTCCGCCGGACCGAGTAATTGAGGGGGTTAGTTCAGGACCCCCGCTCAAATACTCCATCTTTTCCAGGTACTCAACGTCTTCCATTCCAAGTAGGCGAAACTTTTTCCCAACGCCCCTTCGATTAAATGTGTTGTCACCCAATCCTGTAGCAGTACAAATTTCCAGAAGGTACGGGCGACTACATGAAGATGGGATATTCTCCTCGAGTTGCTAGATGTTGCCACCAGGCACACCCTCAGTCTAATGCCCACGAAAAAAATATCGGTTCATTCATTCCAGGTACGGCCGGTCCACGCCATCAACCCGCGCCTTGGTGAATGGGGTGAAGATGATGTCCTTGACCGTAGCGTTGCCGGAGCTGCTCGATGTTTGAGGTCTTGCAGATCAAGAGTACTGGTCTCCAGGTAGCTATCCATGGGTGATTCCATTCAAAAAGTTCCGCAGCTGTTTGGAGGCCACGTGAATTCCGAAGGCGTTCTCCACTCAGGCCGCGACTGGAAATGACTTCATATTTTGGTGTACATGAACGTGAATGGCGGCAGCCGGCTCCTGCTTATAGAGGAAGATCTTGGGTATCTTCCGACCTGGTACTCATATCCACCTCCTCTGTCTGGGCTGCGAAAACTTCGCTCATATGTGACTCGGCCGGAATGACTTTTTTTGGCCCTCCTGTATATGCCTTGAAATGGCATATACTTGACTTATTTCTACTGCCAGACACACAGACACGCGAATGAATGGAAAGCTAAAAAATGCAAAACATTTTCGCGAGAAGAATCCGATCCACGAAGTGCCCCCTTGCCGTGCCATCCAGAACCCGTCGTGTTATCCATTGCACCATCCAATCCGATAGCAGTGATGGTGAAGGGTTTGCTGACAAAAAACATCACTCTTGCGTCGCTGCATGCCAAGTGTGTTACCACATGATACTTACATTTTAACTTTAATCGAACCTATTTTTGAGGCCTTATCGGTGACCACCTCATAATACGCATGCTCGAAGTTACAAGCAGAAAGAGCCCATTAAGGTTGTTGAAACCGCCCTTTCTTGTCAAATTCTTTTCACTCCGTTTTTGACCTACCCAGAAACGCATAGCAAAAATGAAACCCATTTTTGTGACCCTTGTATGGACCCCTACAACAAGCAACAAACCAGCCCAAAAGCGCGTCATGACCTGAAACACCTCCCTTGTAAGTGACAGCAACTGATAAGGGTTGAAAGCGTCATCATGCGGGAATCCGTAACACCGCTTACTGCCACAATGCGATTGATATGATCCAGGTATCAGGCTCTCAGTAGTTCGTACAGAACTCACTCTTATGCTCCTATCGACATCATGTACGGCCCTAAAGCAACTGGGTTTCAGAAGCATGGCGGTTGTTTACTCAGTTGCCATGAACAGCAGCAACTGGCTTTATCACTAATGACTATCTTTCATACAATCTGAGAGAGGACCATTCTAAGCGTTAAACTGCCCGAATGCGGGAGTGCATTCCAGAAAAAGAAACCTACAGTGGTGGAGAACGCATCAAGCGGCAGGATGCTTCAAAGGCTACTCTTACAGGTTGCTGAATTTTCGTGTGAGAGTTACGGAGATTTTTGGTACTAACTCCGGGAAATGAATGGACAAAAGCATAGATTTCAGCGTTACATCGGGACAACGATTACAATCCTACCATATATAATCGGCTATGTCCGCGTGCGCGTCTGTCTCTTTGACACCAAATTCATAGCGCCGGTCCCAGTAGCAGCGAGATATTTGTTCCAAGAAGTGACGTAGAGGGTGTGACGGGAACACTATTGGTGGGTGATAGAAAGTGATATCAGTTGATAATATCTGATAAGAGGCCTCAGAAGGGGACTCTCACCATATTCGTAATGCGGATCACAGCATCAGCCGAGTGCTGATTCTAACATATGATGTAGGGTATGGGAAAGGAACATTATTGGTGGATGACAAGAACTGTCAGCTGCTGATAAGATTTGAGGGATGTTAGAAGGGTATGGTCACCGAGTCCATCACGCGGGTCACAGCAACAGAAGGAAGTTGGTTCCAAGATACGATGTAGGGTTTAGGAAAGGAACACTAGTTTGGTGACAACAACTGCCAGAGTCTGATAAGATTGAATAAGGGGCGTCAGAAAGATAAGGCCACTGTTTCCATACCGTGGGTCGCAGTGTCAGCGTTGGTTCCAGCAGGTGATATAGGGTGTGAAATGGGGTCAGGAACGGTGGGTGACAAAAAGCCATAACAACTGATAGGGTCTGATAACAGGCCTTGCGGTCATCGTTGTTCAAGGTGTTAGAGCTTTCGAAGTACCAAATTCCAAAGTTTTTGAACGGTCGACGGTTAGTAATCATACCAATGATTAGTTTTGGTGAAAATCAATTTTCGTCACATTTCTTACCACTTTTTACCGATTCACCGTCAAGCATTATAGGCGCAGTGTATTTCTTTCTTTTGGTGGCATTAGAATTTCGGAAGTAGGAAAGCGCTAAGTGTTGCATCCTCCCTCTAGATTGATCCAACTTTAACCCATTGCTCGAGCTATTTTCAGTTATTGATTTACATTTTGCTGGAAAATGCATTGTGACGGTTACACGCATTTTGCCCACTCTATCTCGCCCTACAGACTGCCTCAATCTATTCCCGCCTGGCGAAGCCAGGCCGTCCCGGCGAAGCCGGGCCGTGACAAAGAAGGAGGAGCACCCGTCGGCAGCCGGGTGATCCGACTGGTAATTAATAATGATGTTAATGAAGAATTATAGTACCAGTGGTAAAGTCCTGTTTACAGACCGGATGTTTCCATTGCTAAGAAATAGGATTGAGTCGTGCTTCGATTACGAAGAGGCTGATAACAGAGCCGTTTCGGTTGCATTGCTTCTCCGGCGCCTTTATCATTTTTTTATTATTTTCTAGTTATTGACCGTCGATGTTTCCGTTCCACCCCCTATGTCAGGACGAATTGAATTGCGGCCCTAACAAAACTGTTACAAGCGCTATTATTTGGATTGAAAGTTCAAATTTTGATTTGGCGACCCTTCTTTCTTGACGCTCCTGTCAGCCCTTATCCGCGGTTATCATCTATTGTCACTCAGTGCCACCACCACTTCCTCGAAATTACGTCCCTTTGTTTCTGTGAGCCGCGCAGTGGAAGGTGACCTTCGTCTTCTACGAGCCTTCGCAAATTCTATCAGATTGCGACTTGTCGGCCACCACGATGTTCCCGTCCAGCATCTCTATGTCATTTCAAAAAAACAAAGCTACTAATTTTGTGGGCACACAGGTGTACACACAGACTCACCTATCGGATTATATGTGGCATGATTTTATTGCTAACAATGGATTTTTCGGTCGGCAGAAATGTGTGCAAGAAGGCCGAGTAGAAGACGTAATGAAAATATACTGAGACCCTTGGAAAAGAACAGTTCCTGGCGCACTAGAAGGGCACTTCTGACAAACAGTTTGGGGCGATAGTAACCAAAAAATTGATCGTGCTGCGTTTCACTTGCATTCGTATACTATTCTTGATTACGGCTTTCTCACATACGTTCTGTCTGGATTCTATCCAAGCACTCCCATCTATTTCAACCAGTGGGATAAACAGTAAAAGGTGTGCCCATGTCAATTAACTATGACGTCGCGAACTCACGCATGACTTCACTGTGGTTAGCTCAATCTCCACGTAGGTAAGGACGAACGCTCTTTTGAACGTGCTTATCCAGTCGAGGAATACACCCGCCGATTGTGTGTCTTGCAAGTGACAATACCATCCCCCTGAGAGTCACGTCACTTTCACTCATAAAGTCATGAATAAGAAAAGTTCCCCGTAAAAGTCCAAAGTCTGCTACATTTCACAATATGCACGTATCATGTGCTGATTTGTTTATAGAGAAAAGAAACAACCAGAAAGTTTATAAAGAAGGGAACAACCAGAACGAAAAACTAATGCATAGTTGGTTAAATACTGCGCACACACCCTTACTCGACTAAACCAGTTACACCATCTGCTTTTACCACATTCTAGAGTGCGAGAAAGCACACTTAATAATCGCAATTCTGGAAAGCGAATATGAAAGCGAAGCGAAGCGTTAAGGCGAGAATGAGCCACATGTTTCCATGAGCTCGCAAGAGCTTATGTCTTCTTCGCCAGATAGCGCTCACCTCAGTTTGAGGACATAGATGTTGGAAGGGTAAAAGGGGAGAAGGTCTCCGCCGTTGATCAATCCCTTTTGGGATGCGCCACCATTCTACTTTGTCAAATTGTGATTGAGCGCGGGAGGATCGAGGAGAGCGCGAGGAGGGCGCCAAAGCAGTCACTCGTCGATATGGGTGCGAAAGCGGCCTATATAAGGGGCCGTCGGATTTCGAAAGTCAGAGTCTTCGTCTCGAGTCTCCCGAGTCAACAAGCTGCCGTTTAACCCCATCTCCTACAACGCTCCTGCAACTCCCGAGCTGCCGTCGCCACGTTTTCGTCTACCTGCTACTTATACTCAAACCTCTGAAGTTCGCTGTACATTGCTGCTATTCTATTGCCCTGTTATTTCTACTTGCTGCTATATTTTTGGTAAAAAGAGTAATAAAACTTGTATAGTCTTGTGACTGTTAATAAGAAACAGGGGTCATCACCCAATACATACATTTTTTTTAACTTGGGGGCCAAAGCCAATTTGACAGTCGCTTGACTTTTCGAGTATTCTTATTTTCTCTTGCCTTTTTTTTCTTCTACTGACTGCTCCCAGTTGGGTGTCGGTAGAAATACTCCTGACGGCTCTGCAAAAGGGTGCCAGGTTTCAGCAGCGATAGCGATTGGTCGTTGATACCGTGGTGTCTTGGCTACTCGCCAACCAGCCGACGTGTTGATCCGTGTGTTGGTAGTGAAAGATAAGCCAAGACACTTAACAGCATTCGTGTTTGATGGATCGTGAAGCGCATAAAGATTGTGATACTGCCTTTGAGACAGGCGATATCCATCTTGTTACAGAGTCTCACGAGCAGATGCCCGGTGAAATGGAGAACGTGGCCAGCTCGCATAGTTCTGATTCGGATTCAGGCATTGAGATGCAGATATGCCTCAAATCGATAGAGAGAGTCAACCGCTTGCGGGTGATGGTTGGAGCGGAAATTGCGAAACATTTTCGCCTAGGTGATAGTAAGCGCGACCAAATCCAGGCTGTGCTAAAACAGAACACATCGCGCATTTTGAAAAGGTTGCAGCGTCTGAAGGAAACCATCGAGAAACGCATTTGCGCTCTGGCTACCTCAGACAAAGTCAAAGAGCATATTGGCTTGAGCAGCGAAGATGATGTGGCCAATAGACTAGAACAGCTAGTTATAGGCGAATGTACCCTGAATGTTAGCTAGGAAGCTTAACTGTGATAAAATAGGTGTTGAGCGTCGTGTGAACGGTTGATAGATAATGAAACGGTTCTAACAAACGGTCCAGTATCATCTTTGCAGGAAGTTTGCAAACAAAAGCATGATGAGATTCGAACTCTTAAGGAAGAGCTCGAGAAGCAGAAACGACGACTGGCCGAGCTCGACGGCTCTCATGACCGCGACGGACATCTAGGGCAGCATGATCCATCACCAGGTAGGGTAATGCCTGAAACTAGTAGTGTCAATGTTGCCAGCGATCTCAGTGAGTCTGATGAACACTTTCAGAGTGGCTGGCACATGCGGGAGAAAAAGAAGGGCTGCCGTTGCGAGAGGTTCAGCAGTTCGTCGAGGAGGAACTGCAAGGATCCAGGTATGAATCATGACTATTTTAATAGTTCAAATAGTAAGAGTATGAGTGAAAGAGAAGTGCGGAAACACCGTAGGAAGTCAAGTGTAAAGACCCAGATAAGGTGGGATAGTATTTGAGATATGTAGCCTTGCCTGACGTTTCACCATACTCTGGAAAAGAAAAAGAATACTCGTTTGAAAACTTTGTAGAAGCCTTCGATTTGAAATACCCTGGACAGTATTGGGAAGATGAAGAACGCTGCGCTTTGTTCAAATCAAAGTTAACGGGTAAGGCGAGAGCGCAATATGAAGCGTGCCTAAAACTAAAAAACGCGACTTCCACACATTAGTAAATGCCATGAAAGAAATGTGTAATGAAGAGACACGAAATAGGTTATCGCACTAGGTGAATTAAAGCGCCTTCAGAAACCAGAAACACAGTCGTTAGAAAGGCTTTCGCGTAGAGCTTATCCGGAGCTGGACGAAAGGACGTTGTCAGTCATCCGCGCAGACCATCTGAATGATCAGTTGTCTCACTGGGATGACTCCTGTCGCCTGCAAGAAGCTCTGGAAGGACCTGGTGGCGATATGAATGAAAGGCTAAAAGATGCCGCTATGAGGGCTGAAAGAAGACACGTAGCCCTCGAGAGCCGTGCGAAGAGCAAGCCGCCGCACAGCTCGTGGATTAAGGCCAAAGGGAAACGCTTTCAAAGGAGGAGTACGAAGGAGGCCTACAAAGGACTCAAAGAGGAAAACTGTAAGACTGAGATCGTAGCCAGTCGGGACAGTAAAGCGAATAAGGAACTACAAAATATGAAATGCTTCCGATGCAAAGGGACTGGTCGCAAGGCACGCGACTGCAAGAGCGCAGCGGCTAGAGAACCGAAAAGCCCTATGTCTTTATCAGTACGAGTTCGTGAAGCGAAGTGGGCACTATTCAACTATTACTACCCCAGATTTCCGGAAACGGCCGGATTTTTAACTCGACTTTTTCCTGCGGGGGTGCGATTCGCTGAAAACTGGGTTCTAGGGGTAGTTCGACCTCCTGAACACGAATATCACATCCGCTCCTGTCGAAAACGCCTGGCGCCCGCGCCACAGGCGCCGGCGCCAAAGTACCCTAGATCACGAAATCCGCTGAAAACTTGTACCTAGGGGTAGTTTGACCTCCTAATCACGAATATCTCATTCCCTCGGCTTGAAACCGCTCCGCGTCCGCGCTACGGGCGCCGGCGCCAATAGTCACCAAATCACTGGCGCCTATGGCGCAGACGCCAGGCAGTTCCAGGCTAAGTGGATGTGATATTCGTGTTTAGGAGGTCGAATTACCCCTAAAACCCAACTTTCAGCCAAATCCACCCCCGCGGAAAAAAGTCGATCAAGATCCGGCCAGTTTTCGCAAAACTGGGGTAGTAATAGTTGAATAGTGGCGCGAAGTATAGTAATGTCCGCACCAAGTAGGTACAACTTCACGGCAGGTCTTCTCCGTGAATCTTTGGCAAACGATCAACAATAGAGGTGAAAGTTCTTGGCAGAGACAGAAAGGCTTTGTTAGATACGGGATCAGAAGTATTGATTCTGCCGTCGAGAGTACTCAAGGAGGCAATGAGTGACGGAATCGACATCGATGCAGTAGTCAAGGGGATCCCAGTGCCCAAGTCGCTGAAGATCACTGACGTTTCAGGAAGGGTGATGAACTTTTTGACCGCGGTAGACATTGATGTAGCGGACCTCCTGTGAGAAGGAAGACCGAACTATGGAGCGACAACAAGGGTCAGAGGAATGTCCTGCAGCTGTTGTTGCTCGGAGAGTCTTCATAGCGCCTGGTGAGACCAAGGATGTGGATCTCACGTGTAGAAGGCAGTGGTCGGAGGCAATACTTCACACAAAAGATGGAAGGATCCCTGATGGTCTGTGCGAAGTAAGTGCCAATGGCATGGCAAAAGTAAAGGTCGTCAATACTACACAAGAGCACATGGTGATACAAAAAGGCCAGGAAGTAAGCGAATGGGAAAATGCCTACTGGAACGATACCCGCTGTAGACGTGCACCGACGGATCTACTCTGCAACCAGGGTGAACCTATGTCAGAGAGGGAAAGGTTGGAGATCCTGAATAAGTTGCTGATCCGAAACAGAGATGGAAGGACGCTATCGCCACAACTCCGACAGATTGTGACGGACAAGAACCATGTTTTCGCGGTGGAGGATAGCGAGTTGACGCAGACTTCTCTTGTAGCTCATGACATTGACACGGGGACTACTAAGCCTATTCGGCAAAAGACGCGACCTGTCCCCATAGGTGCTCGTGATGAGTTCAGGGATATTCTTAGCAGTCTACTCCAACGAGGAATCATTGAGCGGTCGACATCTGAGTGGGCGTCGCCGGTAGTGCTTGTGCGGAAGAAAGACGGAACTCTCCGGTTATGCATTGACTATCGTCAACTGAATAAATGCACGAAGCACGACGCCTATCCGTTGAAAGGAATTGATGCCATGCTGCAAAGTTTGCAGGGGAAACGATTCTTCCGACGCTTGATATGGCATCGGGATATTGGCAGATTCCTCTTACAGCCGCAGCAAAGGAAAAGAGTGCCTTCACAACCTCAGAAAGTCTCTTTCAATTTACAGTCCTTCCATTCGGTTCAACCACGTCGCCTGCTGTTTTTCAACGGCTGATGGACACGGTGCTACGTGAGCTGAAGGATAAGGAAGTTTTCGTTTATATCGACGACATCCTTATTGCTACTGCGTCGGAAAGTAGGCACTATGAAGTGCTACAAATGGTGATGGACGCGTTGTTAGAGGCTAACTTGCGGCTCAAGCCTCAGAACTGCGTACTTCTTCAAGAAAACGTCGCATTTCTTGGTCACATGATCGACGGAAAAGGAGTACACGTAGACCCTGACAAGGTCGTGAAGATAAAGGAGTTCCCGAAGTCCACCAGTGTAGCAAAACTCCGTACATTTCCCAGTATGTGCAGCTATTACCGTAAAATCGTGCTCAACTTCTCTAAAATAGCAAGTCCCTTGTTCGAATTGACAAGGACGAAGGTACCGTGGGGATGGGAAGCTGCTCAGGATGAAGCCTTCGTGACGCTCAAAGAGGTGCTTTCAATTACTCCGGTGTTGGCGCAACCTGACGTAGAAGGGGGTCAGACAGGAAAGAACCCTCACATAATCTATACGGATGCGTCGCAAATGGGCGTAGGAGCTGTGCTTTGCCAGCAAGGACTGGATGAGTTTCTCCATCCAATATACTTTGCATCAAAGCGTCTGACAAAAGCAGAGCGGAACTATCATGTTACTGACCTCGAGGCGCTCGCCTTGGTGTTCGCTTTGAAGAAGTTCCACTTCTTCATTTACGGCATGCAAGCGATCGCGAGAACGGATCATGCGCCGCTGACAGCGATATTTCGGAGAACTAATGTTTCTCCGCGCATACTTAGATGGGCTCTGGAAGTTCAGCAGTACCGGCTGACGATTGAGCATGTGAAAGGGAAAACAAACCCAGTTGCTGATGCACTATCGCGAGGTGTACCTATTAATACGCCAGAATTGGAAGACCTTTTTGCGGAAGAAAAAGTAGTGTGCAGCATTGAAGCAAAAGAAGCTTCGACATGGCTAGATGAGTTACGCGATGATATCGAGTATGGGCCGATCATCGTCGTATTGGAGGAGGTAAACCTTGACAAAGAGATGAAATTACAGTCGTCGCGAAAAACACTCAAAGCGGCTGATTTTGTTTTGGAAAATGGTCAGTTGAAGTTCCTGTTGGAAGATGGGAACGCTGTTGTGGTTGTTCCAAGAGAACGGAGGAAAGACATCTTCGATGAATACCATAGTGGCTCATTAGCAGGACATCATTCCGCTAAAAAGATGCTCGATTAACTGAGAAAGCTTGTGTTTTGGGACGGTATGCATCGCGATATTTACCGCTGGGTTAGAGGCTGTACTAACTGCCTGCTGACGAACCCACACAAGCGTATGATTCCTCCGATTAAGCCCCTTGTAACAGGCAGACCATTCGAAATAGTCGCAGCTGACACACTGGATGGGCACCAGTCTGTAAGGTATGAAATATGTCCTTGTAGTGGTCGATCATTTTTCGAAATGGGTAGGTGCGTACGCAATGCCCGATAAAAGTGCTGCTACAGTTGCGACCACTTTGTTCCATCGCTGGATCTGCGAAGGAGGGCGTTGGCCCTGCAAATCTACACTGATCAGGGCACCGAATTCCTAAACTCTTGTTGAATGAACTAGCTGAGGTTGCAGGAATTAAGCATTCAGTGACGAAAGGCTATAACTTGAGAGAGAATGGGGTTAAAGAACGCGCGATTGGAACCATACAGAGGATGTTGAAAAAA
This sequence comes from Cooperia oncophora, assembly GCA_036418165.1. NCBI lineage: Eukaryota > Metazoa > Nematoda > Chromadorea > Rhabditida > Trichostrongylidae > Cooperia > Cooperia oncophora. The sequence goes on along the minus strand of MU911947.1, from coordinate 47,145 downwards.
AGGTGGAGTTCCCCGATAAATGGGATGTGATGCTACCCCATGTCGTGTATGCGTATAATATTACACCCCATGAGGCTACGGGTGAAAGTTCCTTCTTTATCCTACATGGGTTCGACCAGGTCATGCCTTCCTGTACAATCCCTAGCGCTGATGTCTCTAAGTATAAGGTTTTTGTCGACGACTACAGGACAGAGTTGCTTAGAGGGCTACAGTTGATAAGGGATGAGGTACGAGCCAATAGCGAAAAATACAGGGCTAAAATGAAGGAGGTGTATGATCGACGAAAGGACGTGGACGTCCCCTCCCTTCCATCGGTGGGAGGAAGAGTATTCATGAGATTGCCGCGCGAGACGGTGCGAGGGAAACATCCCAAACTGACTGTGGACTGGGATGGCCCATATCGCGTGTTGCAAACTGACGAAATATCGGAGCTTATTACTAAGATAGGTAGCAATGAGGATGCCATAAAAGAAATAAATGATTTGCTCCTCAAGTGCCCAGAGAAAATCCCGAACGAAAGAGTGAACACCAAGACTAGGCGAAAGAAAGTGAAGAGAGTCTTGAAAATTTTCGTGTTCAAACCTTATTTTGAGTATTTCAGGCCGGAGCTGGAGTCTGACGTTCCGGACGACACCCACGCCCTGCACGTTCAATTCAGATGCCATGGCCAGGACTTTCCGTCAATCAAAGGAGGGCCGAGTTTCGCGTTGTCAGATTGTTGTGTGTCGAAGACGATGACGGCTGGAGATCTGATTTCAGCGTTGCCACATCCCGCGAAGGCTCTGCCGGTAGAATGCGTTTTGGAGGCTGCAAGAGTGTTTTCGATCTGGATGCAGCCTGCGTCGGCTGCGCTGGAAGCTCAGCGCATCATGGACTTGGACGATAAGGCAGTTGACCCTCGATCGCTTGGCTTCGCGTACGCCGTGTTCAGAAGTAAATGTGTCCACGTGAGCCTCATGGCGAGAGCGATCGAGCCGGCAACGATAATGAGGCATGGTTCCTTGTCGCGAGGATGGCCAGAGCTGCCGAAAAGGTTTTTCGAGTTGGGCTGGTTGACTGCTCGTTAAGTGGATCCGAAGGAGTTCGACTTGAGTTCAATGATGGCTAGAGTTCACGATCGTATCCTTATATCGTACCCGTGGTTCTCCGACGAATGGCGTGGATGAGGGGTGGTTCCCGCACGCGTGTATTCTACTACCTGGATTTCTCGTCAGTCAAGACGAAGTTCGATCACCTCTTCACTGATGATTTGGGATCGGTTGTACTGGTTATGCCTCCTGAAGAGCCTCGAAAGATCACCGCGTGGCTTGCTGTCATCTCAGCCATTGATTTGTGGGCGACCTGTGGCACACGTGTATATATCGTGAACGGACTTCGAACGACGATTACGTCAGTTGGGAACACGTCACGCTAAAGATGAGAAGCCACTGCTCAGCTACATCTCGGGTCGGCCAGAGCACGCGCCACTCATATCGGACGTTTTGCAGCAGACTGTGGGGGTAGTTGATACCCACGCGGCTTGGGCCGCGGTGGGAGTGCTGAAAAACGCAGAGGAATGGATGAGTGAAGATGCTACTCGTACTTTTTATAAGTTCCTGCGGAGCCAACTGCAGCCTATGTTAGAGTTGGAGGATTTGAAGCTCACCCCGTTTAGAGCGCAGAGGAAGAAGGGGTCCGGAGAGCCGGCTCCTTCGAGGGAGGTAGCCTCTGGTTCGGGGAACCGGAAACATAGGAAAAGGCTTGTCGTTTGTGAGATAAAATGAGGGCAGCAGCCCAGAAGTTGCAGGAGCTTTGAGTAGTTCTTTTGTGATTCCTCACCATAACATGGAGTGGAGCCATGTATTTTTTTGTTCACATTTTGTTTGTTTTGGGCATGTCAAATTGTGATTAAGCGCGGGAGGATCGAGGAGAGCACGAGGAGGGCGCCAAAGCAGTCACTCGTCGATATGGGTGCGAAAGCGGCCTATATAAGGGGCCGTCGGATTTCAAAAGTCAGAGTCTTCGTCTCGAGTCTTCCGACTCAACAAGCTGCCGTTTAACCCCATCTCCTGCAACGCTCCTGCAACTCCCGAGCTGCCGTCGCCACGTTTTCGTCTACCTGCTACTGATACTCAAACTTCTGAAGTTCGCTGTACATTGCTGCTATATTACCCTGTTACTTCTACTTGTTGCTATATTTTTGGTAAAGGGAGTAATAAAACGTGACTGTTAATAAGAAGCAAGGGTCATCACCAATACATACATCTTTTTTTTAACTTCTTCCATTCGGAATCTTAAGGGCTTATTGAATGCGGTGTGGCCCACACAATGACTTGTGAAGGCCAGCAGGTGTACAAATAAACGTCCTTATCCTCCCACGTGAATGTGGCGCCGATTCACTGTCCCCGGTGAGCAGAAGAGCAGGCATGTGCGAGAGCCGCCCCGTGGTTTGTCCTCCGAAACGCACGCGCGGTAAGCATGCCACCTCGCTCGCTCAGTCTACCAATCCATAATGTGAATGGGGCAACAAGCATGAATCAAGCCGAGCTTAGGGTCATAAATATTCGAGCTCTCTTGTAGCATCGAAGCCTTATTTTCCTTTGAGTTATTCAGCAACAATGGCACCTCGGAATAGCCCTAAACATCACTCTCATTGAAAGTTCAAACTCACAGTCTCAACGGTTCCTCTACCAAACATCACTAGTGTTATAAGCGCATTTTTGAACAAATACACTGTCCCGAAAGATTTTGATGAAGTCACTTGGGAAGCAGATGGGGGAGAAGCAACTTTGTAGCTCTGGTCTCATGTGTTATCATGTGCCAA
>MU911947.1:0-44242 GCA_036418165.1 Cooperia oncophora | reverse complement strand
GAAAACAACAAAAACTCTGGGAAGGAAAAGGAATTTTGTCATTACAGTGTCTGAATTTGTGATTACGGTAGCGCCGCCTTTTGTGCGTCGTGTTTGCATCACGAAAATTGCGTCACTCTTGTTTTTTAAGCGTTTCACCTCGCGAAATGGGTTGAATTGAATGTATACACCTCCAGTGAGTGAACTGTAATTGAGGGGAGCAGAATAATCCAGGGGCATTAGCAATGCCCTCCGCCTCAACTAAGAACAAGTGAATGGCCTCTGTCGGAGGACATCTAGCAAGTAAAGGCGGTCCGACTGAGGATGAGTTAGAACTAGCACTTTGAGCGGCTATAGCAGCCTCCACGCTCACAATAGAGTCGCGAAAGGTCAACTGTCTTCTAGCTTGGAGGCTAGACTACTTGCACAGCAAAGGCGACCACGAGCCACTTTGATCTTTAAGCACGCCTAGTCCGAATTGCTAAGGCGCGAGACCGTGCACTCTTCGAAGTGGACCGAACGCTGTGTTTATTTCAATCAACAAAAATCACTCAACTTCCTATAAAGAATGGAAATGAATACCAAAATCGACCGTAAAATTCAACCCATCGAAATATGCACCCAGAACACTTACTAGTTTTTCGATTAAGCGTAATCGTTCGGAAGAATCGTGCCAAGATTCGAGAAATCTTGTCAGCAAAGCCTCGATTTTGACAAAGCAGAAAAATGTTCAAACAACAGTGTGATAGGAAGCAAAAAAGTAGAAGAATAGGACAAACAAGAACGGGCTCATTCGAGCCTTGTACATGAAGTGTGATTATTTTTTTGATTGAAGAGTCAAAGCGTACAACAGTTCAGTTAAATAAATTCTTCGCAAACTCTTAAAACTACGAAATGATGAAGAAAGACAAAGCATCCAGCGCTGATCATCCCATAGTTCGGGTTACGCCACACATCCTACTTCCGGTAAGAATCGTGGCTTTCGAAAATGCTTAATCCTATGCGAAGATCTGCAGAGGCCAGTCGCTGCAGGAGTCAAGGCTTTTATGCCCCAAAACGTCAGATTCCAATTAAGTTGCCCCAGAAGGACGCAAGGTTTTGTTGGCTAGGACACGAGTCGACTCTGGATTTGACCAACAAACCGAAAGCGTGAAAACAGGCTTAGCTCCCCTCAATATCACATCTTGCCTGAGAACTCATAAACTGCAATTATTACAAAGCCAGGGCTCTATGAAGGATCTGGGAGAGCGGCTAGGAGGGCGATTACCACCAACAGTAATAGATGTCCTCACAATTGACATTTAGTTCTGGAACTACCACTTTCAACCGTTTTATCAGCTCTTCGTGAGCTTTATCCTGAAAAAAAAGCTCTATTTAGGAACCTCGTCGAAACAGAGAATGCTTTTATCGTTGATCCCTCAACTCAACCTGTAAAAACTGAAGTCCACCCAGTGTGCACTGTCCTGCCAGCTCCAATTTCTTGATGAATGCTCTCTTTCGTATCGTCGTTGTCCTTGTCTGAAATACAGGGGGCGACGTATTTCCCGGTAGTATCAAGACAAAAGAATTTGTACGATGAATTTTTGAGAAAGCTTAACCTACGTTTGTTTTTGACTTCTCAGAACTTTCGCTTATTGTCTTCAGCTTGATAACACCATCAGCAGGTCGAGTGACCCGCTTTGCTCTAGGTACCTAAAAGCGGACCCATTCTCGGCTTCCGAGTGATGTGCAGAATGATATGTAGGTTATTCCATAACTTTCAGAACACCTTTTTGGTACTAAAACATGGTAAGCATCACCACTATCTGCAACATATCGACGATGCATGGGGAGTTGTTCGATGCCTTCTTCGCAAAGCTCTGGAGGCTTCTGATCGAAGAATAATTGGGTGCTGTTTTGAAAACGTCGCTTTTGAGATCCTGATCATTAGCAAAAGTGGTGTTCTCATAAGGCTGGCTAGAGAGCAAAATATGTAGATGGTAGTCCACTGGAATGAAAAGAGGGCTACAAGGATTAAGAAAAATTTTCGCGGACTTCCATCAAATTGTGGGATGCATTATTAGGAAGGGTTAGGGATTCCAGTCTCCTTTCAGACCGTTACCGATGTGATCAGGCTGCTGATACAAGGTCCCCACCGGCTGAGATATTGCAGTGTTAGAACTAACAGTTCATAACTTTTCTCGTTCTCTATCAACAGATCAAATCATTATTTCATACATACCGTATTTTGGATGCCGAAACATACAGATTGCTGGATCTGAGCCACGGCCAAATGAATGCATAGCAAGCACCCTTTTGTCAACCTCAGCATATTGCTGCATAGTCAGTCGAAGGTATTGTAGGAAGCTAGGAGGAGTAGCAGTGTGAGATCAGGCTCGAATTTAATGTGGGCTGAGAATCTCTGGAATTAGTACTTCAAACTAACAGATCTTTCCGAGCAGTCATGAAAGTCATGAACCAGTAGCCCATCAAAAGCTCATCAGTAGAGAAAGAAGCAAAAAAAAGAGTTTGAGAACACCCTGAGCACAGAACCTCCCCCCTCCCTCAGCAGTGGGGCCGGCGATTTGGACGAGCTCATCATGAGGACAAGCCCAATCAGCAGGATTCTGGGTGCAACCATTCACGGCAAGAGCAAAAGAAATCGCCCTACAATGATCCAGGCAACGCTATGTACACACGGAGTCCGCTTGTACGCCGTTGTCTTGCAGAGTTACAGTACATGCGCGGATACACCGGCTGCAAAACATGCGCATCTCTTGCTTCGTTATTTCGCCATTTTGAGTGACGGAAATGATATGTTCTCTGCGAGTGCGGACAAGGATGTCAATTGCACGGACGCATTTCGCTGATCACTTGATCGCGGGAGTCATCTTCAATGGAGATGTTACAGAACTCCCGCCTCAGCGCTGCTAAGATGCTCTGCCAACTAACCGCTACTGAGATGAGGATCCAGTAACGGCGTCTAGAGTGCAATCGACAGCGAAGTAACCCAGTAATCTTTTGAAAAGTCGGGTCGCCCGGCTGACGCCGAGCTCTCCTTCTTCTCTTCAGCCCAGCTTCGCCAAGCGCACATCATAATAGAAAACGGAATGCGTCAGCTCTTGAGCTGTTATTTAAAATCATGCGGTACCGACTGAGCAGTAGATCAGCAAATTCTATTCCCATTATTGTTCGTTTTCATCAGTGATTAAAAGTTAAAAGGTAAAAAAATAGAACACACAAAGTGTGTTACATTATTCAGATTTTTGATTTCCCAAAATTTCCTGTTTCACGCGAGATACATACCCCTGCCCCCCCCCCTTGCAACATTTTTACATGGGTATATTGCATGAAGTTTAAAAGCTCATCGAACGAACGACAACGATGATGTTCCTAATCAGCCCCTATCATCAGTTATCAGTTTCTGGCACCCACCGTCGAAGTCCCCACCTCGCCCGCTACATCACTTACTGGAGTTGACGCCTAGCTGATACTGTGTGCCGCGTTATGAATATGGTTACTCTCCCGTTCTAACTTCCGTTACCAGATCTTATCAGCTGCTAGCAGTTCTTGTCACGCACCAATTATGTTCTAGTCCCATAACCTGCATCATATCTTGGAATCAACGTCTAGACGATGCTGTGACCCGCGTTATGGACTCGGTCGCCCTCTCACTCTGACGCCTCTTATCAGGTCTTATTAACTGGTATCACACCCTATCACCCGCCAATAATGTTTCCGTCACAGTCCTCATATCATGCCTTTGAACTAACGTCCCACTACTGTGTCCCGCACTATGGACTCGCTCACCCTCCCCTTCTAACAAGGGAGGTCGTTCAGGGCGTGGTGCGCTTTTCAAAAACGGTTTTTTGCATATTGTAGGGGTTCATGCAAGGACCTGAAAAGTGTGCTTCATTTTCGCTGCGCGCTTCCAGGAAAGGTAAAAAACGAGTGAAAGGAAATCCTTGGAATCTGCTTCGTTCTGGGCCTCTATACGGCGTAGGTCACTTGCAACTTTGAGCAGTTGCTGAGTGGGCGCGTTGCTTATAAAGTGGCTATTTGAATCGAAGCGAAAAATCGCCGCAAGATGAGCTTCCAACTTGGGTCACATGCTCAAGGGTGAACGGCTTCTTGCAGTGGTTTCATAAACGATAAGAGCGCTAGCATAGTCGAGCAATAGCGGATAGAGTGAAGGTTTCGCAATCGGACAGTAAGGGTGGGGTTGATGGTTCGGCCTCCCTTGCGTCGTGGACTTTTTGCATTTTTCAGATTTCGCTGTTCTCGCTTCCATTTGTGTCTGCGCGATGAATGTAACTCGGATATTTGCCATTTATGGGCACATTCTGAGTGGCTGTACCTTATGAGTCAGTGCTGTTCGACTATTCCGATTTTCACGCACCATTGAACAAGATTGTTGCTGGACGTTGATCCTCATAGGCTATACAGTGGATCTGATTGCAAATTTGGTAACTTCTGATGTGGTGTCAACTGTAGACAATTTGGGGCCACATCTTCTTTCCACTCTGAATTCGTTATGTACCCAATACAGGGAACGTTCAGCGCTATTCTGTTGCCAAATTGCGTGGGACGCCAAGAAAAGGTGTTATATTTGTGACAAGGGCCCTGATTACCACTAAATACGAATTTTTGGTCAAAACAATTGTTTTGACCTTCTTGGGTTTGCTTACTGGGTTATCCGGTGTCTGTAGCGTCAACGATACGTCATCGCTGCAACGAAAGATGTGAGACTCTGCTCACACTGCCGACCAAATGGTCGGTCACTACAACCCGAAAAAGTTCAAAAAAATTTTTCGCTCAAAACTTGCTCCTAGGGGTAATTGACAGTGCTGATCACGATTCTAGACTTTATTTTCGGTTTCAGTGCTGCATCTGGCACCGGCATAGCGCCGAAGAGCTGAGTCTGTGCATACTAACTAATTCGAACGAAAAACAGTTTTGCTATATAAAAGTATGATTGTTCACTTTATCGTGAATGTTTTCGTTAGGACCAATTATCGAGACAAACATGGAAGCCAAAAAATGAAAAATTGTAGAAAAGCAAATTTTGTCCTCGGTGGGATCCGAACCATCGACCTATTTTTTTCGTTTTTTTTTTATTCGTAGAAGCGCGCAGCGAAAATGAACCTCAGTTTTCTTGTCCTCGTATGTGCCCCTCAATATGCACAAGACCATTTTGAAAAAGCTCACCACGCCCGAACGACCTCCCTTGTAAGTCCCCTTACCGAATCTTATACGCGGTTCACTTCCTGTACCCACCAAAAGTGTTCCCGTCCTGCCGTGTATATCAGTTTTCAGAGCTGTCATCCTATCTTTTCTGCGGCGCTCGCTATGAATTTCGTGACAGACGGACAGACGCACACACAAACACACACACTGACAGACATACTTAGCGGATTAATATATTAGAGGATGAAAGCCTCCTTGGAATGGAATGGTTACCAGTAAACCTTAAATGGAGTTGTGTGTGTGTGTGTGTGTGTGTGTGGTGTGTGTGGTGTGTGTGTGTGTGGTGTGTGTGTGTTTTTTTATGTGTGTGTATCGGCTTTGTTGACTGCTTGTCTAGCTTTAGGTTTCGGGTGTAGCAGCAGCACCTATAAAAAGTAAGCCTTCGAAGAGTATACCAAAAAAAAACCAGTCGGCGAAATTTTCCGAAATTTACTTTAAATGAAATTTCTTCAGAAACCTACGGCAATGCAAGAATCCGCGAAGTTGCTGACTACCTGAAGCCCCTGATGGAACTGATGCCATTTTGCCGCATCTGTACAGTGCACCTAGCGCATGGAATGCGCCACTTATTCTTTCGACAAACTAATAGAAGTGCACTATCTCTTTTATCGGTAACGAAGTGTCAAATTCTCCTTGATTCACTACGGGGTCCAAGGCAAGACTTTTACGCCACCCAAATTAGCGATGAAAGAGCACTGTTGTCAACCCATTGTGAGCCGCGTGTTGGACCATCGCCACCAGGTGATAAACCGTTTCCCCTGAATTCTCAGACGATGACCTTGTGAGGATGAGTAATTACGTTCGAAATCGAAAACATATACTTCTTAGCTGAGCAGGTATCTGAATTTCACTCATATTGATTAGTGAAAAAAACAAAAGCGATGATTCGCTGGTACCTTCCTGTTCTCTTTTATCCTTAAAACATTTCTACTGGCCCTCTCACCCTAATCGTCGTTAAGTTTATGAGATGACCACCCCTAGCAGACAACCTCCCTGCTCGATCAGGAGCTTGCAGGCTAACACGCCGTTCAGGCTGCCGACGACATGTTTTTTGGAAAGATCAGCATTCACCAGAACATTTTTGTGGTGAGGCAAAATCCACCTGACCTGTTGCTGAGCAGTGTGCCTCAGAGTTTCGATGAGATCGTCCGCTGACTGCACAGTGCAGCTGCTGATCCGCAGGGTGTCAATTGGATAAGCCGTGATGGGAGCGCAGCGATCGAAGTGAATCGTCCAGTCTCTGAAAGTATTTCTCAAGCCTACAAATGTTGCAAATCGTCCATAATCCATTACGCCGTGGGGATGCTTTATAAATACAGACCAGAACTCGGGAATCAGGTCCAAAAGAAGAACGGTAGATTTTCCGAAATTAGCCCATTAAAAAGTTCCTATTATTGGAAATAAAGTTGAGAGGGCTTCAAATCCTTTTCCGGGGCGGCGGTGTTGGCTACTGTGCATTACCAGATTATTATGAGCAGCGACGTTCGAAGTAATAGTATCTTCCTATCTCCTGGAAAGTAGGCTTATTAAGCCGCTGCTCGAAATCGTGACGGGATACTCTTGAAGTCACTCCGAACGAGCATCTAACTAAAGCCCAAGTTTACTCACATTCCCTTTTTCCTAAATTGCGCTGAAGTTCTCTTTCCAAATTTCTTCCACAAAGCATTCCCTACTTTTGTTGCAGGCTCAAAACTTCCGATAGCCAATCTCTTAGCATTCTTTCGGCTCTCCCATACTTACCGGTTATTTTTGTGATCATTTCTGCTAGAGATGTTCCTTCGGGATCACCTTTGTGATAATAAGGATTGGTTCTATCCTGCAAACAATGTAGTGTTCGCACGCGCAGCGATCACAACCGTAACGGATTTCTTTCATGGTGGACTTATCTACGTCGATGTTTCTTGGGCTGGGAGAGTACAGTTGATGTTGTCGCAATCGGCGGTGTCAAGAGGATGAATGGGCAGCAATCTCAGCACTGGCTGTTTTCCTCCTAAATCGGTCACCATCCAAACACTACTACTTCCTTCTTCTTCCTAGCGTTCTTGTCCAAGTGTTGTCGGGTACGCTTCTTTGACCAACGCTTTCCAACGGTCCCTGCCGGTTTCACGACTGAAGTGTAGATCTTTGGCTTCAGCCGTATCGGCATTCTCTTATCACAGAGAACGCCAGTAACAGATCTCCATTTGTTCCATACAGTATTAATCCGTGCAGCTGTGTCGGCCATGGCATCTCCATCCACTTAGCATAGATCCGAGATAAGCGAACTTCACTGCTCTGGAGAGGGGGGGGGGGCATCGACTATGAATGACGAAGTAGTTGCGGTGGTAGTGCGCATTACTCCGTCTTGCTGATGTTAAGCCTGAGTTCGCGGTTGGCCAGCTCTCTTCTAGCGGTTGACGCGCCGTTCTAGTTTCTTTTGGATCGGACCACCAGCAATACATCGTCTGCATATCCCAGCGTCAGAGGCGGCTCTTTCCGGATGTTCCTCGTCGCGTAGTCCTTACAGAGAATGAACAACAGTGGCGAAAGAGCCGATCCCTGATGAGCTGCAATAGAAACCGCTAACTGGAGTGTCTCCAAAAGGTGTCCGGACAGAGCTTGCAGTGCTTCAGGACTTGCTGATGCCGAAGAGCTTCTCAAATGAGTCGACGCGGCACTCGGTCGAAGGCTTTCTCCAGACCCAGGAAAACCAAATAAAGTGGCTTATCCCATCCTTTAGCCTTTTTCATCAGACGGCGAACCACGTGAATGGCGTTTATTGTCCCGTGTTGAGGTCGGGATCCGCACTGGATACGACTAATATTAACTATTCCCCTCATTCTGGCGTGCACGTTCAAAAGCTTTCAAAGTGTGACGCATCAGGCGAATCGGTCAATGGTCGGTGCAGCTAGCGATATCTCTTTTCTTTTCAAATCTCGGCACGGTAACACTCTTGGGCCAATCCGTCGGGATCACATCTTCTTGCAAGCATTTGTTGAAAAGCTGTAAGAGCGACCTCGGAAGTGCTTCCATACTTTGACGGGAATCATTCAAACACCACTGTACTAGTCTTTATCTACCAGTAGCAGGAAGCGGGAAGCTCGATAAGGTATCTGGTCGCCGGGAGGAGGATCGTATTCGGGCTGAGAAAAATTCTTTTTGATAGTTGATTCTTTTTGTTTCAGAAACGCTGTGAAGGGGAGAGGGTCGCATTTGCTCGTTGTTGGGAGGTGAGGGGGTTGTATTTCCCACCTGACATTTTGAGAAAAGTTTCTGACTTCTCGTGGCTTTTCCTGTTTCGCATGTACTATATACCTCCCCCGCTCCGCAGCTCGATGAGGAGGGACTCGGGGGTCGTAGCAACCCCCTGAAAAGAGGGAGGGTCGCATGGACCGGACCAAGATCCCCAACCAATGATGTGACCTGTTGAGAGGTGCTCCATAATTAATGAGTGATGGTCAGTGCTCAAGAGCAGTTCCAAGCGGAACCTCTGCGCATTCCTGAGGAGCATTTGACCTGGACAGTCACCTTCATAGCAGCATCACACAATATTTGCAATTTCAAGCACTCGAGGGATCTCCACATCTCAAAAATGAACTGTTCGTAAAAAGTCGTTCATAATTGCTCAAAGAGTTGATACTACTCCCAGAATTTTTCTCCTCATCACCCAACATACAGTACCCACCGTAAGTGTCAAAAAATTACGAAAAAAACGCCGATCTGCGTTTTTTTGTCGTTTTTTCGTTATAGAGTTGTTCCTGCTGGCTTTTTGTAGAGATACCCATATATGATTAGAATCAGCTCGCCGAGCTCTATCCGAAGGTATGCTCACATCCTACGACATTGGGTTTTGGCCGGCGCCACTTGGCGCCACTTGGCGACACCTTAGCGCCACAACTTTTCTCAACAAGGTCTGTATGAACTTGCTTACTGGGGCTATTCAGTGCCTTGTTCACGAAAGCGGCATTCATTTCTAGTCGTGGCGCCATTTGGCGCCACTAGCGCCACTTCATAAATCGCGTGAGCTTGCAGCGCTGGCGGCTCCGCGCTCACCATAGCCGCAAGCTCACGTGATTCATGTATGCTCTGCAAAAGACGATCACATGACCACTCCACAAACCAGGCTGCGAGTTTATAAAGATTTTGGTGAAAAAAGTAGTGACGCCAAATTGGCACCAAATGGCAGCGAACGGAGCCATGGCTGGAAGTGAATGTTACATTCGTGATCAGGGCACCGAGAAACCCCATTATACAAGCTTATACAGATTTTTTGAGAAAGGTCGTGTCGCCAAAGTGGCGCTAGTGGCGCGAAATTGGCACCTAATGGCGACAAATGGCGCCACGGCTAGGAGTGAATGCCGCTTTCGTGAACAGGGCACTGAATAGCCCTAGTAAGCAAGTTTATACAGACCTTGTTGAGAAAAGTTGTGGCGCTAAGGTGTCGCCAAATGGCGCCGGCCAAAACCCAATGTCGTGGAATGTGAGTATACCCTCGGATACAACTCGGCGAGTTGATTCTAATCATATATGGGTATCTATTCAAAAAGTCAACAGGAACAACTCTATAACGAAAAAACGAAAAAAAACGCAGATCGGCGTTTTTTTCGTAATTTTTTGAAGATTTACGGTGGGTACTGTATACTGCTCATCCTCACCACTTGACGTGGGCAAGTCCTTACAGGAATGTTGAGCCAGCAGAACAGGCGCGGTTCTCAACGCAACTCACCTGGCAACAATACTTTTTGCTTTTATGGTTCGTTCCTTCATAATTCTGTACAATTCGCCGAAATGAAACATTGGGAGGTCGAACTCAGTGCAAATAAACTTGATTCTACGTAGAGTGATTGGCAGGCAACTCCAGCAGAAGAGCGAAAATCTGAACAAAGTCTGTTTGCTTATTTATTTATTTATTTATTTATTTTGTTTTTGGTCGTCATATGCCTCATTTCTCGTTGCAAAAAGAGAAGCGAAAAGACCAAGTTCCACCACAGAGATGTCGAGGCCACTACGCATTCCTTGCCGAGGGCAATCGTACCAGGAGTTAAATCTGGTACTGACTTTACCCATAGGACAAATGTGATCCCCCACCTCCCTCCTTCTCCGAAAAGATCAATAAGATTCACTATTCACAGAACTAAATGGGAGAGAGAGAGAACAGAAACAGGAACTGAGGAAGCGTTTGGTTCCATTACAAGACTGATGTGACACTACGCCTATGTTTGCTTGCATCATGACTAATGGTCTCCAATCTCCAACCCCGAACAGCACCCCCGAAGACTTGTCGAACTGACTAACTGCCGTTTAATAAAGACGCACATACCATGGAACTCTTCTCGGCGTGAAGTTCGAGGCGTAATGTCACCTTGGGATGGCGCGTCGTGAACGCATTTATCACTGCAGCGACGTTCCGGTAGCATTCAGTGGTAAGGTGCACTTGAAGAGTGAGAAAATTGATCTCCTAAAACTTGGTCGCGAATACAGTAGTATTAGTGTACGATAAAGTGACATGATGTTTAAAGATGATCAAAGAACTGACGCTAAATAACTTCTCTTCTATTTCGAGGAAACCTTCAGTAATTTTATCACTGCAGCCGACAATTAACAGCCATAGCTCGTCGACATTCGAGAAGTACCTTCTTCTTTCATCCTTGTTCACATAAACCTCAATCATATGTCCTCAGTTAACACCCCAGGTAATTTCATGAACAACCAACTAACATATTTGAGCTCAGTGAGGAATTCGATATCAGCGGTCATTCTTATGAGTGACAGGCGTGATCTGAAAGGAAAAATATGGCTGAGCGATAGAGGAAATTCCTTCTCTTGGCATCTCAGAAAAAAATTTTTTTGGAAGGGTAACAAAGTGTTGAACTAGAATCTGTTGGAGGCAGATTTTCGGTGTCTACATTCCAAAGTGCTTTAATAGCTGTGAACTCCGTTCATAGGAAATGTCCACTTAAATGAGCGACTGAAAGTCTAACAATAAGAAAATGATATGCAACGTATTTCGCGGCGGAATCGAGTTTGAAACTAAAAAATGAAAACGGGGACACGAGATACAGGCCTGGAGGTTCGGATCGACTCATGAACTAACTGGATGAGTTAATAATTATGTCCTGACCTGTGTACATGTGGCGCCCCTTGCAACGCCTCTTCTGCCGCAAGGTGGATCTCGTACTCCCCAGGAAACCACACCTCCTTGCCCACTCTCCTCATTTGAGTTCCTGCTGTTTCTTATCTTATTGCAATGATCACATTACTCACTCGTCATGTGGCGATTATCGGTTGAGAAGAATATTTCGACACAGAGGGTACTTAACAAGCTCTCGCCGTCCATCTTGCGCATTTTTAAATATCGAAAATTGCCTTTTGCAGCTAGGCATCCGTCCCTTTACATGCGGAAAGGAACAAATCCTCAGATGATCGTGGACAGTGCCTTCAGGTGCAAGTTCATTACCGCTTAGTGTCAACTGAACCTCTGAAGCTATTCTTAACCGACAGTCGTTGTCGTTGTAGAGAACAATCGCCTAAAAGTTACATTGAAGGGCTGAATGGTTTCATGTTAAAGGCAGCGTCCGCGTTCAGCTGAGATTTTCCTGTCCCCTCGTGAGCAGGTAGTCAGGTCCGCTGAGGCAACAACTACACCATTTTCGCGGCGCAAAAACGCGTGAGGAGAGCCACGATGCCGTCGTTCTTATCATTGACCCAACCTACAATCATTGTCACCGCCCACCATTTATTTCTTATGGGTACCTGATGGTGCGGTTGTTCCGCTGCTGCTTCTCCCCACGTCGAGTGGTGAGAGTGAGGTGATAAGGGAAAACAGCTGACATCAACAAGTGAGACCTCGTGCAACCGCACTCTCTCTTCGCCTTGAGCACGTACAACCTCAATTAAGCAAGGGGTTCTATGTAGAGCTTTTCGTATGATTTCTTTCTGATTTTTCTCTACTGAGGGGTTACTTGCTACGTTGTTGTAAGTATTTGAGTCGCATAACTCATCAAATTTGAATGCGGCTCAGCCTTTATCTGCTAACTTGGAGGAAACTGCGAGGTCTATGATATCTGACATTGAAAATTACTCACCTTCTTATGACTCCAGCAAGAAAATCGAAAGCGTCCGGTGCGCAGCTGACTGACAACCGATGAAACGGCATCACCTGGTGCACTGACGGTTTTGATGAACCGAACTGAAGATGGAATAACAGCGCTTCCACACAAGGTGAGAAGAAAAAAAGTGGTATGAAGTTCTTTTAATGTTAAAGAAGTGGAATGAATTTAGATTGCTTCGAGCATAACGATATGCCCCAACCAAGAAGAACGCTGAAGGCAGTGATAGCCGTGATAATTGAGATTTGATGGAAGCGACCATCGAATTATTCTTACTCGGTCGATGGTTATCTCGTGCACATTGCGACGCATAATCGTGAGAACGATGCTTTGCCATCGTCTACATACACACTCGGCTTTACACAGCTGCTGATAAGACAAGAAGTCGAAAATTCGTCGCATAACAACGTCCGGAAGGTTCGGGACAAGATATCGAAATCGCATCTTTTGTACTGTAAAAGAAGAAAAATCATTCTCCTGACAAGATGCTGACAAAATACAACATCAGCGGTGAGCAAAGTGATAAGAAGACGTTCGTTTCATAGTGATGAGCCTAGAACACAAAGCACTTAGAACTAATCATAAGAGGCACTCAGTTGTAACATTGAATGTAACAAGTTGCTATCAAGAGAATACCATCAAGAATCAAAGGCTGTCGGTGCTACATTTACCATTCATAACCTTCCGGAAAGCCGAAATCATGATTTGGCTGGGAATTCGACCTCGCGAATGGTTAAACCTTTTGAACACAGATGTTACATTCGTAATGTTGCGAAAACAATGGGCACATGAGCCACAGGCGCCACAGACCATATGTACGTACTGCAGATGACATGCCCCAGAAGACAGTTCGTCCTGAACGCAGCCACCACAACCATTTTACACAATATCTCGTGCATTTGACTTCCTGAACGCAGCCACCACAACCATTTTACACAACATCTCGTGCACCTTGAAGGAAGTCATACTCTACATCGCTGAGAAGTGGTAAGCTTGGCTGCGCACAGACTTGTTCGGTACGGATGCTGGAGGGCGTCAGAAGGGGTGATTCCCGCAGCGACAGCCCGTTTTCAGCCATTTGTTGTGCCCAATCGGCTCCGCAGCGAACAAGACCGTGTTCATTGGAACATGACGTAGGATAAGTTATTCGCAGGATATTTCAATTAGAGACAAGTGCCAACAGCTTTTATCTTGTTTTAGACAAAGACAATGACAATATTGTCCCAAAGTGAAAGTACCCCACCAAAAGCACAGTCGCCGCCACGTTCAGATAAAGCACTTGCGGCGTATCAACTAACGTAACAACTACCACAGGTAGCTGGAGTGTGGATAGATGGGTCCTTGGAAACTCCCGCTTCTGTTTAGGCATAGGCGCCTTTGGCCCTAGTGTCGGACTTTTTGTGCCACGTGAATGTGTTATTTGTGTTTGGGTCAAACTACATACCCTCGAGAACTGCCAGCTGTCTTCTGGAAAGCGGAGCAGAGCAGTAATGGGTTAATAGTGCCGAACTGCCTATTAGAGGTAAATCAGGCCCCAAAGGACAAAGGTCAGACAGAGACAAAGGGCCGAGAGCCAGTTTCTTTGAAAATCGTAGTGGCATCTCCAGTAAATATCTGGTGTACGTGATGGGTTGCGGGCAGCTATGAAAACTCGGCGCATTTTTCAGACCAGTCAGTATCAATAAGTCGATCTCGACATATCAAAGGCATTGCTTCCAGAATATCATACGATCGGCTTTCGATTAATCTCGACGTTAGAGACTTAATAGTTCAGTATGTGTCATACTGAACTATAAAGGCATTGCTTCCATAGATACACTGATGGAAAACATTTTTTCACGGCAATATTTTCCTTGCTGAACGTATAGTAACTTCTTAGCTGTTGGGTGATTATGATTGAAACACACTTGAAAATTCGAAAAACGACGAAACAGAAAAGAGAGAAAAGTTTTAATGTTTTCCAAGAAAAAGCGGAACATCGCCGTGGTTGGGATTTGGAAATTCACTGAAATTGGGCACTGACTCATGTATGCCTACGATTCGATTTCCTTAATTGGAGGAGGGACCGTTCAGGTCAAAGTTCGGGAGTTATTCGCTTTTTGTGATACCCTGCGATGCCGCGCTAAACCACCTCGACACATGATTTCGATGATGACATCTCCGCAAATATTAGATTAGAAAGTTTCGCTATATTTTTGAGGCCAACTCCTATTACTGCTAAGAAAGATCAAATATGTTCACTATTGCTGTCGACTTCCTCTTGTCAGCGCTATGGCACCTTTTGGATGCCAGCCCTCCAAGATCCAGTCTGGCACGGCGCAACGGACGATGTCAGTTCGCTGGGCACGGGTCTCGAACCTTCTTCCATCCAGGTAACGAATTAGATTGGAGGGAAAATAACCGGCGTCAGAAGGAGCGAGGTTTGAGGTGTCCAGCCCGGCTGTGGTGCATTTGCTTCGCTTTGAAGTTCTGTCAGTGTGTGCTCGCATGCTGAAAATAGACTTGGCGGACTAATCCTTCCCGCAAATCCACAGTTCGCTTCAGATCTCGCAGCTGCTGCGCATATAGATCAGCACCGATAGCGGCTTTTTCAACCAGTAGTTGCCAATGTACGGGCCCGGGCACATCCCCAAATATAGACAAGAAAACCTTTTTGGTTGAACTCCGGGCCTCCTTTGGCTGTCCTCTTGGAACTACTCACTGTTTATTGATATCTTTTCTGGTAGATCCACCTCTCATCACCTGATGAGGAGCCACAGCCACTTTTTTGCAGAATGCAAAGTTAACAGTGTCAAACAAGCATCCACTCTGCGATCAAGATCAGCATCCTCGAGATGGTGCGACCCAGTTTCTTCGTCATTTCCAGCTCCTGCAATCCAAGTTTGATTGTGAAATGGTGAGCCTTAAGAGTACTCCCCATACTCCTTGTGGATTGTGATAAAAACGATTCTGGCGCAAGCGGCATCTCCTTCGTGTCTACTTCTGATAGACGTCCTGACCATTCTTCGTCTTCGAGACTGCGGTCCCCGGCCTTGGAGCGTTACCATCACAGCCAGATTGCCCGATAACTAGGAGCATGTGCCTTCTTAAGCTCCCTTATTTTAGCTTCGGTGACTGCCCGGCTCGATTCGGAGTGAGAAAAGGGAAGTGGCGCAAGTGCTCACCGTACGGTGCAAAATCGCTCTCTGTCTCTGCAAGATGGCAGTAATTAATGAAGGGAGTATTGTCAATAGAAGGATCCATACCTTGAGTATTATGCTTATATAATCTGTCTGACGCTATTAAGGTAAGAACTGATGTGGGAGGTTCAAAAAAATGACAGAATTTTATCGCCAGCCTAACAAGTGCAGATGTGATCAGAAGCCAGCTCGTTCAACAGACTTTCGGCACAATGCATGTACCCAGTTGATGACGAGTTCACTATCTCCTATAGAAATGTCAACGTCTTCCACTGAAGAAAGGAGTTCCTAACTGTAGTACTAAATAGAAAATGAGAGCAGAGCCGTAAGGCGACCAATAACATGCTGATTGCTCAACTACTCTCTGAATAGTATTCAAAGATTAAATCTGCAATCGTTAAGTAGAAGTTGTTAGCACGGAGCGAAAACGAAATGTCAAATTTTCATGGCAAATTCATTGCCCCTCATAGCACTGACAACGTTCTTAGGAGGAAGACAAGTGTAGAAATTTCTCAACTTAACAGCAGTTAGTGGTGGAAATCTGTTTTCGTGGTTTTAGCTGCTTGTTTGATGCTTGGCGACCAGGTCTTGTGATGTCAATCAATATTACTGCATTTTAACACCCATCGAAACAACTCGTGATCATCCTCGTTGAAGGTAAACAAGTTGAATAATTTTCAGCGAAGATAAAAGTGAGGATCTCATCAGGAAGGCATGCCCTGAAGGAAGAGAGGAACCGTGGTGCCTTCCTGACGATGACTACCTCTTTTGTGAGACAGTCACCCTTAAACATTAGACAATCTTTTATTTCGGACGCCATGAATGTCTCGTGAAACATCTTCATTTTTCCCCTATTACATTTTCTCGCTTGTTTTTTGCTGACTTTCATTTTTCAGGGATTTTAGATAGTTTGACCCAGGTTCGTGTCGTGATTCGCCAGTGTCGCCACGTAACCCAATCCGCCTATAAATCAGAAAGTACTGTTCCCGAAAACGTGGAAAGAAGTGTCATGCATTAAGTGCCGGGACAGAATCTAAATGTAACTGCGATTCTGTACCGAAAGCCGAGAGGATGGCGCACTCCGAAGTGGGGTTGATCAGCATTGAGCGATTCTTTATAATAGGTAGAGGCCCCTCTGGAGAACTTCCTATGTTGTTGAGCGGATTGCGCTTTGCAGCACATACGCACATACGGAAATTTCGCGCGTCAAATTCGCAAAGAAATATTTTAGGGTACGGAAAAGCCATGGAACAATTCAAACTGTAACGTCATCAAATTGTAAACCATAGAGAGGATCCTCGTGGCTTCCAGAACCACCTGTTTTCATCCATTGTATTCAGGAAGTTTCGGAATTTATGGACGTCTCGCGGTCTGAAAATGCATGCGAAGTTCATTTTCCGCGCTAATTCGTCGACAAAGAATTTCGCCGACTAAGATATATAAGTGGCTTTCAGGAAGTCTCTTAAAGCTCAAGTTTAGTTACTTTCTTGCAAAAAAAGCTTTTTCTAAGGGAGTTATTAGGAGACGAGCACAATATCAACGTTCATTGGGCTTCAAGGAAACGGCAATTCGCTAGAACCGTAACCAGTGGTGCAACTGTGTGTTGTTGGATGATAGTTTTTCCTTAGAAGAAACAAATAAAAGAAGCATCGTGGGGAGGCGACTACATAGAAGGGATCGCTGTGAGAAGTACATACGCTGGAGGGATCATAATGACGAAGCTCCTATCCACAATGAAACAACACAATTCAACTAAATAAACGACTTGCAGCAATCCACCATAAATCTTCAAGCAAACATCAGCGTCAACGATAACAACATGGAGGCACGTCAAACCTTGTGGGTTCTCAAAAAGATACTTCGCTAGAACGAAATGCGAAGTGAGAACGCCTGGCACCCTTTGATGAGTAGGCGACGGTTGGGTGACGAGCTTGGTTCAAATAAAAGCTCGCTCTCAAGCGGGGACAAGAGTGTGGCAAATAGAAATCATCGTGAGATTCGATACTCCACACCAGCTGCAAACTAACCTGCGATTTTTTCCGTTTCTCTATGTGTTGAACGAAGCGCTTATGCTGATGGAAATAGGATTGAAAGTCCATCTCCTTTACTTGTTCTATCAACTGCATTTAGCAGGAGGCAATGGTAGGGGATCCAGATTTGAGACCGTAGCTGCTAGGTGGTCTTTCATAAAGACAGAAAGCAGAAGAACCAACCGAAACTCTCTTAGCAGTTGATTTTTCGAAGGCCTCAAGCAGAAGAAGGACTGTCGTGAAATTTGTTTTACCTGCAATGTGAAATACGATAACTTGATTTCATATTACAGTCTTTATGGTTTCAAAGAGGGTTTTCCTCAAGGAAGTAGTCGAGCCTCCCTTCTGCATGAGTGCTTAGCTTAGACTGCTCGTCTTCGAAGGAACGGAGCAGAAAGCACTGCGAAAAACAAGACATGTTGTAGCGGCGGCAGCACCAGAGCTAAAACCCGCAAAACTTCGAGTGAACGCAGCACTTGTTTTCGTTTTACTGCCTACGATTGCACTTATTGCGATGTCAATGCTCAAAGCGCCGTCATGAATCGCAACCAATGCACTTCATGCCCAACAGAAAAGAAAAAATTGGAAATGAATTGAGAACCACGGCAAAACTTGAAATCTTGATCGAAGCGATTTGTGATTACCCGACTACTGAAGTTGGAACTTCCGTAGGGCAGCAGAGGCGTTTGGTCGGATAGTCACAAATTTCCCCTTTCGACCCTTTCAGGCCCTGATGAAAGCGGTTCTCCGAAACGTAAGTAAGATCTAAGTAAAAATCTCCACCAGTCTCGCGGAGTTCAGCGAAAGAAAACCCACAGTTTCATTACTATGCTGATGTTTACTGAGAGCCGTACTAGACGAAAATTAGAATAATTCTCTTCATATGCGGCCTCAAACGAGCTTCTGTTACTATGCCAACCCCGGACTCCTCATCGAGGTAGAACTGACAAAACAATGGCATAGCGATGAGTCTGTAAAATTCATGAGAAACTGCACAAAGAATTGGATGGAACTTATGCAAAAGGCAGAAGGTAATAAAAGCATTCGAATACGTGACTGAAATCTAAGTGAAAATTGGCACAATAAGCCCAATACAACCGCATAGTGTTCTCTCCACCTGTTGGAAAAGAACTACCATCGATAGATCAAAGGCGTTAGTCAACATGTTCGTGTTAGGCATTGTTCACACTCTGCGGTCCAGCGTTTCTCTGAAACGCGGCCGTTCGGCGAAAAGCTTTCGATACATATCGACTGGCGATTGGGCGAAGAGCCTGGCGGTTGGGCGAAAGGGTTTTGGTACGTATCGACGGGCGTTTCGCCAAACCGCGACGTTTTTCGCCTTCGACAAAACGCTAGCTCTATCGCGGTGGCGTTTTTCGCCAGCGAAATCGATACACATCTACTGCTTTTCTCCCAACCGCCGTTTCTTCAGGGCCTGGAGATGAACAATGCCTTAGATACGTAGCGCTCTATTCTCAGGGCTGATCCTTTTTTCTTGGAATAGTTTTTCTCTGCCACATCGTTGAGGTCGGAGTTTGCTTGAGAGTACGAATACTCCCAAGTTCGCTACTTTAGTACAAAACTACCGAGAGCAGTTAAAGTTCAAAGTTCGAGTATTCAAGGCCGAAAAACGTTTTGCGAAGATGGTTTTCTTTCGGTGTTTGCACGAAGCCGTCTACAACATTCAAAGCATAACAAATAAGCAATGCAAACTATTGCTCGAAGCTCTCGAGCAATAGCTTACAATTTTATCGTGCTACTCGAAGCAGCAAACCACTATATTCCGAAGACAGTTCCAAGCCAATCTTGAAAAGGACATGGTGTGCAACTGTTCGAAATGCGGAAAGCATTCTTAGCCTTGCATGGTCCTGTTCAATCCGTCCACACGTCCTCCAGCGGGCTCGTTCGTATTGACCCTGGAACCACCAAGAATAACTCACGGTGCAACTAGAGCACTTTTTTGTTTGCTGCCAGTACAATTACCTTCGAGTGGGGCACTACAGCGTGGAGAACTAGCAATAGCTGAAAGGTCACACAAACTCTATACTACCTCCCATTCCTCCAGCGACCCCTGTTGGGATTTCCTACGTACGACGTGCCCTGACTTTGAATCTCAGCTATTTCACTCAAACCCTCCTAGCAACACTGCCATCTTCGCTGAAGGCTTTTCACTGGCGATATTCAGGTATCACAAACCCCGCCGTAGCGCTCGTTTTGATCGCCCATAATTCGTGAGGCTCGTCCCGTGCGCCCACCTTGTGTCAGCTTCCTCAGCTGTTACCAATAAAACCGCTTGTAAATTGGCTATACGATATCAAAACGTTTTGCGACGCTGATTGAGTTTTCGAGTAACGTCAACAAACTAGTCGACGTTTTTTGACTCAAAACGGCCTCTTCTCATCGTTTCTGATTTCTGCCCTTTCGTTAGCTGGCTAGCAGTGAACAATTTCCGATTTATCGGCTATGACTACATCGAAATCCCTGAGATGCGGTAGGCGTGGCTGCGTATTCAACTAAACGTGATAGTGACTGTGCTTTTGACGAAATATTTTTATTTTGAGACTATGTTGGTCATGTCTTTGACTTGTGCGGGACAAGATGCCAGTTATCTTGGATTGAAATATCCCACGAGTAACCCATCCTAGCCATGTCCAAAGTCACGCCCGCGATTGACAAGTGTACCTGCGCGGCAAGCGCATCACAACTGGATAGCGGATCTCGCAGACGGCTTTGCAGGGGCTGGAGATGCGTGAAAGGGCACGCATTTCCGGCCGCAATGACCATCTACCTATTTTCAAATCTATCTGTTCTTGCATTTTTTTGCCGCGTCATCTCACGTCCGATGAGCCGTGAGGCCTACATTCTTATTCATCGCGGGATCCACCACGAAACCCTTTGAATTTGGAGTATGAACTACTGCGAACCACATGCTGACATCCTGAGATAACAACGGAATTTTCCTGGCTAACTGCCTTGCCTCTTCCTTATGCGCCCAAGTACGCTCACATACACGGGCAGGTTTAGCTTGTTCCTGCTGAAGACTTGAAGCGAAGGGTGGGGACGGACGTATTCCAGGGGTTTCATTCGGAACGGTGACATCAAGACTTGGGTGAGCTTGCCTTCGTGATCGGTTGGACGCAGAATTTCAAATCTCATTTTTCATACAAACCCTTTTTCTCTCAACTATAAGCCTCGTAGACCAAGCATATGTAGAAGGAAAATAAGCAATTATTCCATAGTTTTCATGGGGTTCCATAGGTGCTAGTTGGCAAGCTTATTAGTGAAAGTTCGAAACAGCACAAAACAAAACAGCTCAAAACAGCACGTTAAAGGACCTTCTCTCGACAGAATGCTGCACAATTTTCAAACGTTCAAAAGAGCGCTCAAATGTCATCCTATTAACAAAAGACTTAGCACAATTAGGGGGATTTTCCTCTTCCTAATGAGAACACCCTCAGGATTGAATTGATCAATTGTTGTTATTGTGAGGAACTATTTGTTCAAACACTCATTTATATTCCATAAACCCAGTGTCTGTTGATAATAATTCCAAAGTACGCATGATCAGAAACATCATCGATAAAAAGAGTAGGGAACTTCAAATGAGAAGAAGAGATATAAAATACAAATGAAAGCAGTTGCCGATACAATCTGTGTGAGTAATACTTAGACGAATCTTCTCAAGGACTTGGGCGCACGTTGACGACAATATCGATCAAGGGTAAGCTACAGCCATGTGAGATGGTTCCAGCTTGACCCGCTTGAACCCTAATACTCAATCTGTTTTTCACGAGTTAATCTGAGCCTTAGCAGAGAAAGAGATCATTATCGCAGTCAGTCAGAAAAGTCGTATTCCTCTAACTGCCCAAGCACATCGCTTAACGCGAGGACCTGGAGTCGGCACAACACTTACTGGGCTTGAAACAGGCATGTGGTGCCCCTCTGTAACGCGGGTGCCACTAATTGTCGCACTCAGCGGATGCCATATTCGTGTTCTTGATCATACTACAGCTAGAAAGCAGTTTTGGCGAGATCCTCGATCTAGAATGTATTGGCTCCGACGCCTGGCGGCGGCGCCAATCGGTTCCGAGCTAAGGGGATGCATAATTGCATTCAGGGAATCAAACTATTCCTGGAATAAAAGCTTCAGCCTAATCTACCTCTGGATAGAAAAGCCGGTAAATTATGGCCTGGTTCTGGAAAACTGGGGCATAAGGCCGAACATCCAGGGTTCTTCTCTCTGTCATTGTGAAATGCAGTTTAATCATAATCATTCATTTACTCGAAAATTGACAAGTTTCCAAAGAAGAAAATACGTCCCCCACGCGAGTAGTGAAAAAATGTCTCGTCGACATACATATTAAAGAAGGAGAAAGACAAAGCGCTATTCCCTCCCCATCCCTGATCGGAATACGTTACAGTTTCCTCTCCAGTTAGGGATTATAAAGGATTTAGGTGCGATTCCTCGGATACAGAGACTATAGAGTCCGCCCAACTTGAAACTTTTCTTGAAATGGAGGCCAAGTCGAAATTCTCCCAGTGCACCTTCTCCTCCGGTAGTCCTCTTGCCCACTCGTTCACAATTACGCAGATCAACCGAATCGCAAGTGCTATTCTCGCAGCCGGATCTTTATATATTCTCGCAGCCGGATCTATATATATATTCATCAACGCGGCTTCCAGTTGGTTATTCCATGAAAGAAAGTAATGAGGGCGGAGTCTCATGACAGCCTTCCACCTGATGCATGGCGCTAGTATAATAGAATGTGAATGAACATGTAACATCCCTTAACACCGCATCTTTGGAATTCTGTCATTCTGTCATCGTCATGTCAACTCACGTGTCGATTCTATTCGAAATATCTACCAACATTACTGTATTGCAATGTGTGTCTCGAGCTATTGACAAGGATGTTGCTCATTAAGTGAAAGGAAATACCCTTGGGAGGAGTTCCGGTATACCTTCACGTTCTCGATGGTAATAACTTCCAGTTTGTCCAGTTACTGATGTGCTTTTCAGAGCTACATCTCATTAGAGGGCAATTACCAGTGACCATGGTCATACATCCACCCTTATAAAATCCAACCTTCTCTTTCTCCTTCCACTTCATCTCAAAGCACACTAAACTTCTTGCCTACCTACTTTCTCCTTTGGACCACAAGAGGGCCACAAAATGGAGGAATATGTTGATATGAGGCGGCAAAACTATGCGGCACCTTATTGTTTTACAGTTACATCATTCATAACTTCTTCTGTCTGAGTTCGAGTCTCCGCTGAACAACATCTTTCCCATAGCTGAGCATCCATTCGACAACTGTGAAGTAAAGACCTTTTGATGGTATTGTGTAGTCCATGGTTGCTATGGAAAAAAAGATGAGTCCCTATGATTATTGAAAAAGACCTAAGGACTTCCTACACTGCCTGGACGCGAAATTTTGCCGTACACATTTGCTTCAGTGTTGAGGAAGCACCCCTACAATGACACAAGTTGGCTACTCCCTTGTCCTTAAAATTTACTGAAATTCAATGGTGACTCCATTCGATGTCTTGCTGGACATGAATGCCATGCGTGAATGGACGGATGGGACGTTTGAGTGATATTTGCGCTTTTAGTTCCATGAATATCTGCCGAGTATACTCTTCAAGAGATGAAATAGAGCGGTGTTTGTCGATTTTTTGATGACCTTCGGTTTTGCTTGAAAAATCGCGTAAAAAGTCTAATTTTGACTTGAAAATCCTTCGAAGGACATGTGCCTTGGGAATGGAAGCTACGGAACCGCTGCACTCTAATCATTGTTGTTACCACTCGTTATTACACCTACAATCTCAGAACAAAATCTGTTGGAACTCCATCCCTAGGGCGTGTTACAGGAAGGCAATGTAATTTAATGTAGCGGCCTTATTAGTAGAATCGTTATGGCAGCGCATTTAGTAAGATACAGGGTTCTAATCACACACTTGTTGGCCGATTTTAATACTGACGCCAAATATTGATACGCATCTGTGATCGCAATACTGAATGACCCCACTGATAATCTCTCAGCAAAAAAAATCTCCAAGATTTTGTGCTTTTAGGGCTGAAGCGCTCCCGCTTTGGCACTTGTCGAGAATTGTCGAGGTTGCACGGAAAGTAATGCATCACTTTTGGTTGTCATCCCTGAATGTAATAGCGCCTTATTGTGGTATGCTGCACGAGAGGCTGTTCCCTAAATGCTATTCTCGTGAGAACTGTATGAGCGTTCAAGTTACTTCGAACACCAATTATACAAACAGTCAACCTATTTTTTTAACTATCCACGCAGCATTGCTGGATTAAGTTTGCCCTAGGTGCACCATTCTAGGCAACAAATGTGCCCACAAAATGGGCACGCAAAATTTCCCAACCACCAGTGTGTTCTTTAGCTGCTTGTAGGTTGGGTAACTTACTGAATAATTCTAAAAATTTCACAGCGAGCGTAGATTGTGACTGTGTTACGCATTTTCTCTTTGCACCAGGGACCGTCGGAAGAGTTGAGCCCAGAACAAATAGACATGGATTGTTTCCTTTATCATTAGTGGTTCCCGCGACCACAGAAGGTATCGAATATCGGGAGTTGTGAGATTCTTTCAACGAAGTTGACTCGCTGACCCTTAGCAAAGATCCATAACAATATTTCACGAAGACACGTATACTGCGAATTCCTGACCTCGGTAAGTGTGACGACGTCCTTCTTTTCGGGACCGTTGTAATCATGTTTTTTGTCCAGCACAAAATGAAATGACAATTTTCCAATGTGAAATATTTACCGAGTAAGCCATCCTTCATCATATTGAAAAGAACCATGCAGCCGTGCCTACCGCGTATCGGACAGGTGAAGTGTAAGTTGCTCATAACAAAGGTCAGAGGACAGTCAGATTGTCTGGGGTCAAGCAAACTCCTGCGCGAAATGCTCGTGAAGCGCTTGCAATTTGGTATTATTGTCATTCCCTCGTAATGCCGTCAGTGTCCATTAAGGAGCAAGTGAATATTGAATGTTCTCAATCCCCACAGTGCATTTTACCAGAGCTCACGGCTAACCAAACCCATCATAGTAAAAAGTGATCACTCATACATCAGGTGACCTGCTGGGACGAGTTAACCAGTGCAGATGGCACTAACAATAAGTGGACTAAAAACACTGATATTAGGGCAATAGAATGCTTCTGGATAGCGCGGAAATAGCTGCAGTTTGCTGCAAGAAGTGGTACAGTGGAATAGAGTAGATTGCTCTGCAAAAATCTTCCTAAGCAGGACTCGAAGCACAATTTGAGAAAGAGGGTACCCAGATGAGAATATGAGTGCTTCTGCAACAACTGAAATGAATGTCTGAGGGAGATTGTGAACAACTCGTTGAAGAGAATATTCGGAGAGGATAAAAAAGCACCCCCTGTTGACGCCTCCAAAGCACTACACTAAACGCGCGGTGGCGTGTTCAGGGAGCCGCTCACACCGACTTTCGCTACAACCGGAAAAGACTGCGTTTATTCTCATTTGTAGAGATCCTTTGCTTTATTGATGTGTCGTGCTATAATTGACAGAAATCGCCAGGAACTTTACGGCTTTTTTGATGGATGATACGATTATGCCTGGTACCCACAAAACATATGGTAGACGACTTCTGTAGGCAACGCAGTGGGAATCGTATACCGCTCCATCAGCGCCAGTGGCACAGCTCTTTGTCAGTTTTATAGCTAATTTAATTGTATTGATGCGTGTTTGTCCAGAGAGAGTGGGTCTAGATGCAAACACAACATCTGAGTCCCATGGGTCTGTTTCGTCTATCCTGAGACCATTTTTTGAGAGCAAACCATAAGTCCAGAGTGCTGGAAGGCGAGCGAATTCTCTCCTGATGCCACTCGCTTGCTGAAGCACCTCTAGCTAATTTCAGAAAATCATACTTAATAGTTGGGGTGCTGCGACTAGGTGCCGACGATCTCAGAAGTCACCATGGCGCTGCGGAGCCAAAGAGAAACTCCGAAAGAGAATCCAGAGAAATTCTTAGAGTATTTTGTTGTGTTTTTTTAACCCAGCTATTGACGGTTTTACCACAAATTGGACGCACACAATCATGGCAATTTTTAAGGAGGTCTCCTTTCATACTGCATGAAAATCTGCATGAAAATCTTGGACGAACTTTGACTGTTAATAAAAAACCGCGGAGGAAGTGAATAATTATGGTGCGATGTTCTCAGCACATCGAACGTATTGTTTGAAGACAATGCTTTCTGTCCATGTTCTCAAGGAAAAAAACTATTTCCACCCGAAAATTTTTCCTGAGTAGAAACTCGCCGTTCCGTTCCTGTTTCTGTTTCTGCAAAGCGAATCTTCGTCATTTCATCGAGTTATTTCGTAAGAAAATCAATCTAGCACCCAGAGATGTTTCTTGATTTCAGATCTAACAATCAATCAGTATTTCACGTGAAGGCTTCCCGCGGGCCAACAGCGAGGGACTCTCAGGCTTTTCATTTTCAATTAATCACTGTTCTCAGCTCTCTCGAACCTCGAATCGACGACATCTGACAATGTGTTTACACAACGAAATGGAGTGCTGCGCTTTCGTTGGACTCGATAGTGTCCTCAAGCAATCAGGGACCTGGATTTGCGTCTTGCAAGGAAAAAGGCCAACAATCACTTCGTATTTATTCATTCTTATTTGGTTCCCAAGAGACGAAAACTTTTCTGTGGTTTTTCGCTGTATGCCTTTTTCCGGTAGTGGGCCCGATCACTCTGGAATTCGCCACCCGGCCACGTAAGCGCTGGATTTTCTATTACATTGCCGAAACTACTTTCCATCACATCTTTTCATAGGCCCGCTTTCCTCATGAAGCACTTTGATGGCTGGCAGCCTCCTTACGCTTCACGCCACGAAGGGGGATTCTTGGTTGAAGACATAAACTCACCTTCGTTGATTGCGGTCTTTGCCACGTGAGAGGTAAATGAGTCCGCAGCAAGCCAATTTCTTCGCTAAAAGTGCACGGTAACAGGGTTGGAAAGTAGTGATACTTGGATGTCACTCCGGACTCCGCCCACACCGCCGCACTGCAGTTTTTTTTCCATTGAACAATTGCTGAAGTAGTATGCTTCTTTTTGAGAATAACCCTGGACAATGATCGTCAAATTTATTCGCGCTCTTGCGTTGTCAGGATGGAAGAGACTTTATTCGTCCAATTGCCCCTATTCTTCAAGTAACCAAGTCATCTGCCGCTTGTATTTCATATTATGCAGTAGTGATAACTATGCAACATCAACTCGGCAACATTTGGGCACGACTTCTTATATTGACACCTCTCATGGCATCATGTACCGCCTGGCACACGTCCCCTTCTCTGTTTTATGTGGTGTTCGATTTGTTCCCTTGTTGGAAAATGTATGAATATTATGAGCTATCCCATGCCGTTACACTTATGAAGGTGGATACCAACGTTTTTCAGTTGTCTCGGGGCAAGAGGGTAACTATGTAGGAAGGGAAGGGCAGTTCAAGTCCACAGTGTTGTGCAGCTTTCTAGTTTTGTTTTCAGTGTCCATTTTCAGGGCTCTATTGCTTCGAACCCTGCTGAATTCTAGCGCCAAAACTGTGCCCCTCGATGACTTTAGAGATGGTGCAAAAGGAGACCAGGAAGGCGCTGTTTGTCGACGGGGGAGGGGGGGAGGGGGCATTTTGTATTATCATTGCTTCCCTAGTTCCGGTTTACAAATCTCACGCTGGTAAAACTTGTGAACTCTTGTGAAGCTGAAGTAAGATCGTCTAGCCACTATCCTGAAACGTGTCAACTCGAGAAACGGTGCCTAGATGGGTCGACACATCTATGGAAAGCAAAATGCTCCCCACCCCCCGTCGACAAACTGCGCCAACCAGGAACTCTCTCATCCCGTCAATTTCCAATTGGAAGTACCTTTCTTATCAATAACCTTCCCAAGTGATCTCCAATCTTTTCATGACTGAATCCTTAACGACAAGCTCGACTAGGGTATAAGCAGCTAATATTTCCTGCTGTTAAGAGAAAGCTTTGGAAATTGAAAAAAAAACGTTAAATAAAGGTGTTGTATTACGAAGCCTGCATTCCTGAACGCCATGGCAATATTTTTGCAAAACCTCGCTTTTCCGCTTACCACTGAACACGCCGGAAATCTACTTCGCCTTTCAAGGCAACCATGCGAGACTTTCTGCCGTCATTAAATCAGCAAGCACAGTTTTTTTGACCGGTAGAACTGATCTCTTCCTTTGGTTAGGACATCACTCGCACTTTGCCTGAAGGGTGAGTACGCGAGCGGATGGCCTCATCATCTCATCGCTCGTCATTCGATAATCCTTGGCCGTTTAGAGTGCACCCATGTACGTCTTCTGCTTATTTTCTCTTTGGCTTTCCCACCCCATTTTTCTGCACCCCATTTTGTGCTCTGCTGAAAAAAATTCCCACACCTATTTGGAAAAGGAAAAAAAACAGGTCAAGTGAGTCGGTCACAGGGCACATCATTGGTTAGAGATTTTCGTGAAGCCCGTACGACCCCCCTTTTTGGGGGTTCGGTACGACCCCCCCCCCTATACATGAAATGAAGATTCTTCCCCTCCCCCCCCCCGAGGAGGAAAAAACTTCATAAGTTTATGTATAAGTGAGCGCGAAAAAAGGAAAAAGTAACAATTCTGAACCAGGCCCCCTCGCTTTTTGCTCATTTCTATCCTGATTCAGAAAGCAGAATAAAAAAGAAAGGCCATTAGGTTCCACCCACCTTTCCTCGAGTCAAAACAAACTCTGGTACCTGAATCAATTGCAATTAATAAGAGAAAAAAACAGGAAGTTAAGCCACCCCTCCTAAGAGCACTTGAGCGGTCCAAGCAAAATTGCTGGGGCGCGCTCTGACGTTCGAATAAAGTGAGAAGAAGACAAGTAATCGATATTCGAATAAACAGAGAAGAAGAACACGAATGAGTACATACGAACGAGACAAACCAGCCGAAATCAGGTTAAAGGCCGAGGTACCGGGGGAGGGATTCTGGGCAGGACCTCCAGCCCGCAAGGTGGATGCAGGTGGTTTGATTGGAGCGCGGACTTTCAGGAAAGGGGTCTCTTTAAAGGACCATAACTTCCGCAATAGCGGACCTTTGGGAAAACGAAGAACGCAGTGGTATGGAGAAAGATTTTATCTTTCCAAAACATACTAACATGTTTATAAAGATCGCCGATTTCATGTAGAAATTTGCGTTGGGGATTATTTAGGGATTTTATTTTTTGGATAGTTTGCAACGCGAGTTTTACAGGTTTGAACCAAGATATTTCCCTTGAATCTCAATAGTTTGGGAGCCCGAAACCACTGTCGAGTTCCAGAGGATTTGCTCTTTCCAAAAACTACCGTTTTTGAAGCTTTCGGCAGTCATGAGATAACTGCGTTGGGGATTATTTGGGGAACACTCCGAACTGTTCGAAAGTCCGTTTTCTGGTACGTTTTCAAGGAGCGTGTTCGAATAGCCAGAAATACAGGTAGAACGCATCCTGTGGTGGAGCAGGAGCAGGCTGTGGTTTGTTTAGCGCCAATCATGCTAGCTTTGGATGCGCCGCGCATTGAGGTCCGCGCAGAGGTGATGGGATGGTGCAACTTGTGCGCAATGTCTGTTCACGCGAGCAAACGTGTCCATAGGATTCAGGGAGGTCCATGGCGAACCTGTGCACTTGTTTACAGTGTTTTCCGTTGCGTATGATGGAGCGTGTCCCTGTCGACGCCACCAGATTCGTGCTCCGCCAATTGCTGATTCCGACAAAGGAGACGAACTGCTGGAAAACGTCTGATACGAACGATATGGTAGTCATGTCGTTCGTCAAAAAAAAACAGTTTGGCTCAGCGCCAAGCGCGATCGCTGACACGCCCCATCATTCGCGGCGAACCAGAGTATGAGTTGTACTGTTTAGTCACTTACGAGATGATGTCGACTTATTGATATTTCCAGTTATTTCGGATTAGTTTGATGAGTGAAAGTTTTGTACTATTTTTTTACAATTCCGAGTTCTCTACAAAGCAAATTTCGCTGTACGGTACGCAGTACACTGACACCTTTGCGCTGCTCGTTACTGACTACCGCACTCATTACGCCCCCCCCCCTCTCCTGGCGGCAAAATACGATCCCCCTGTTGGCGCGATTCCCCAACCAACGATGTGCAGTGTCGGTCATGCTTCAATGATGTAACGGGCTAAGCTTCCTGTAATTGTGGATAGCTGCGGTTGAATCCAATCTCTCTCTACAGTATTCATTGACTACGGTGATCGGTCTCTTTCGAGAAAATTTAAAGCAAAAAAGAAGTTCAGAACCGATGGTTCCTTGAGCTTCATTGTGTGTGTTTAATGCGCTGTGAGTAGAACGGCGAAGCTCTTCTTTTCATTGAATCTTTATTACGTGACAAAGTTTCGGGCGTAAGCCCTTCTTCAGGTCACTCGATCTCAAATCACAGCATTTGCCCTTACAATATTACAGCACTAATGGAGTAACATGGCAACAACCCACACTTGTGTAGAAGGAGAAAGGAGCGCAAACTCAGTCAAGCCTCTCTACTTGGCAGTATAGATAGAAATGAAAGTGGTAGGAATGGGACTATTTATAAGGGTGCGGGACAGGGCGTGATCTAGAATTAGTCACGTATGTTCCAATTGTGTACGTCTTATATTGAAATCGATTCCCATTGCCACTTTCGTCTCCTCCTTGCTGTTGATGGGTGATCCTTGTTGCTTTATTTCCATTGCTTCTCTTATCTTCCTTTCAACTGGATCCACCACGTTTCTGTGTAGAATGGAGATGCATAGTTCCGGCGGTCTTTCTCGAGCGTGCCTTAGTGTGCGGTGTCTCGAGAACGGGTTCTCTGGGTAGCTCTGCGGGCTCCGCAAAGCTCTGAAGTGCTCCTCCATCCTCTTGTGTAGTGGCCTTGATGTTTCTCCTATGTAAAACTCGTGACTCGAAAGGTACACTACTTTGTACACCACACATTTTTCTTGACACACCTTATGTTCTCCACAGATCACACAGTTAGCTCTTTCACATCGATTCTCATGCGGGCGTGATGATGTTAAAAGTCGTCGTAAATTGAGAGGTGGTCCTACCAGGCTTATAGGAAGCCGTGATCGTTTCACGACGCGATTAACATCAATTGCGAACGAGTCGCTGATGAAAGGTAACACAAGTGGAGTACCATAAGGTGATCGGTAAGGCCTCTAGCTTTGAAGCTGCCGATTTCTATATCCGTTTTGCCGCAAGATGCTCTTCGCTTCTCTCTCCATTTGTTCGTGATGTGGAGGTCAGCTCGTGTCTTAACCATATAGCGGACTACGTTCACTTTCATGCAAAGAGGATGGCGACTCCTCGCGTGAATGAGGATGTTCTGGGATGCCAGCTTCTTATACCATATGATGTTGATCTGACCTTCGAAATCTTGACTTTGGTATTCAGAAACGGGAGGAAACCATCCGGGGAAGGGCGTTCGGCTGTCAACTGTATTGACTGGCACATTCCATTGGGCTTTCCAAATGCCTGTCGTAGTGCAGTCCGTGATCTACCGACAATGAAAATGTCGTCGATATATCGTCCGAAGTAAAGAACTCCAGACGCCAGGGCTGCTCTTTCAAGGCTATCCATAAATATAACCGCAAGTAATGGTGCCAATCGGCTCCCCATAGCGAGTCCCCTCGTCTGCTTATAATAGCTGTTTCTGAAGCGGAATATGTTCACCTTAACCACGTTTCGGAGGAGCTCTTCGATATCGTCGACATCAAGTCCAAAGAGTTCGAGTTGTTGACGGTGAAGGCGTCAAAGCCACATACAGTCCTCTACAGCTCTTTGTATGTCAACATTTGTATAGAGTGCAACAACATCAAAACTTTCGTATTCCAATCGTGGTTTATCGTAGAAGTTGCACTGCCGTGACTGCTCCAGGAATCGCTTAACGTTCTTGAGGTGATGGTGAACATATGAAAGCAGTGGACAGAGTATGCGCTGCAGGGACCAGCTTATTCTGTCCGTTGGACCGCCACAGGATGCTACAATTAGCCTTGTTTTGATGGAGCTTAGGTCCATCACATCGCCATTTTCACTCCTAACCAACTTATGCGTTTTCACAAGCTGATAATAAGCTGGCACGCTTGCATACTTCGGCAACAATTGATCCACTGTCCTTTGTACTGTTCTGTGGAAGCCACCTCAGAGGTAGTGACATTCGACAGTACACCTTCACTCAGATATGATGGTACTCCTATAGATATGATGGTACTCCACTTGTAATACCTTTCATCAGCGACTCGTTCGCAATTGATGTTAATCGCGTCGTGAAACGATCACGGCTTCCTATAAGCCTGGTATTTTGACCACCTCTCAATTTACGACGACTTTTAACATCATCACGCCCGCATGAGAGTCGATGTGAAAGAGCTAACTGTGTGATCTGTGGAGAACATAAGGTGTGTCAAGAAAAATGTGTGGTGTACAAAGTAGTGTACCTTTCGTGTCACGAGTTTTACATAGGAGAAACATCAAGGCCACTACACAAGAGGATGGAGGAGCACTTCAGAGCTTTGCGGAGCCTGCAGAGCTACCCAGAGAACCCGTTCTCGAGACACCGCACACTAAGGCACGCTCGAGAAAGACCGCCGGAACTATGCATCTCCATTCTACACAGAAACGTGGTGGATCCAGTTGAAAGGAAGATAAGAGAAGCAATGGAAATAAAGCAACAAGGACCACCCATCAACAGCAAGGAGGAGACGAAAGTGGCAATGGGATCGATTTCAATATAAGACGTACACAATGGAGACATACGTGACTAATTCTAGATCACCCCTGTCCCGCACCCTTATAAATAGTCCCATTCCTACCACTTTCATTTCTATCTATATGTACTGCCAAGTAGAGAGGCTTGACTGAGTTTGCGCTCCTTCTCCCTTCTACACAGTGTGGGTTGTTGCCATGTTACTCCATTAGTGCTGTAATATTGTAAGGGCAAATGCTGTGATTTGAGATCGAGTGACCTGAAGAAGGGCTTACGCCCGAAACGTTGTCACGTAATAAAGATTCAATGAAAAGAAGAGCTTCGCCGTTCTACTCACAGCAGGGCAAAAAAGAAATATTGATTCAACCCACATTGTATCAGTTAACCACTCGAAAATGCGTCGTTAGACCCGCAGGAACTAAAAACATGAAGTTGAGCGCACCTCATTCAGTTGTATATATCGGATACCAGTCGGATCGGATGGTCCGAATGGTCTAATAAAATTGTTTTGAGAATTACCGCACTTTACCGTTTCACTGCTTGTATATACCCCCTCCCCACTAGAAGACAGTCATCAAAATTTTCTATACGACACTCCCGTCACTGATGAGGGAGCGCTTTTTAAACGGCACCAACCATTGACATACTCCCTACTATCCCGCACTAAGTTCATCTGCCCAGCCATTGCTCAGTTTCACTTACTCCCCATTTCCTGGAGTTTCTCGGATGTGTTTCGAGGGTTTTTGTCCCCGGCACCGTTCACTTCGGCGAACGCCCTGCCCATCGCGGGTGTGCTTCATTCACTTCGTCCGCCAACTTTTTGCCTATCGTTTCCCACAATTTCCGCTCTCCGGGATCTTCTAGAACCGAACTACGAATTTTTGAAATATGTAGCTCACAACTGCGCGCACGCCCCGCCCACAGTGGGCGGGGCTTGGCTCAGTTTATGTGTATTCCGTACATCTTGGCCCATGCCCTACCCAATCCACCGACCCGCCCCCTCCAACTGGTTCTTCAGGTGATTCTGAATTTCCGGACAGACAGACAAACAGACAGACAAACAGACAGACGTTGCCGTTTATATATAGTGGGATGGTAAGAATGCTTTATAGCATTGGTTACAGTGAGGAGTTCATTATAGCTAGTATAGTGAGAACTATTTATAAAAATAAACTTATAGTTTACAAATACCCTATTACGAATGATTACGGTGTAATAAGCAGATTAGTCCGAGGTATTCTCAATGGCTTTTTTGTTTAACTGGTGTCTATGTAACCCAATTCTTTTTTACCTGCATGTGTCGTGTAATAATGTCGGATAGTTATAATGTAATATAAAGTGATAGTCTGTTTTTCGTAATTACGATGTCCTACTCACGTTGACCAATAAATTAGCATTCTTAAACTTCTCAGTCTTTATCGTTTTCAACTTCATTCCTTATAAACTTGCTGCAGTTGATTTTTCTTCCTTTCCTTACTGAGGAGCACGGAAGCAGGAAAATGCTTTTGCTCGGCTTCCGTCTAAGGGGACGCGCAAAACGGAAGCTGAGCTATCTCTTTGCTTTGGACTCCCCTCAATAATTCTCATTTATTAGATTTTACAACATAGTCCATTAATCTCAGTTTCAATGATTTTATTTATGCGTGAAATCCCCAAATACCCACATTTACCGCTCTCTCCCGACGTTCGCTACTGACCACGAGCGTCGTCTCTATCCACTTCTGTTCGTGCTGCTTGAATCAACAGCACCCTACGGAGGCGTTCTTGACGGGATTTTCCGCGTTCGTCGTTACTGGTGCGTCAATAAGTGTTCACAAATTCATACCCAAACCTCACCATTTTCGACCTGGCCCTATGGAATGCGTTTTCAGTTAACCGACTACTCTTTTCATGAACAATGTTGGTGGCTAGAACAAAAGAAGATGTTGATGCACCTCTGGGAAGCACCAAGCGGCTCAAAACCACTTTGGGTTCAAAATTAAAAATGAGTACAAGCTGGTGTTAAGTATCTCGTGGCGCTGATGCAATCGCGAAAAAAAGTCCCAATTCAATTTTCCTCTTGTGGAGCTCGGTCCCTAATTTTCAAACAAACCAAATGGGAAGACCGAAAATAAGATCAAGCTTTGAGGAAAAAACCCGCAGCAATAGCATTTTGAGCCTCTCTTCTCAGGAAGTTCTGGCCTGTCTCGAAGCAATCACTTTCGACTTTCGCCCTCGTACTTTTAGTGAAGCTATTGAGCGATTTCATACTCTCCATTATAATTTCGTGAGACTTCGGCGCATTTCTACCTCGCCTTTAAAAATTTGCCCTTGGTTTTTTTTTCACAAATTTCTATCCATTGTGGTTTGACCCTAGTGCCAGACATGTTCCCGTGTGGTTTGAACCCTCGAGCACGGACAACCACGAGTTTGCAAGAAATATCATAACAACACATCTTCTAAAGCAGACGAACTGATATTTTTAGCTAGACTATTGTTAATTTACACGTGTTAGTGTCTTAGCTGGATTGATGTTCCGGATGTTTACGTGAACAAAACTGGTGCGTGTAGTGCCTGTGGGGCAGACGGTACATTTGTGACGAATGAATGGTGGTGATATTCGTGCCCAAAGGGTCAAACCACATTCGAAAAGAAGTCTCCGGGAATTCGAGCAAAACTTCCGGAGTTTGGGAAGGTCAAGGCTGAGCAGTGCCAAGCTCGTTGCCAGAGTTTTTGTATACTATAATCTACGACCACGGGATATGAAGCATCGAGGGCACACTTTGGCTTAGGGAGAGAGGGGGCACTCAATTAACTCCTGCCAGCGTGAAAGGGCGTTCTGGAGAGATTTCTGATATTTGCATTATGCTATGACACGTAAGGCGTGGATGGTGCGGGTTTTCGTCCCATGTCTTCTTCGTATTGCCTAATATTAGAAACCACTGAGTGTAGGTAGGCATGAAGCTACTACAAGGAAGGGATAGCTGAGCGGGTAAGAGTGCAGACTCATGCTCGCACACTGAGCCACGAGTTCGGTCCCTGCCGAGGGAAAAACCATGACCTGAAAAATGGCAAAAGTGGGGACGATACCAGCGTCAGGCCCAGGTTGACAGGCCGACTGATGGAAGAACCCGTCAGGACAACCATGACAAGTCGCAAAAGAATTAGTGTTGAAGCCAGAACGTTACCCGGAAGTGGCGCGCTGAACCCTCGCCCGAGTTCTGTGGCTCAGTATGGCGAGGGGATGGAGGGAGGGGGGTGAAAGACCTCGGCCAAAAAAGCTGGTTCGAATTGGGACCTATCGCACCTGTGTGCCACGAGGAATGGCATGGCGAGGATGGGTGGAGCTAAAGGTCCCTAGATAAAAGAGGATGACTCACGTAAGGGGTTTCACTGGTCGATTCGGCTGCTCCCCCGCTTAGGGGAGGATTCTGTTGTGACGTAGGTTCCAATAAATCCTTTATGTCTGAAGGCGTGAACCTAGGATGTTGGAAGTCTAGTTAGGACCCTGAACGAGGGGTCGCTTACGCGGGAGTCCCGTGAGGTTGCCGACCTCATGAGATGGAGGAATATCCAAGTCCCTATGCTTTCAGGAACGCGATGGAATGGTGCGAAGGCCCGCAAGATTGGAGAATGTGTCAAACTCTTCTATAGTGGAGGAAGAACCAAACGGAATGATGTGGCCATAGCGGTTCCAGAATCCCTTAAGGACTACGTCTCCTCTATGAAAAGGATCAGTGATCGGATCATGGGAGTGGGATTAGACACGAGGAGGGGTACTGGACAGTAATGGCCGTGTACGCACCAACAATCCGGTTGCTCCGAGGCGGAAAAGAATGAGTCCTACCTGACGAGGCAAGATCGGTTACGGAAGATGACTGCCCCACCACAGCCGGGGATCTGAATGGCCATGTGGGAAGTGAGAGAAGGGGTCTAGAAAGGGTGCCGGAGGCGCAAGGAATAGGAGCAAGGAACGCTGAGGGAGAACGGATTCTTGACCTAGCCACAGCCCGACTTAGCAATGTGCAGCACCTTCTTCACGGAAAGGAGGACTCAAAAGACAACTTACAGCAGTGAAGGGAGACAAGCGGAAATATACCATGTCCTGGTGAAAAGGTCGTCTCTCAAAACGCCAAGGATATCAAGGTACTGCTGGGGCACAGCTGGGCCCCCAGCACAGGCTCTGCTGGCAAACATCGTCATAGACCTCCCTAAGAAGACGAGGGTGAGAACAGAGCGGAGACTTCGGTGGTGGAAAATGCGCAAGGTAGAAAAGGATGGTCTCGGCCAATGAATACTGGGAGCGGGCTCTCAGACCCACATGGGCCAGTCCAGGTCACCTGGACCTACGCAGTAGAGGTCATCCTACAGTGTGCAAGGGAAGTCCTGGGAGAGACGCGAGGTGGTATCAAAGGAGACAAGGCAGCCTGGTTCTGGAACGAGGAAGTCCAGAGGATCGCCAAGCAGAAAAAGGAACCATACAAACTGTGGCAGAAGACTAGGAGTCCAGAAGACTTTGCTGCCTACAAGAGCTGCAAACGACACGCTAAGGCTAGGAATACGGAAATGGACGCCCTGCACGAGAAGCGTGAGGGCCGAGAAGGGGACAAGTTCGTCTTCCGCCCGGCTGCTCGGCATCGCGCTGCTCAGGACATTAGGGTGCTAAAGCCTGTGGAGAGCAGCAAAGGATCAGCCGTCAGCCCATTCCTCTTCCTCCTAACTCTGGATGTCATGACCAAAGAACTCATGGTGGAGCCACTGAAAGCCATCCTCTACGCTGACGACATCGCCCTGATAGCGGACAGCAGGGAAGAACTCCAGGACAAGGTGCAGCGATGGCAGGATGTGCTCGCTGAGAATGGACTCCGGCTGAACGTGAAGAAGGCCAAGTTCAAAAGCGTGTCATAGTGTCACGAACCCATCGTAGACTGCCATGGCGAGAGCGTCGAAAGGATCGAGGATTTCCAGTACCTGGGGAGCGACCTAGCAGCTGATGACCGTGGACCAGGCGATGAAGGCCCGAATCAACGCAGCCTGGATGAAATGGAGGGAGCCCACTCCTGATCCTGTGCGACCGGCGGTGCTCGAGACATTTAAGGGCAAGGTGTGCCGGGCGCATGGGCCAGCACTCACTGCATTGTTGGTTGTAAGACCAACAATGCAGTGAGTGCTGGCCCATGTGCAAGAACCATGAAAGGCAGCTCCACTCAGCTGAAGTGAGGATGCTGAGATGGGCCTGCGGGTGGACACGACTCGACAGAGTCAGAAACGAGGATGTTAGAGAGATCACACAGACGGCTCCGATCTAGTAGAAGGCACGAAGCAGCGACTGCGATGGTATGGGCACGTAATAAAGAGGCCCGAAGACCGCCCAATAAGGAAGGCACTGGAATTCAAAGTAGATTGCACGCGACCACGAGGGGCCCCAAAGAAAAGATGGAGGGACGTCATCAAGAAGGACCTCACTGAAGTGAAAGCACAGTGGATCGGAACAAGGGGCGACGTCTAACAAGAACAGCGGATCCTGCGACGGCGCGCGACTAATGTCAGGGAGAAGAAGAAGGCATGAAGCTACTGCGCGCCAGGCGAATAAGGATATTTGTTAGCGCTTAGAGTGGAAAGACTCTAGGGTAACTCGTGGAAAATGATTCTAAATGAAACTGCTAACATCGTGGCATAACAGGTCGACTTGCCCGATTCGAAAAGGAAATGCAAAAAAAAATTAAGAATGGGCTTCAAGCTATTCCAGGCTACCGCGAAACTGAGATAAGAGACCGGATTCAATGTTAACACAATTGCATCAATGAAGTGTGACTCAGGCACGAGCCCTGCTTGGACTGAGCGTATCTCGGGTGATTCAGCGTTTTTATGGTGAAATCGGGCTTTAATTTATTTCAAATTTCTTGCAAAGTTTCAGGAGTGCTACGAGGAAACTGTTCGATTCCCACTGCGAGTCTGTTCTTGAATGAGACCTCCAAAATAGTTTTAACTTTTTAAAATGTTGCAAAGGGGGGGCCAAAACCCTTCAAACAACGAACGATTCCAACTGGACCTTTTTCACTTCCTCACAAAACATAAATAATTGCACACATTCTTGAATAAGGCCCATTTTCACATGAGTGCGAAACTGAAGAGAAGACGGCAATTTGACTGCATCCACTTCCGCTAAGCCCTTATTTCCCAAAAAAGCGTCCGCTCAAGCAGGTGCTCGCATGAATGCATTGTCCCGAATGTTCACATATGTACATGCATGTAGATTTTTAATCGCGAGATGTAGCATTAAGTTATGTGGTCACGTCGGCACAATGTCCTAATTTCTTTTTATCCTTCAAATTAAATCGTCAATATCACTCCAATTTCTGCTAGCACCAAGAGGAGCTCAGATAGCCCCTGCACGTGTGCCAGAAATTTGTGATTCCGTCAAAGCAGAGCCTTACTACCACTTGGAGAAAGCTTGGTGAACATTTTCCTCAGGCTCACGTGAAAGCTCGTGCCGAAGTTTGACGTTCAGGTGATCTAGATAGTACGCTGATGTTATTCATGTCGTTCTTCGCAAATTCACTAGAAGCCCGCTCTTCTCTTTCTTGTCTATACTTTTCGGCCGGCTTCATACGTTTCACTGGACTCTGCTCGGAGTAGGGATCAACAAAAATAAGTGAGATTATGCTCGAGGTTATCACTTGATTCCCACTGTCAGAAATACATCAATCAAATCTCGTTGAGCCGCTTCTTCTTCAATTCACCGATCGAGATGATACATTCTTTTCTTTTCTAACTTTTCTTTCCACCTTTCCACTTTCTACCACTGCAGTGTGAGTCGCTATGATAAGTCGGAGCAGTATCTTTAATGCATACGACGTGGCCATTTGACTAGATTTAATTTTTGGATTTCAGTTGGGATGCGGTGATGTGGTTTTTGCTGCACCTGTTCATGTGGTCGACAGTTCGTGCGGTGGATACGACCTTCGTCCCTCTAACAAGGGAGTTTCTCGATCGTCTACGCAATGAAACCTTCTACAATCGCTACGCTACTCCCACACAATATGATGGTAACAGTTCCAATTGATAAAGTATGAAAGATATAGCCGAGGAGCACTACCCGAACCCGAGCCCAATCCCAGATCGTACTGCTAGGAAAGCTAGTGATGTTGTAGTTGTTGATAAGGTAACAAAAAATGATTCGACAGCGCGAAAAACCTTCCTGAACAACGCAAAGTAGTGTTCTCGATAGCCGCGAGTTACGAGGATCCTTAATAGGTAATCATCACAGACTGAAAAAACTTCGAGCAAGCTAATCTAAGTAGTCAGTCGACAAATGAAGATGAGAAACTGCCCTGTTTAGGCGAAGCGTCGCTCCTGCCTCAGGGCTTGAATTACTAATGATCAATGCCATCTACCTATCTCACAGCTCTGAAATATTACTTCAAAGTCCATTATACTGGACGCTGTGTAGTACAGGCATAATTCCAAAATGACTTGCCTTAGCTTACAAGGAATTTTATTCGAATTACGGTCGTGAATGACGTGATCGTAATGTTGATCCCGATATTGTGGTGGCAGATGAGTCCAGCTCACTCATTTACGTCTATCTATAATGCGTTTCACTTTATGTCCGAGATTCATATCTAATTTATATTTTTAGACTTCGTCTGCAAACATGGAGCGGGTAACATATTTTCTGAACCTTGCATTTTAACTGCATTTCGCTTTTTTTCTTTCCCCCACGGCTTTTGCACTGAGTCATTCCGCTCTAACGACTTTCAAAAGCGACATTATCCCAATCAACCAACTGCTGCACAGAAAACATACTACTCTTCACGTCTTTACGGCTTTTTTACTGCTTTGTTTGCTTGCGAACTGACACTCCATGTGAAACAGTTACGAACACAACAATTTAACCATACAGTATCAGGCCTTACTCGGTTAGAAGACCCTGGCGCTTATGATTTCCCTTCAGCTTTGCTCAAGTCGAAGATCGGGTGAAAAAGGCACGCTGTAGGATGTTGCCATTAATGTTGGAGCAGACCTCCCTTAACGACTCTTGAGCCCCTCACCAAACCAAGCACCGGGACCACCCCAAGCACGATGTTCACTTTGTGTCACAATTGCTACGCAAGGCCGAATAAGGTGATCTTTAACTTTCAAACGAGGGAGGTATATCGGATAAATAATTAATTAGAGAGTGAATTCTGGAGCCAGCAGTCAGTGTTGGAATTATGGAATCGCCCCTGGAAAACATTGTGCATAAATTATGCAAGTATTGGGTTGGCACATAAGTACTTTCGTTTTTTTTTCAACCGGAAATTTCGTTCCAAAGATGAAATGTTTTGCCAGCAGGCTTGATAACAGTTGAGGGATTAATTTTTGTGGATTTTTAAGTCGTTGAAGTTAAAAGCGGAGTCGGCGAAAATTAGCACCTTCGACAACTGCCTCTATTTACGTGTAGTCGAAGTGCTAAAATCGCTTAAGCTGCTCCATACATTTGGAAGAGGTCGAGCTAGAAGTTCCAACAAGGGAATCTCACTAGGACGCTTTGGAACGAATTTCAAGGATTTTGAATTTACCAACCTTTACCTCGCCGATATTGGGCAGCTCACGTCTGTTCCACCTGA
Source organism: Cooperia oncophora (assembly GCA_036418165.1). Lineage (NCBI taxonomy): Eukaryota > Metazoa > Nematoda > Chromadorea > Rhabditida > Trichostrongylidae > Cooperia > Cooperia oncophora. The sequence goes on along the minus strand of MU911947.1, from coordinate 3,388 downwards.
AATTTTATGCTAATATTTGAATGTTTCGCTGATATTTTTTGCATGTTCTGATGGCAAATTTCGTGCTCTATAACACGGCTATAGAAACCTGTTCTCCAGAGGTGTTTGCTTTCTGTTAAGTTCAGGTTACCATTAGGGAACGCGAAGTCGTCGAGAACTAGGGTTCCCGTTCTCCACGAATTTTATGCTAACATTTGAATGTTTCGCTAATGTGTTCTATATGTTCTGATAGCCAATTTCGTGCTCTATAACACTGCGTTGCAGTTATTTTGAAAATCCGTCTGAACTTGTTTTTCAGGTGGATAATATGGAATGTCAGGTCGATAAGCATCAGCACTTCAGACATCTCCTCCTTTTCGCATTCAACAGAAGTATCAGAGCTGCTGATGCTGCCTCCGGAAAATTCGCTAACCAAGGAGCTGTCCTGACACTAATCTGTTACTCTGAGCCTTACTCAAACCATGGCCATTCTATTGAGCTGCTCTAGGAGCTTTGAAGCTTCAGCGGACAGCGGTTGAGAGAGGAAGTCGGGAACTCTAATTCTCATCGACCTGACATTCCGTAAAGACAACCTGAACTTAACAGAAAGTGAACAGCTCTCGTAGGACTGATTTTTATGTTATATTATGGAGCACGAAATTGGCTATCACAACATATAGAACACATTAGCGAAACATTCAAATGTTAGCATAAATTCGTGGAGAACGGGAACCCTAGTTCTCGACGACTTCGCGTTCCCTAATGATAACCTGAACTTAACAGAAAGCAAACACCTCTGGAGAACAGGGTTTCTATAGCCATGTTATAGAGCACGAAATTTGCTATCGAGCATGCAAAAAAATATTTGCGAAACATTCGAATATTAGCATAAAATTTCAAGTGAGCAGACGTGAGCTGCCCAGTATCGCGAGGTGAAGTTGGTAACTTCAAAGTTCTTGAAATTCGTTCCAAAGCGTCCTAATGAGATTCCCTTGCTGGAACTTCTAGCTCGACCTTTTTCCAAATGTATGGAGCAGCTTAAGCGATTTTAGCACTTCGACTATACGTAAATAGAGGCAGTTGTCGAAGGTGCTAATTTTCGCCGACTTCGCTTTCAACTTCAACGACTTAAAAATCCACAAAAATTATTCCCTCAACCGAAGCCGTTTCAACATTGTGAAACTACGTGAATTACCTCATCAAATGATATCAAGCTTGCTAGCAAACATTTCATCTTCGGAACGAAATTTTTCGGTTGAAAAAAACGAAAGTACTTATGTGCCAACCCAATATGAAACGTTAGTGCATCAACGATTCCCTGAGTTCAGAGCTAACATATGGCGCTGAATTCCTCTGCAAATGACCATCAATGAAGAACAAATGAAGAAAGTAACAGAGCTGAATATGAATCAAATTTCAGGAATCCCAGCCCATTATTCCACTTGAAGCGATGTAAAACACTGATCAGAGTTTTCCTTCCCCCATTCCTTCATTTGCCTGCCCGGTAATACGAACTCGATTAGGGGATTTGCTTTGTGACCTTTTGATGTGTGACTCCACTCAAACACAAAAAGCCTGGTCCCTTGGATATTTCGAAGCAATATTGCTAGCCTTTATGACCACGGGGTACAGCAACCATCTGTGTCATTCGCCCACATATCATGCGCCCTGCACATGCTTTTTTCTGTCCGATATTGCAGAGAGATTGCAGAATAAAAGCTTTGCTGCTAGAGCTTTGAGATCTCAGTTTTATGACGATAATGCTGATTTTCTAGATGTCAATCACTCGAATTTGCCTTAAAAACCTTCATTGATGTAGCTATGTATTTTTCGAAAGCGCTGGTTGTGTTAAATACCAGTACTGGATTACGGATGGTAACCTCTGATAAATGTCCTCATTATGACCACGTTAACTATCCTTTACATTCTATAAACCAGCTAACTCTGTGTGTCGGTTTGTCGGATATGTATGTATGTATGTATGTCTGTCCCGTCCGCAAAATGCTTCACGGGTTCAAACACGTCAGTGTAGGATTAGTTAGTGTACGACCGCTAGCGGTGGCGAAACCGTTGTGCAGATGTATCAATCCAATTTTTGATTGTGATAACACCTGCCCACTATATAAGAGAACCACAGTGCATCCAAACCATTGCACGAGCTGCTCGCGTGGCAGGTGGATGTGAGCACGTGCAGCGGCCGGGATGGGGAGTGGGTGGGGCAAGTAGGAGTGGGGAGGGTATAATGTGGGTGGGTGGGACTAGTGAGGGAGAGTACTGGAGGGGAAGCATAGAGTGCGTTTAGAACTCATCACAAGAGTGGTAATAAAAGCGCCAATGAAAGAGGTGACTAGAGGAAGGATCGACCGCTAGCAGAGTCGTGAATAAAAATATGTTTTGGTATCACTTTGAGGCAATGTGTCATTGTTTACAACCTCATTATATAAAAGAATCATGTAGTGCACTATAAGTGAGCTATAGTGTAGTTCGCTGCGGTCGGTTGGGCGTGTCCGTGCAGCTGCGCTTGGCGCGGTGCCAAACACGTTCCACACCAGTTGTTGAAGCGGGCAAGTGACAATACTCTATCACATCTTTCGTATTACTAATCTTCTCCCACTTTTTGTCGCAGACGCTCTTCGGCAAGGAGGCAGTGAACGGCTTTGATAGGGTGACAGACTCACACTGGGTGACACGCCCAACCGCCCGCAGAGAACTATAGTGTACTCGTATGAACATATTGGTCAATGATTGTAAACTATCTGTGTAAAAGAAAAGCCGGTGAGGAGAAAGATAAGCGCGGTGGAGCCGGCCCGCTCAGCAAATCCATTCTTAATCTCAGAAGAAAGCGTGCAGGCATCAGCCGGCAAAGCCGGCTGGTTTATATGAAAAAACAAGTTGCGATGAATACGAAAGAGAAGAAATAAAGAACAGTGGGGCTTTGACCAGGAGCCGTGAAGCAGTTTTAGCTAGCGTCATTAGTGGGAGGCTATTTGGCCTCCCGCAGGAGCCGTGAAGCAGTTTTAGCTAGCGTCATTAGTGGGAGGCTGTTTGGCCTCCCACGGCCGTAGTTTTTATTGCCCGACGCTCTCCGGCCGATGTCACGGAAACTGCTGCTCCCTCTCCGTTCGGACGTTCCCATGCTACTGAGTACACGGCATGAATGAACAAAAAAATGTGTTTTTAAGTAAATCTTTTAAAGGAAGGAATAAGTAAATCTTTTAAAGGAAGGAAGAGAAGAGGGGAGGAGGAAGAAAAAAGGAAATAGTAGAGGGCGTCGCGGTTGACAAGTGCCCTGAGACGTTGGTCAGTGTCCGATCAATGCGTATCCGACCTTCAATAGACTCTTTGAAAAAATAACGTCATTTCCTGGTTCCATCCCTCCGCAATTCTGATCGGTTCCTTTAATCGGAAT
>MU911946.1:53967-109713 GCA_036418165.1 Cooperia oncophora | reverse complement strand
ATGATATCGTCCAGCTCTCTCCAACGCAGTGTGTCTTCGTGACTAGCTGTAGCACATTGACCATACATAACCGCTCGTCTCTTGCTGGATGAAACATCGTAAGAAGAAGAAGAGAAGAAGAAGAAGAAGAGAAGAAGAAGAAGAAGAAGAAAAGAAGAAGAAGAAGAAGAAAGAAGAAGAAGAAGAAGAAGAAGAAGAAGAAGAAGAAGAAGAAGAATAAGAGAAGAAGAAAGAGAAGAAGAAGAAGAAGAAGAAGAAGAAGAAGAAGAAGAAGAAGAAGAAGAAGAAGAAGAAGAAGAAGAAGAAGAAGAAGAAGAAGAAGAAGAAGAAGAAGAAGAAGAGAAGAAGAAGAAGAAGAAGCAAGAAAAGAAGCGAAGAAGAAAAAGAAGAAGAAGGAAGAAGAAGAAGAAAGAAGAAGAAGAAGAAGCAGAAGAGAAAGAAGAGAAGAAGAGGAAGGGAAGAGAGGAAGGAGCATGTTCACCGCTCCGTGTTGGCGAAGGCAGTCGACCGTCGTCCCTGTCCGAAGTTTATGGTTATGCTTACGGGCGGCGGGAAGAGCTGAGTGGGTACGCATTGCCTGTACTTAGCCCAAGGGTGAGTGCGGAGTCCAGCAGGCATTCATTGCGGCGTTCCCCATTCACAGGTTGGGTGCTACAAGGCATAGCGCTTTCCCCCGGCTGCTTCTCATTGTCGGTCATGACGACATACTCACGGGGACTCTAAAAGCGGCTCCTTGGACGCTTCTCTACCTGACGATGTGATGCTCCGTGTCGCAGAATAAAAATGGCCTCGAGAACAAGTGCGAGCTTGGAAGAAAAGGTAGCAAACTTGCGGGTGCAGATTTGTAACGCTCAAGAAAACCGAGTACCTGACGAACGTGACGCCAGACGAGTCTGTTTCGCTTAAGGTCAGCGGCAGTGTGCTAACGGCGGACCTTAACAGCGTTCAAATACCTCGGATCAAACATTAACGTTTGACGGTTATCTCGACTCAAAGTGAGCTGTACGTGTGAGTGCAACCTGGTCAAATGGCGGTCGTAATGACTGGCGTTCTCTGCGACAAGACAATGCCACCTCAGTTCGAAGTGGCTATAAGTTTTAGACCAGTCCGCGAACTTCACTGCTTTATTGTGGAAAGATCAGGTAAGGAAATTTAGAGCTAGCTAGCTCAGAAGAAAGCCCATCGCGAGTACTTTCAGTATTGCGAAACCATTATGCAAAATCACAACGCGTTGCGTAACGCGACGCTGTTTACAAATGGCCAACGAACTTTGTGGGCACCCTAATAATAACTGTCAGACAGCATTGGGTGACACCGGTCCTGCAAGACAAACTTGCTGTCCTCCACCACCGGCGGAAGTCGTGGCCAGCGCGTGAAGTAGATATGATATTCTCATTCAGGGGAACACACACACATTCTACAGGCCTGTGGCGCGGGAGTCCGGTAGTTTCGTGGCAAATGATTGTGATATTCGTGTTCAAGGGTAATGCAGCCCCAAGAGACAAGTTTTCAGCGGAGTTGGTGATTTATGGTATTTTGGCGCCGGCGCCTGTGGCGCGGGTGCCAGGCAGCTCGTGCCAAGCGACTCTTGTGTTCGTTTCAGAGGGCAAGCTGCCCCTATGGATACGTTTCCAGCAAAATTGGCATTCGTACATCTTTATTTTTGGAACAATATAGTGGCAGATAATATTGTCTGCCATCGTCCTACGGGAGAGACTGGCTGTTAGCCACCATTGTCTGCCATCGTCGTCAACACGTTAAAGATCGCATTCTAATAAGATCAGTCCGTAACCTTTCAATCAAGATTAACGCTGTCGCGCCCATCTGGCGGAAAGTTAAAGGCGGCAAGCTGGCTTCATCTTGTTCATGTTTTTGAGAGAGTGTTTCCAAACTATCAGAAACTGTACGCATTGAACTGTCGTCTCCCTAGAGGCTCGAAAATAACGTAAAGCGGTGTAGGAATGTGTATTGAGCCGTATATTCAAAACTTCTGAGCAATAGAAGCGTTCTAATGCAATGAGTTATAATGCAAGCTGTTCTCTTCTCTAACCCATTGCAAACCCCCTTATCCGGAAATGAAAGCATTATTTCAGGTTCTTATTTTCGATTTTGTGTGAAATAGGAGTTTCTAGTATCGGATGATTAGCTTGATAACTCTAGAACATGAAATACTAGTTAATTTATAAAAAACATTTCATAAAAGAGGATGATATGTGTCCCGTGCTTCGGGACGTGTTACCCTCATCTTAACTTGTCAACTATATCCAGATGCGAGCAGTGCAAGAGGGACCCACCGCATAGGCTGCTGGACGCAGTCACACCACTTGTGCCCTCCTGGCCTATTTTAAACCTTACGTACCTAGCGCCTAATTTTAATGAGTTGCGAGCGTTTTTTTATTTCTGTAGCTCTATTTGCTATGTTTTTGCTTTTTTCGCTCGCACCATTACTTTCCCATTATGATATATTGTGTATGTATATTGTGCATCGCAAACACATATTTCGTATATCAACCCTAATCAATGTTTGTAACGAATGAACGAACACATGCCACAGGATGTGGCTCATGTATACAAAATACAATGCGGTAACTTTGTAAGCGGTGTGGGTAGCGCGCTTGACTTTGGTCTAGGATGACTCATGGCTTTTCAGGGCGGAGCGGCAGTCAGCTGGATCGAGGAGACGACCGGCAGCAACGACCGAGGTCCGCGGCCTCATCTCTCTTCCTAAGGGCGACTCAATCCCCAGGCCTTCTGATCTCCGTTCTTTCTCATGTGCGTATCGTATCCACGTAGTTGTCTTACTTCAGAATACTTTTGCCTTCGTAAAGTGCCATGTATCACGTCGTTCTGTGTGTAGTATGTTCGATTCTTTCGTCTTTTGCTTATGTATTCATATGCCAGATAAACTTTAGTACTTATCGGTGTCAAAGCAGGTAATGGTGCAGCTTCCACTGCGGGCGCTCGCTTGCTGGTAGCAGCGAGTGGTTCGCCTCTCGCTCATGTCGAGACTTAGGAAGAGTATTCCCCTTTGATCTTTCGAACTAGCTCGAAGACGGCCGCTTCGTTTTAGTCATTCCACCTCGAAGATCAAAAAAGGAGAAGATGACTGTGGCAGATGTCTCCAAAGAAAGACTACAGTAATCCTCTTTTTGATCTGGGCACGCACATGTCAATTCTGCAGCCTGCGAAAGTCTCGCGTCTCCTTTCTTTCCTTTCTTGTTTTGGTCGTCGCCAAGATGCCGTTTCTTTTTTCTTCAAATCGTGAGTTTATAGAGACGTCACTGTAGCTTTTTTTTGTCCGGTAGGAAAGTAAAATGCCTGATTAAGCGGCGGCTTAAAACCCGTTTGACAAAAAAAAATTCAGAATAAAGAAAATGTTCCCCAGGTACCGGTTGGTCAGAGACATAAACTTGTTGAGAAGTTGCATAGTTGCAGAGAAGAGTTTGGCGTTAGTAGTGCCCATTTCAGGAAAAATGGAGGTACAAGTGAAGAAGTACAGTACCGTCGTGGCTGCGCAGCGAAAATCGAAGAAGAGAAGAAGCGGCAGGGTTCGCGATGTTAAAGGACAAGTTGTAGAGGATCCGCGGAAAAGGTGTAGTTTTGTTGCAAGGAGGAGTTGAGTTACCTAGGGAGTAGGGGCTCAAAGTATTTGTATTTCGTTTCGTGGCGCATATGTTTATGTTGTTCTGTGTTATCATGTGTGTGCCATGTTTTTCATTTTATCTTGATCGAGTTCTTCGAAAGTTCTCGAAGCTCTTTATCGTTTCCTTCATGTGTGGCTCGTGAGGTTGCTTAGCCATTGATCGTCTTGGTCTCTCTTCATGCCCCATCACACAGATCTGTTGTCGATATTTCAAAACGCCCCATTGATTATTTCCGATTCTCCTCCCAGTTCTCCTATTGACTGGTTCAGGAACTGAGAGGGCCATCCAGCTCCACACAAGGCGGGAGGTGGTTGGCGGTGTCAAAGACATCGGCCGCGCTTAACAGAGCAAGACACACCACCGGTTCGCGGGCATCCTCTACCTTCACAGTAGAGGCGCCCGCAAACCCGGTGTGCGGCGGGAGGATCCGAACCAGCAACCCTCCGTATCACGGGCGATCAATCCGAAGCGGCGATCACCCGCCCTGCGCCATTGGGCCGGCGTAGGATATCGTTAAGCCGGCAGCTAAGTTATCGCGACCGAGCACGCGCCGTATCCAGTAAGGCCTATGGGAACAATACAGCATAAGGTAATAGCTACATTGGTCTTTTCTGCAGTGATCTAGTAGTTTAAGCCTTCATATAGGTTCTCAAGAGCAGTGATATTTGTAAACCATTCCGCAATTTTCTTTTGATCGAGGCCGTTGACAGCTATAGATGATACAACTCCTACTGGTTCTTTAACAGCTTGCAGAATAACGAACCCCCTTTGCAACTTGTTTTTAGCACAATAAGCACAATAATGGGAATCCTGTTGGCGTTTTTGGGTCCTATCCTCATTCTCTCTTAGTTTGCCAGTTTTTGAATCTTTGTGTAGGTTGATACTGTTTCGATCATACCCCGAGTCCGTTATCTGCTGTGCGATCGTAAATAACGCGACTTTCTAGTTGTTATAGTGACACCACATGTGGTATAATGGCCTAATTTATTTGATTGACGTTTGGGGCATTTGCTGGCAAGATAGTGTTTGATCTAGCATACTCCCGCTTGTACAGCGGATCTATCTCCCATTGGCTAGGGTACGGTAGGCCCCACCCCTTTCTCCTCCCACTTACAGTCCGTACATAAGCAAGGCTTGTTCTCATTATGCTTACCCTTTCTGTTCTGGTTGATGAGTCAGCCTGTTACTCGTTCACATTCTGGTTCCTCTGATTCAAGGGCGGTTGCCCCAGCACCCAGATCTGAGATGGACACGGTCATTGTTCCGGCTACTAGTGAGCTGGTTCACGTCCTGTCAAATCTAACCGATGAGTCCTCCGTGAAAGGTAAGCACGCCAAGGCTCTCCGTGATGCTACTGTTCAGGCCATTAATGAAGTGTGGACTGAATCACAGGAAGCTACCTCTATGTTGACTCGCAGCATCACCGAAAGTAATGCAGGTTTGTTATCCGACCTTAGCCAGTAGTTTGCCGCTGTAGGTGAACGCATCAATAGGATTCCTCTGGTAGCCTCGCTTAGCCGGGACGGGCCTTTACCTAGGATTGTGCCTTTTATTGGGTCAGGTGAGGACCCCATGCAGTTTTCTATGTGGTTACGCCGTTTAGAGGATGTCATGACGATGAGGTCCGCAACATGGACTTCTCAGCAGAAGGCTTACTTTCTCATAGCTTACCCCGATGGAGTGGCCACAGAGAAAGTAGAAGAGCATTCAGAACAAGAGCGGGAAAGCTTTGAGAGCATCGTGGCTTACCTTAAAAAATACTGTGAGGGCCCGCAGCACAGGTACATGGCCCGACAAGCTCTCTCCTTGTGCCAGCAGCAGACCAGTGAGTCATCAGCCACTTTCGCTGATCGACCCTTTAGTTAGTTCGGGCTGCTACCACTAGACAAGATCCCTCTAGCCAAAAGGAGCGATCCTCGAAAAGTTCGTCGCTCGCCTTCGACCTGACATCAGGTATTATGTCAAGCTTGATAACCCTACCTTTTTTGAACAGGCTGTATCCAAAACCCAAATGGTAGAACAGCTGTTAGCGGAAGCCACAGCTAACCGCCTTATATGTCCATCGTTGCCCGCTAGGCCTATCGATATAAAAGCGGCCATACCGCAAGCCTTCAACCCTAGACAACTTCAGTTTCAACGAAGCTTTAACCAAGGACAGGGTCGTTTTTAGCAACGAAATACTTCTACGCGTTTTAACTCTAATCGTCCTTTCAGCGACCGAGGAATGATGATTATCAGCTAGTGGCTCCAGCGGACTATTCTCAGGCCTGCTCTAATTGTGGCGGCTTCGGTCATTTTGCTCGTCAGTGTCCGTCTACTAGACCACTCTCCGGAAGTACAGGTGTGCCTTCCTATTCCGTGCAACCTCGCACTTTTGATCGTAGAGCTCCTCGTTCTGCTTCTCCTGCTTTACGACCTCCCCGTCGAGATCATTCTCGCGAACTCACAGAAGCTCGCGAGCAGAGCACGAGAAAGAGCACGAACACTTGCTCTTTCTATTACTTTACGCGACAATCAGTTATATCGGCGACGTACACCACGAGCCCCATGCCCGTTGTCCCCGCACGTCTAATCCCGCACGCTACGGAGCTCGCGGAATTTTGAGTGTGCTGGTGAACGCAGCGGCCGTCCCCGTTGCTCCGCTCGTCACCACCTTCCAAGCTCACCCCGAGCTCAACGCGCTACCAAACGTAGTCGCGTATGACGGCGCGCTGGTCAGCGGAGCCGACCCAGCCACACGTCAGCTGTTCCTCTCGGTGACCCAGCTCCCCAACCCTAAGGTACCTTTCCTATTCGAGGACGTCAAGGGACCTTCAACGAAGGCCATGAGTAAGCCTCATTACAATACTAATGAGGCAAACGTCTGCCTCCAGCTCATCAAGCTGTTGCTTGCCAAAGGGCTCCGCCCCCCTCAGCTCTGCGTGATATCCTTTTACAAGGAACAGTCACTACATCTGCAGCACCAGTTAGACGCCCTGAAAGTCGAGCTGACGACTGTCGTTTCAGTGTGAGGACGCAAAAAAACAGGTAGTCATTCTTTTAACAACACGAACTAACTTTTCGCCTGAATCAGCTGACTGCCTCGATGATTATGGCCAGATGAACGTAGCAATATCAAGATGCCGCTATGGGCAATTCATCCTAGGCGAAGTTTCTTCGCTCGTCGTCGTGCCGTTCTGGAAAAAAATGGTAGATTGGGCCACCAGTAACAACGCCGTCGCTCCCGCCAATCACCTGGAACGATACTTTCATGAATGAATCCCCACTCCCCCGCCTCGGTAAGCTCATCATTTCTTTCCTAAAAGTCCGGGACCGACTTTAGGTAAAGGGGGGAGGTGTAAGCGGTGTGGGTAGCGCGCTTGACTTTGGTCTAGGATGACTCATGGCTTTTCAGGGCGGAGCGGCAGTCAGCTGGATCGAGGAGACGACCGGCAGCAACGACCGAGGTCCGCGGCCTCATCTCTCTTCCTAAGGGCGACTCAATCCCCAGGCCTGTCTGATCTCCGTTCTTTCTCATGTGCGTATCGTGTCCATGTAGTTGTCTTACTTCAGAATACTTTTGCCTTCGTAAAGTGCCATGTATCACGTCGTTATGTGTGTAGTATGTTCGGTTCTTTCGTCTTTTGCTTATGTACTCATATGCCCGATAAACTTTAGTACTTGACGGTGTCAAAGCAGGTAATGGTGCAGCTTCCACTGCGGGCGCTCGCTTACTACTTCAGTAAGCGAACAAACAAACACCGTACCCCCAAAGGAGCCGTAAATCAATCGGTGCACACGAAACACAGTATCTGACGACAACAGCGTCGAAATCGCCTGGGGAACATACGTGTTGCGATGCGGAGGAGATCCCAAGAATTAGAACTATTGCATATGATTAGAACAATTGCATAGAGTACTGTTTGTAAGATCTATAGGCCCTTTGGATGCTCTAACGCATCGTTTTCTATTTATAAGTGTACTTGTATAACCGGGTTCTAATGGCACTCATCAAAAATAGTCAGCGTTTAGGTCAGAATTTCATAATATTGCAACGGAGTTTTACACATTACTGAGGCATCTTGTTGAAGCATTTTCCAGATGAAAATGCCACGAGACTTCCTCGGAAATTGATCAAATTGGCGGAACAAATTAGTGTTCATAGTGTGTGTGCTCCTTCACAGGTTTCGCACTCATTCTTCGAGTAGTGGTTTCCATTATCCACATTCTTATATACGGTTCTGATGACAGTATAGCCTCCTTGTCGTGTGGTTACCCTTGCCTGCTTGCTTCCTGTTGGCTTCGTGCGATGATGAAAAGCATAGTTTTTGAACAAAATATGGTACAAGTTCCATAGTCAGCCCGATTCACAGCTTCAAGAATAAGCTCGTACTCGAAACCTGAACTACTCAAGGCATCCTAGGAGTAATGCTGAAATGAGGAGAAAACGTTGTGCATAGTGCAACAACATCCGTTCACTAATCTGGAAGACGAAGTTTTCCGATCCGATGCAGTCGTGTTGTCTTCAAAACCTAAACAGATTTTTTTCGATGAGACAGAACCACTTGAACTGGGTTGCGGTGAGTTGCGTTCACAATTCTCGTATGCATTCGAGCGGTTTGGGCGAGAAGGAGTGTTAGCTATCGACCTAGCGTTTTAAAGACAGCCCCCGCGATCAAAGTGGCTCGTGATCGCCTTTGCTGTGCCAGTAGTCTAGCCTCCAAGCTAGAGGACTGTTCACCTTTCGCGACTCTAATTGCGGCGTGGAGGCTGCTATAGCCGCTCAAAGTGCTAGTTCTAACTCCTCCTCAGTCGGACCGCCTTTACTTGCTAGATGTCCTCCGACGGAGGCCACTCACTGTTCTTAGTTGGCGGCGGGCATTGCTAATGCCCCTGGATAATTATGCTCTCCTTCATTACAGTTTACTCATTGGAGGTACATACATTCAATTCAACCCATCTCACGAGGTGAAACGCGTAAAAAACATGAGTGACGCAATTTTCGTGATGCAAAACCACGACGCACAAAAGGTGCGGCTACCGTAGTCACAAATTCAGACACCGTGTTGATAAATTCCTTTTTTCTTCCCAGAGTTTTTCCTCTGCGTTTGTGTTGTTTTCTTTTTGTATTCTTTCTTTTGCACTGGATGATATCAACTACTGCGAGATGTGATGGAGAGACTTGTGAGCTAGGGGCTGCACAGAGACCGCAGGGAGGTGTGACTGTGAGGGAACGATCTTGTTTATGTTGTTCTGGAGGACGCTTCTTGCCTGTTTTCTTCTTTGGGAGATTACTTATCAGCTGCTGTTTCATAATAGGAAAGCAGCTATCCATAAGACTTTTATCGCGGGAGCTGTCTTCAAATCTTCTCAGCTATATGCTAGCTTTTGAGCGGAAAGTATAGCGCAGGTGTTGATCGGCATAAAAATACCAGATCGGTACCTACACTCTACTTCGCTGCGGACGCTTGGGCGTGTCAGCCATTATGAGTGTGTCACCCTCTTTGAGCTGTTCTCTGCCTTCTTGTTGGAACGGGCATGCGACAAAAAGCAGTAGAAAACAAGTAATACGAAAGGTATGATACATCATTGTCATTTGCTCGCTCGACCAACTCGTGTTGAACGAGTTTGGCACCGCGCCAAACGCAGCTGCACGAACACGCCCAACCGTCCGCAGTGAACTACACTATATACTATTCTTCTTGCCCAAAACGTTCAAAAATGCTCGAGGCAGTAGCAACCACAAAGTGCGTTATCCAGGCAATTTCAACGCTGTGGTCGTGAGATGCTGTGTTTGGTGTGCACCCAGATTATTTACGGCTCCTTTGAGGATACGGTGTTCGGTTGTTCGCCCACTGGAGCTATCGTACCTCTTGCCTATGCAAAGTGCTGGTATAAGCGACGATCAGGGAAGGGTCTCAGGTGTAGGAAACCATTTGTTGACATCTATTCTATCAGATATATTTTACAGCGGTGATCAGTACTATCATACTGACTGAACGAGTAAAAGTCACATCGCAGGAACATTCCGTGCCTAATGACTGCTGTTCAGAGGCTCAAACTACTTCTGGGAGCAAATCTCCAGTCAACTTTGAGTTTTGCTGACACTTCCAAAAATTCTATAATTGTGAGTTGGTGTGGGGTCGAGCTAGAAGACTCATGGCTCTCCTAGCACTAAGACTTAATTCGGACAGAATCGGCTTTTCTGTCACGTTTCTGAAAAGAAGAAGCATCTTACTCACATTTTTTGCATCATTCCCAACATTTCCTTACACACAATGCAAAAACTTTGTTTTTGCAGGTCCATGTTGCTTTCGCACCCATTAAGCAACAGTTGCAGGTGCTCTTTGGGCGATGCCGTACTTCCCTTCCAGGGGATTTCAACGTAGGGATGTCTCATAGGTGGTGTATGCTAGATTGAGTCTCCTAAAGAGCTGGAAGCAGACTTTGCTAGCGCAAATTCGGGGGAAGGCTCGTCAGGGCACATCATTGTCGGGGAATCCCCAGTAGGGAGAGGGTCGTATTTACGTTTTGGCATTGTAGGAGTGGTGGTTGACTTTTGGTGATTTTCCTGTTTCATGCGTCCCCCCCCCTCCCTCCCCGCTCGACAGCAAAATTTTTGGGGAAAATTAGGGAACTTTTTAGGAAATTTTGGAAAAAAGTGACAGAAAGTTAGTGGAAAATCCGAAAATTGGTAGAGAGGGGGGGTCGTATTGCCTGGCGGTAGAGGGGGGAGGGTCGTATTGTCGGGCCACATTTCCTCTTTCACATGTGCTATTTACCCCACGCCCTCCCCCCCGCCCCGCTCGACGGCTCGATTCGGATGAGGTGGAACAAACGGCCAGAGGGGGTGGGGTCGTAAACCCCCCCCCCCCCCCCCCAAAAAAAGGGGGTCGTACAGACTCGACTGAAATTCCCAACCAATGATGTGCCTTGAGGCTTGTCAGTGCATCTAGCGTGTGAGCTCATACCTTCGTGCTTTGATATTTTGCGAGCTCCCCACAATAGGGCTCATTAAGTCGATGATTTGCTTCGAGCATTCTTGAAAGTTTTATACGACAGCTCAAGAAGTTTGGTTGCTTTATGGCTTGAAAGTCAGGTCCCTATGCTCGCGACATACTTCATAAGCGTTTTCGCCCTGAAAATTACATTAGTTTTAAAAAGCTACGCTCCTGAGACAAATTCTCATCATAATCTCAGACCCCGACTTATTCGAAAGAGTACGCGCTCATGGTATGGCCGTTAGCGCTCCCTATCTCGACCCCTATTGACCACTTCTGCCTACAACAGACTAGTGCTGGCTGGAAATTAGATTCTAAAAATCAGAAAATGATGCAGATGTCAACACGTGAGGAAGAAATCGCTTTTCAAAAGAAACCACTCCTGATGGTTGTTTTCGGTTCCGAGAGTGGTCGACGACAAGCCAGCCCAAAGGTCCGAGAGCCCGTTGCCTATCCATGATACTTTGCGGAAAGCTGACCAGATTCACAAACTTTGCTGGAAATTTGTAGCAATAGGTGCCTTCGCCCACTGAACACAAATATCATAGTCATTTAGCGCAGAAACGCTTGAGGGGCGCGCTCCTCGCATTCATTCGATTATCACCCCAGTGTTGCAGTGTTACCCTTGCGGACTGAGAAGCGATAGTTCTACACGAAATTCTTGCAGCACTCTTACTTTCCTTAGATTACCAATACCTAATGAATTTGACTGCATACTCCGTTTCGGCCACAACATGCCTTTAAGATGAAAAAAAAACACTAAGAAAGCTCTTCATATTATATTCAGCAAGTAATCTCGCAAAGTCCGCAAGCAAGGTTGAGTTTAGCGTTTCAATCCGAGTACACTACCACTACTACTGCTTGCGGACTTTTTTTTCCAAAATTTCCCGAAAAGTTCCTTACTTTTCCCCGAAGCACTGGTGTATATTTCACTGCACGGGACCAGCTGACCATTTCTAGTTAATCAAAAAAATCCGCAAATCATTAACAGTTGGCGTGAGGTAGTAAGGTTTACGGTAGCCAAAGAGGGCGCAAGTGGTGTAATTGCGTCTAGCAGCCCATGCGCCTGGTCTTTCATTTTCATGGCAAGGACATTGTAGACACTTCTATTTTTGGTCATACATTATCTGTTTTCGACCAATACCACCTAAAATAGTCGTCATTAGCAGGCGCGATGTCGCAAGTGAAGCCCGCTGACGCGGCGAATTTCAATTCTCTTGCCACATGCCCGATAAGATATACCCAACCCGGTAAGTTCAAACCCGAAACGAAAGCCGGAATGGGGAGGAACCCTCTGAGAATGCGGGGCCAGCACGACCCGCGCCAACGTCCCGTCGGGGCTGCCTTTGCGGCGATTGTGACTACGAAACTCCATTTCTCTTTCGCAGGATCAACTGGTGTTATCATGGAAGAAAAAAGGCAGTCCTGCAGACTGCTCAAATTATCGTATTCGCTTGCTCTCGTACAGCATAAAAATTTTTGAGCGAATTGTTGATAAAGCGTCGTCGTGATATCGTCCAACTCTCTATCAACCAGTGTGGCTTCGTGACTGGCTGTAGCACCATCGACGCCATACATGCCGCTCGCCTCTTGCTAGAGAAACATCGTGAGAAGAAAAAGCATGTCCACCTAGCCTTCTTTGATCTGGAGAAGGCATCCAACCATGTCCCACGTGAAGTTATATGGTATGCCTTACGGCAGCACGGCGTTCCTGCAGAGCTCATTGAGTGGGTACGCATCCTGTACTTCAGGCCGACGAGTCGAGTACGAAGTCCAGCAGGAATTTAACGGGGTTCCCCATCACAGGTGGTACACCAAGGCTCAGCGCTTTTCCCGCCGCTCTTCGTTGTCGTCATGAACGCCATTTCACGGGACCTCCAGAAGCCAGCTCCTTGGACGCTTCCCTATGCTGACGATGTGATGCTCGCCTGCGAGGATAAGAATGGTCTCGAGGAACAAGTGCAAGTTATCTCGAGAACGGTTAACAAATTTCGGGCTCAAAATGAACGTCATGAAAACCGAGTCGACTGATCCGGACTAGTTGGTTCCCTTAGGGTCAGCGGCAGTGTGCTCACGCTACGACAATGTTCGAATACCACAATTACGTCTGACGGTAGTCTCGACTCAGAAGTGAGCGCGCGTGTGAGTGCAGCATGGTCTAAGTGGCGGTCTATGATTCTCTGCGACAAGACGATACCAGATCGCCTCAAATCGAAGATCTATAGGACCGTCACGTTATCTTCTTCATCTTCTTCCTCAGCGTTTGTCTCGCTCTGCAGCGGGGTCCGCTCGTCTTATTTTGACACACCACTTCTCCCGATTGAATGCTTGACCGGGATGGGCGCCAACTATATTTAAGACCGCATGCAATGTGTTTGACCAGCGCTGCTTGGGGCGTCCTTTAGACCGCTTTCCGGGGACCTCGAGCTCAAGACCAATTACGGACGGTGTCACAACTCGCGCGAAGAACATGACCATACCATCAAAGGCGAGCTTCGCGCATTTTCGCGGCCACGGGAGCCACACCAAATTTCTTCCTTATGTCGTCTTTGCATATGCGATCCATACGCGTGACACCGGCAGTCCATCGCAACATTTTCGTCTCCATGACCCTAGGCGCGCTTCAACTTCTCTGGTCATAGGCCAACATTGAGCACCGTATATCGCGACTGGTCGAACAACGGTCCTATTTACAAATCTTCGACTTGAGGCGATCTGGTACCGCCTTCTCGCAGAGAACGCCGGTCATAGACCGCCACTTAGACCAGGCTGCACTCACACGCGCATTCAGTTCTGCGCAGACTACTGTCAGACGTAATAGTTGATCCGAGGTATTGAACATTGTCGTTCCGCTGACACTTCCGCTGACCTTAAGGGAACCAGACTGGGATCAGTCGCCAGGTACTCGGTTTTCTTGATGTTAAGGAGCCCGAAGTTTGCTAACCGTTCAGTCCAAGCTTGCACTTGTTCTTCGAGACCATTCTTATCCTCGCAGGCGAGCATCACGTCGTCAGCGTAGAGAAGCGTCCAGGGAGCCGGCTTCTGGAGGTGAAATGGCGTTCATGACGATAACGAAGAGCAGAGGGAAAAGCGCTGAGCTTGGTGCACCCCAACTGTGATGGAGAACCCCGTTAAAATTCCTGCTGGACTTCGTACTCGACTCGTCGCCCTGAACTACAGGATTCGTACCCACTCAATCAGCTGCGGGAACGCCGTGCTGCCGTAAGGCATACCATATAACTTCACGTGAGACACGGTCGAAAGCCTTCTCCAGATCAAGGAAGGCTAGGTGAACATGCATCTTCTTCTCACAATGTTTCTCTAGCAAGAGACGAGCGGCATGTATGGCGTCGATGGTGCTACAGCTAGTCACGAAGCCACACTGGTTCGTGGAGAATTGGACGATATCACGAAGTCGCTTATCAACAATTCGCTCAAAAATTTTCATGCTGTGGAGAACAAGCGAATTGGACGATAATTTGAGCAGTCTGCAGGACTGCCTTTTTTCTTCCAGATCGGTGCCGTCGTACTCTCTTGCCATACTTCAGGTATTTTCTTCTCTGCCACGACCTGATTGAAAAACGTCAACCACGGCAGCATACCAGTAGTGTGACTTCCATACTTCGACCGCCACTTCGTCAGGGCCCGTCGCCTTGCCTAGCTTAATCTTCCTGACGCCTCCGTTTCCTCCACGCTTATTTTGTGACGGGACCGTATGTTCTCAGGGGATGGCCGGGTGTTCATATTCCACTGTGGAAATTTCTCCAAAGTAGTCGCGCCATCGCCTCAGCACCTTTGTTCGGTCCATCAGAAGGCGGCCCTGCTCGTCATTGATGCCAGAGAACTTCTCCATATCTTCGGTCTGGCGGTGACGAGTTTTAGCAAGTCGGTAAATGTGCCGCTCGCCATCCCGTGTTTCTAGCTTCTTGCTGATTTCATAGAAGTGAGAGGCTTCTGCGGCCGCCACAGCCTTTGCCACTTTTTTCGCTTCCTGGAATTTTTTGCCAGCTGCCAGCTGACTTGTCTCCGAGGAACAAGTGATAGCGCTTCTTCTTCTCGTAAACCTTTACCCTGACGTCATCTGTCCACAACCATGCCTGCTTTAAAATTCTACGCCTCCCAGGTTTTGTTGTGCCAAGTACAGAGCGAGCGGCTTAGGCAGTCGCTTTGGCGGCATTTTTCCACGTTGCGTCGACAGTGTGATGTTGGTAATCGAATGCGAGAGATCACAGCTGCCTCCTTTTCTTTCAGAGCCACCACTTGATCCTCTTAGGACCACATCGCTCTGTCTGTTTAGACCTAGGCGGTGTTAGCTATAGCGTACAGATAAGCGGGCGATGTTGCGAGGCTACCGTCTCATACGGCACGGTCTTCGCGTCTGTGACAAGTCCTTGATCGCGTTCTTCTTCATAGACTTTGTTCTTGTCAGGCATCTTATGCCTGACAAGAACAAAGTCTATTTGTGTTCTGGCGCCTCTGCTGTAGAAGGTTATCAGGTGGAAGTAACGTTTACGGAACTTTGTGTTCACGATGGCGAGATTATGGGCTTCTGCATATTCCAAGATGCCTTCGCCATCGGCGTTACGTGTCCCATGACCGAAAACACCATAACAGCTGTAACCGTCTCTCTTTGCGCCTATGTGCCCGTTAAGATCATCAGCGGCAATTATGACGTCCTCTGACGGTACCTTAGCTGTCTTTTCCTCAAGCAGAGTCCAAAACCCGTCCTTTGATTGTTCAGCGCATCCCCTTTGCGGAGCATATACAGAAAAGAAGTGGTACAGTCGCTGTTCGACAGCAAGGACAATCTTCATCAAACGGTCGTTGAAACGTTCCACGCTAACTATCGAGTCACGGAAACGTCGTGAGACGATTATGGCCACACCGTTAGGCCCTGGTCCTTGGCTTGCCGCAAAGAATGGCTTTAAAGCCCCGGCCAAGGTCTCTCGACTTGCAACAGGACCATCTTGTTTCCTGCACTGCACGGAGATCGATTCGTCTGCGCTCAAGTGCCTCTGCTAATTCCCATGAACGTCCGGATCAAGGTTCCAACGTTTAACGTTGCAGTACGGACTTTGAAAGCTACACTGCCAGGATTTTGGACTAGCCTGGTCGCCCCGTCCCGATGCCGTCCTTGCACCGAGGACCCTCACATACTTTCCACACTCGCGGGGTCCGTCTGCGGGAGTCGACGCGCACAGTGCGCGTCGACTCCCGCGGACGCCGTAGCATTATCTCGATATACATGTGGCAAGACCAAACATGTTGATGTGACATGGGTGTTCGTAGGCTGCCCGTCACGGAGGCCTGTCACCTGCGTTCGGCATCTGCGTTTGGCAACTCGCAAAGCGGGCAGTACCCAGAGGCACCGCGTGGAGGAGCAGACTTCACCACCAACCAGTCGCGTTATATGGCGCTGAATGTTGACCTACGACCAAAGACCTTGAAGCGCGCCTAAGAGTCATTTAGATGAAAATGTTGCGATGTACAGCCGGTGTCACGCATACGGATCAATGCGCAATGACGACATAAGGAGAGCTTCGGTGTAGCTCCTGTGGCTGAGAAAAATGCGCGAAGTTCGCTCCGATGGTATGGTCATGTTCTTCGCGCGAATTATGACACCGTCCGTAGGATTCGTCTCGAGATGTCGCCCAAAGCGGGCAGTACCCAGAGGCACCGCGTGGAGGAGCAGACTTCATCACCAACCAGTCGCGTTATATGGCGCTGAATGTTGACCTACGACCAAAGACAGCGCGCCTAAGAGTCATTTAGATGAAAATGTTGCGATGTACAGCCGGTGTCACGCATACGGATCGCAGCAGATCTGTAGCTCCTGTGGCTGAGAAAATGCGCGAAGTTCGCCTCCGATGGTATGGTCATGTTCTTCGCGCGAATTATGACACCGTCCGTAGGATTCGTCTTGAGCTCGGAACCCGGAAAGCGGTCTAAAAGACGCCCGCAGCGCTGTCAGACACCTTGCATGCGGTCTTAAAGGTAGTTGGCACCCATTTCAATCAAGCGCTCAATTGGGAGAAGTGGCGTAACAAGATAAGACGAGCGGACCCTGCTACAGAGCGGGGTAAACGCTGAAGAAAAAGGAGAAGAAACTGGGGTTATCAAGAGCATACACATAGAAATGCTCTATGGTGCACTTTCGAGAAATATATGTATAGAAAGTGTGTAATATTGTCTCATCACTTCTCTTCTTTTGGGTTAAGACAGCTCCTACAATCCGAACTAATCAACAAAATTTGTGCTTTGCTCAACTACCTTGCCCGCTTTCAGTCTAGACTGTTCTCCTTTCGAAATCGTGAAGCCATGGAATGTATCTGACTTTTATACAACATTTCCGAAAAATGTACCACAGAAAAGAGTATATTGTAAAGCTCATCATGTGACTAGCACCGTACAAGTGCATCTCGGTTATGAGGCTTAGGTCAACCAAGTTCTCTCACTGCGAAGGCCAAAGGGTGATCTTTATGGCATCTTACAGCCGACTCAGGAAAGACGCGTTCTAGTGCTAAAGCCTCTCATGTGAAATTTTTGAAATATGCCCCATTACTATACATGGAATTCTGCTGGCGTAGAGGTAGATCTTGCATTTCCTTGCCTTTCCTCTAAAACGCGACAGAGTCCACGAAGAAGGCTTGCTCACTTTTTGATGTCATAAGGTCTTTCAGAATCTTTGCGACGCAAATGGCGCTGAAGGTTCGAAGGTGGTAGTCGGAGAGAGCGAGATTTGGAGAGTGAAGTATGTAGGGTACGACGCTGCATATGTACGCCATCAGCTCACTCTTGTCAACTCTTGAACAGCCACATCATAGTCGTGGCATCACGCGCACTAGCAGAGTACTTTCTAGGTCGACTAGAGGTGCAGACGCAAAGAGAGGGCTGATGCGAAGCAACAATGCTATGCTGCGTGGGTTGGGTTCTATTGCGAAAGCTGCGTATGTCATACCGCTTGGGACCAAGCTGTGGGAAGTTGACCGGTGGAAGGGATCTATGAGGCGGGTTGTATTATGCAAAAATTTTCCACAAGAAAATGTGGCATGTCTGCAACACTTGATGATTTATGCATACTTTACTAAATTCATTCATCCATAAAATGAACCCGTGATAAGTATAAATAGGACTACTTCACTTCCGAGCCAAGGTCTCAAATGGTGCTGAAGAAAGCATTGAAAGAAAGCACACAACATAAAAGATAACGTAGTGTCATACAGAGCACAGAAGGGCGGAAGAGAATGTGAGGCCACGTTCATACTATTCGATTCATCCGCGCGACTGCGACTGACTGCGTTCCGCAGCAATCGCTGGAGCGCTGCAAATTCCGAGACAGGTTTTTTACTGACTGTGACTAAATCAGCTGCTGCAGCGCTCCAACGATTTCCGATGGACCGCGGTTATTCGCAGTCGCGCGACTAAGGCAGCGTTCATACTTCGCGACAGCAGCGGCGATTGTGGCGATCGTCGGAACTGGTCGGCGTGCGCCTCAACACTATTACATGGACGCTCCGAACACTGAGAAAATTGGCTTGACTGCGCTTTTCTTTTAATTGCAATTGTCTCTGAAACGAAATCATGTTTCAAATCAAGGGAAGGTAGACCAAACCTGATGGCTTTTTTTTCTTTTGAATTCAGGATAGAAATGAGCTAAAAACGTGGGAGCTTCAGTCAGGGTAAGTTTCTTATTGTTTCTTTTTTCATTCTTCGATCTTATACATGAAGTTATAAGGTTTTCTCCTGTTGATGTTGCATAAAAGAATTAGTGTTTTGGTTTCTAGGTGAGTTTCTTTTTGTTTCTCTTTTCGTTGTTTGAACTCGACTTGTAACTATAAATGTTTTGGAAGTTGGAACAGTTTAGACAATAGGAAACTTTTGAGACGCCTGTATAGATTGAAACAATGAAAACAAAAAGAAGCTCACCTAGAAAATGAAGTTGTCCTTATCCTGGCGATTAGTTTGCAAATTTCGTGGAGGAATACACCTTGGAGTTCGCACAGTTTGCAACGGAGGAAGAGCCCTTACCATCAGCACTTTTCTGTCATCGCGAACATCGAAGGCTTCCAAATATCAATGATGAGAAACCCTGGAGAACAGCTAGTCTTCTTTTGTAGTTAAGTTTGCGGTCCAGTTCAGATGTTCTTGGTAGCCAATAGGGTTACGCTTGCAATGTGGTCTTGTTGAGGTGTGGTTTTGGTTTCATTCCATAGGACAAGCTTTCAGCGCTAGCTTTGGTTTAGCTCCCCATCCAAATATTGTAAGGATTGGGACAATCGTCAGTGAATGGAGATTCCCTGTGCGTGTCATGAGTAGTCTCCAGAACAAGACAATCCCTTTCTTCTTTGACGAGTTTGTGATCAGCGCGTACTCACTGCGATTCTAACAATGACAGGCCACCCTCCCACCTCGGTTTGTTGCTTCCTAAAATGGAATAAGCTCCGTATTGTAAGGGATCATTGCAGAGAAGTTAGACTACCTGTTTGAAAAGCTTTCGGTCAAAGAACACGATAGATTATGCGGTACCCTTAACACCATTCAATAGTGCTCGCTTAGCTGGCTCTAGTCTGCGTCTCTAAGAAAGAACCCTTTGGCTACATCCCTGTTAGAATACCGGCATGGTGTGCGGCTGGCCTTGTCCCTCAGAATAGCATGGTATTGTTAGGGGCTAAATTCAAAACTGAATGTAAGTGGAAACAGCGATGTCTCAAGACTGACCGCCTATGTTGCAAACAAATTGCTCATCGTGCCAGGTAGCTGTGCCGCACTGGATATGCAGAAACGAAACAGCTCATCGAAGATGTTAAGACATGCTAGCTGGTCAAGGATAACATCAATTTTATCCGCTTTACTTTGCACTTCGTCAACTACTTGTTCTTTGTACTTTTCTTCGACTATCCTACCCTAATCCTAGCTTAGTCAGCTAGTTGGTGACTGAATCTACGGTTATACAAGTACGGAGTACAACCGAATTGGTGGTTGCTTGCTTCTGGTGTTCCATGCATTCAATCAGCACAATTTAAATGCAGGACTAAAACGATGTAGTAGTCAGGGTGTTTCTGTAGTGTCTGCCTTACATGGCAGCGCGCCAAAGGGAGCGCGCGCTACACGCATCACGCGGACAGGTCGAGAAATAGACGCGATAGAAGGTAAAACCGCCTACCTCGTATTCCAGATTCTCTTGAGTACAGTATTTCGTATGTTTCCCCTTAGTACCCATTATTAAGAGAAAAACGGTCTCACAAGTTGTATTTCCTTGTTTATCAAAAGCGAGCGGTGCAAGTAAGAGCGCTGGGGAGCGCTCTGCCAAGCCGCTGCTATCGCGAAGTATGAACGCTACCTAATGACTCTCCTCGCCAGGCTACATACAAATATGTAATCTTATCTAGAAAACAAAAACTATATATCAGAGTAAGAACTCTATTCTTTTCTCGTTAACAAGTTGATGACAAACTGGATCCATTAGAAGGCAGTAGCTTGAGGAAATAGCCAATTACACTCCAGAAATGGTTTTCTGCTCGAAATTGCGTCCGTAGTTACTTATAACCATTAAAATCATTATCAACGGTAAGTAGAGCAAGCTGTAAAGGAAAGAAAAATTCGACAAAAGTCAGGAAATTTCATCGAAATTGTTCGAAGAGGTATGTTCAAGAGTCGAACCTATAAAAAAATAACCGTCGTGAGTTGCTAGCATCAGGAGCGGAGTAAAATTTATATGCCAGCCAACACAAATATACATTAACAGGAAGGGAATCTGAATAGGCAAACATATCCTGAGCGTCAAAAAATAGATTCGTTGATAATCGAAATGATATGGATTATAGGCCTGATAAGGGCCGAAAATTGCGTTCAATTCTCTGTTCAGCCGCAGCGGTGAATTAAGCACGCTCTCGTCAGAAGGAAAGGGATAAAAGTAGTTCATCCAAAGCGGTACTGCGCGATATGCTGCCAGCTTTGAAGATGTGAGGCCGTGTTACCAGTCACAATGGCTATTTTTGTAGCCTGCTTTCATGATTCTTCTCCTTTTATATCTCCTGTGCACACTGCTGCTGCTTCTGAATATGCACAACGAACATCTTAATTCACCCTACATCAGCACTGGTAGCGGTTTTCATGGCTACCAGATGAGCTGATGTAGTGTGAACTAAGATGTTCTTTGAGCTACGACCCACGACGGTACCACTCATGGTTCTTGGCGTCACCCCGAGGGATTCCTCCCAAGATATCGGGAGGCGTCAGAACGAATAAATCGCAAATCTTCCGCATGAAATATGCTCACTACTCCGAAGACAACAGCTCGATTCGACACGTTGGGCCTCCTTGAATTAATGTTCCACATAGCAACCACGTAAGGCGCAAACGGGGTAAAACATTGTTTTCCATCAAATCAAACCTGTGGTAAACTCTGGGGCCCTCTACATGGACCTAAGCGCAAGCATTTTCATCATCCTGGTACATCTTCATGGGTAGCTGAAGAAGCCTTACAAGAATATGATCGACCGTAATTGAGAACTTGCTACTCTACACATACCTATAGCAAAACTGAGCGTCGTGAGATTCGACATTGGAGCTGCAACACTACAAAGTCCAACCAAAGCTAAACTATGCCTAATTGATGTAACTCGACATAGACGCTCATTGGTAACGCACATGACCCGATATCCAGCCTGAACAGAGTACAATATAAAGGAATTAGATCGACTGAGTAGAAAATAGTACGCTACTCCAACACTTCACTTAATAACAGTGATGCGGCTTACACTGTACCGAAACTAATTTCAGTCCCCAAGCCCCGAACCGGTGAAAAGCGTTTGTGAGTAGCTTGCCTTTAGCAGATTACAATAAACTTCAATCTGAACCGGCTCTTCTTGTTAGACGTGCGAGCGCTGGAAGGCAAAATCCCAAATAGCCATTGAGCTGACCAGGAGATCAGCTTGGCCATTTGCAATGAGGTGCACAGCGTTATACCCTTCTGAGACGATTATCTCCAATCTATCTTTAAAACACCGTTATACTCGTCTGAGACGATGATCTCAAATCTATCTTCAACACACTGAACGCCGCGTAAATTGTCGGCAATGGAAGCGCATAATCCCGTTCCTCGCGTTTGTGTATTGCCCACAATTCACGTTTTGTGGATCGGTATTCTCGTGGGTAATAATGCGACCTGAACCATTCTCACCGAGTATATGTTCAGTGAGCTTTGCCAATGCTTCATTCTTGATGGCGTGGAATAAGCTGCTCATTTGAGTAATTCTTTAATATTACAAAATAGTAGTCAGTAATTGTGTGTTATATTAATTCTTATGATAGCTCCACATCACTACAATGTCGTAAGACTACTAGCGATAATTAGTGTTAATTTAGAACACGATAGTGTCTAATTCATTATGATAGCAATACTTATGTTGTCAAAACTGACATTTACATCTTCTACGTTGTCCAGATCCATCTGTACAGATGAAAGAAGTCATCATTCACATTGAACAATGTAGCAATGAGCGAAAAAGTAACCAGAATGAGCGTGTAGGGGCATGCGGCACAGGGACTCCCGTTCGCGCGTTTGTGTATTGCAGGCAATTCACGTGCGCGGAGACGCAGAAAGTGAAAACGGGAGTCGTCGCAAAAACGCCGCGGCGTTCAATGTGTTAGAACTTGCGAAACGACTCTAAGAGCGAGTTCTGGAGGTTTTCCTCCGCGAGCAGCTGTTTTATATGTTATCGCGATGAAACGTGGAATCCTTACAAATACATGGGCGGAGGCCAAAAAAGGACACTTCGCCCGAGGCACATACCAATAAAGAATGCGCAGCTCAGAGACAAGACTGGATAAGAGTAAGAGGGCGGAAGATATCCAAGATGTTCCTCAATAAGCAGAAGCAAGCTCTCGCCCATCACCTTCATGAACTCCAAAATATGAAGCCATCTGCAATCGCAGCCGAGCTGAATAGGACCTATGGATTTCTGATCATCCCAAAGAGCTGCGAACCTTCTTGTATCGAGTCACCCACAGGCAGCTGCTTGGGGACCGGCCCTCTTGTTCTGGAAAACCTACAACATCGAGCAGCTCCGACAATGTCGCTATGGTCCAGGATTTCATCTTCTCTGCAGTCGCCAAAGCGCAAATGGATGATGTGGACCGGAAGTTTCTGGAATGGAAAGACCGATATTGTCTTCGTGGACCCGAACTGAAGGTGAACGCTGACTATTACATCGAGCAGCTCGAGTAGTATATCGTGCCTTCATGTCGTTGCCTGTACCGTCTAGGTAACTTTGCACTGCCACAGTTTCGATGCCGGCACATGGAATGAAGAAACTCTTGCCTACCTGAAGTTGAAGGGCGCTGAGTATCTGAAGAAACGGAATATTTAACTGTGTTACCTGCCTAAACTCCCTCGATTGCCGGGATCGGGCGGAGCTCAACAGGGTGGTCTACAGTGAAGGAGAAATCAACGACTCCACTGAACGCAGGCACCGAGTCACGGTCGCGTGGCAGAATCTCTCGAAGGCGTTCGTCCAGAAGGCTGTGGCAGAGTTTCATATGTGTACTGTATGTGGAAGGTCATTCCTACACGTGGTAGTAGAGCGCAACAGGTAGCGAGCGGGCTCTCCAGGCGAGAGCTCGTGGGTTCCATACCCTTTTTGCCTTTTTCATGAACCTAGCCGAGAAAGCCTGGTGGTGAAGTCCGCTCCTCCGCGTGGTGCCACTGGGAACTGCCCGCTTCTACGGCTGAGCCGAACGCGGACACTCGAAAGCAGGTGGCAGGCCTTCGTGACGGGCCGGCCTACGAACACCCAAGTCACATCACCTATCTTCAATATGCCATATGAATTCCGAATCAATACCACGGCGTCCGCGGGAGCCGACGCGCACTCGCGAAGCCCGACGAGTTTGAAAAGTATGCGAAGGTCCCTGATGCAAGGACGGTATCGGGGAGGGGGGGGGGGCAGCCAGGCTAGTAAAAAGTCCTGCAACGTTGAAAAAATCTGCGTAGCAACGTTGAATGTTGGAACGCTGATGGGGCGCTCATGCGTGCTGGCAGAGGCACTGGAGCGCAGACGTGTAGACCTGTGCGCTGTGCAGGAAACGAGATGGTCCAGCTGCAAATCAAGGGACATTGGTCGAGGCTTCAAAGCCCTTCTAGCAAACGGAGTGGCTGTACTAGTCTCTCAACGTTTCCGGAACTCGATAGCAAGCGTAGAACGCTCCGATGACCGCCGGATGAAGATCGTCGAACAGCGGCTCTACCACTTCCTTTCTGCCTGCGCTCCACAAACGGGATGTTCCGAGCGATCCAAGGTTGAGTTCTGGTCCCTGCGAAGACAGCTGAGATATCGTCAGAGGACGTTGTAATTGTTGCCGGTGACCTAACTGGCACGTAGGCGCTACAAAAAGACAAAAGACTACAGTTGTCATGGTGGTTTCGGTTATGGATCTCATAACGCTGATGGCGAGTGAATTCTTGAGTATGCGGAAGCCCATAACCTAGTCATCGTGAATACAAAGTTTCGTAAGCGCGACCTCCACCTGATCAGCCAACGCCAGGTCCAGACGGGTCCAGCGATGTGGTTCCGAGAGGATTAAATGGCGTTCGAAAGAAAAGATGCAGATGATCTCTCGTATTCGACTTCCCACCGTCACGACTGTTGATTAGACCTGAAAAGTGCTGCTAAGGCGATACATGGACCGCTCGTTCCGAACTTGGCATCAGAAGCCTGGAAGGTGTAGAATCGATAAGCGGCCGTGGTTGTGGACCGATAATGTCAAAAAAATGGTTCGCGAGAAGAAGAGTAGATACCACGCGTTTCTTGACAAGAAGTCTTCTAGTAGCTGGCGTAAGTACAAAGAAGCGAAGAATGCAGCGAAGAAGGCTGTGGCTGCAGCGAAGGCCGCCCACTTCAAAGAGGTCAGTAAGCAACTGGATTCACGCGATGTAGAGCGGCACCTCTACCCTTGCCAAGGCTCGGCATCGTCAGACCGAATATCTCGAGAAATTACCTGGCGTCAACGACGAGCACGGCTGTCTTTTGATGGACCAAATGAGGGTGCTCAGGCGATGGCACGACTTTTTTGAGAATATTTGAACCGTAGAGTATGTATGCGCACCCGGCCATCCCTTCCCCGCAGTATACGGTCCCGTTCAGAAAGTAACCGTAGAAGAGACGGAGGCGGATCTCAGAAAGATGAAGTCAGGCAAAGCAACAGGACCTGACAACGTAGCAACGGACTTATGGAAGGCAAGGGGCTGGTACCCTGCACAATGGTTGACGGACTTCTTCAATCAGGTTGTTGCTGAGAAGAAGACGCTCAAGGTGGCGAGAGAGCACGACGACTCCGATTTGGAAGAAGAAGGGCAGCCTTGTGGAATGCTTGAGCTACCGTCCGATTCGCCTGCTGCCACACAGCATAAAAATATTTGAGCGAATTGATGACAGGCGTAGGCATCCTGTACTCCAGCTCAAAGAGGCGCGTGCATATCCAACGGGCACTTAGCAGGAATTTCCCAGTCACGTGGGGTGCATTCAAGGCTCAGCACCCTACCCACTTCTTTTCCGTGGTCGTCTTAGATGCAATGTGGGGATGCAATATTTCAAAAGCCAAGTCCGTGGACCTCTTCTACGCAGACGACGTGTGTGCTGGCCAGTGCAGATAAAGAGCCGACTCGAGCAACAGGTGCAAGCTTGGTCTGATCGCCTGCGACAAAGTTCGGGACTGAAGTTGAACATCAAAGAAAACGAGTAGCCATCAGCGACATCGAGCTCACACGCATAAGAGCCTTCAAGTATCTCGGATCAGAAATTGTGTTTGATGGCGGGCTGACCTCGAAGGTAAACCCTTGTGTGAGTGCAGCATGGGAAAAATGGCGCTAGAAGACTGGAGTTCTCTGGGACAAGACCATACCTGAGCGCCTCAAATCGAAGATTTATAGAAATGTGGTCAGACCAGTAGCGTTGCACGGGGCTGAGTGCTGGCCTGCAACCAAAGAAGTCGAAGCCTGTGATGGAGATGAAAATGCTCCGCTGGACGGCCGGTATCACGCGAATGGATCGGATTTGCAAGGATGACATACGCAAGAAATACGGCGTGGCTTTCATAGTTTATGAAATGCTAGAATCTCGCCTCCGATGGAATGGCCACGTACTTCGCACGAAGACGGACACCGTCCGTAAGACTGCTCTCCAGCTTGAGGTGCTCGGTAAACGAACTGAAGGACGCTCCAGGCAGCGTTGATTGACACGCTGCACGCGGATTTAAAGATAGTTGGTGCTCACCTGACCAGGCATTCGACCGGGATAAATGGCATAAGAAAATCAGGAGAACTGACCCTGCTACAGAGCGGGACAAACGCTGAAGAATAAGAAGAAGAAGATAGCTGACAAAGCCTCTAGCTGCTCGCTTACAGTATCCTGTGAGGGATTCTGCAATCAGTTCTCCTTCTGAAAGTGTAGAACTCCTTTGTGGCCTGTAAAAGTGCTTGCGCCTGTCCCCCTCGTAACGCGTGTCATGAAGGGGGTGTGTGGTGTTCTTAAAAGATTTCACTTCATACCATGCCTCTTGGGTTGCCTAACTTAACTGCTCTTTCGCTTACTCCTGGCCTTCCCTCTACTTGACAATTACATCATAACAGCAGATTACTTATTGCTGATTCGTTAGCAAATTTTAAAAACTAAGAAGTATTAGGTTGGCCCATAAGTAATGATATTTTTTTGTCACACAAATTGTTATATGGAAAACGACAAATGCTGCCTATACGTTCCACACTGTTTTATAGAGTTTTCCGCACTATAAGATAGTATAATTACCTTCTTACTATTTCCCGACTTGTGTCGATTTTTATTTCATTGAAAGGGAAATTAGGGTCGACCCAAAAGTGAGTTTTCGACAACTTTTTGCAATTTACCTTGACTTCCGAATTACTGCAGAAGCTCTAAACTTGTGGTATATACCATTTTCACTTTGACCACTTTTTAAACCAAGTTCACCACTTTTCTAAACCAAATTCACCACCCTTCAAGCCAAATTCACCACTTTCCAAATCAAATTCACCACTGTTTTTAGACCGGGCAGTTCCAAAACCAGATCACGCCAGACACTACTCCGAGCCCCGCTTCTACGGTCGCGTATACTTCAGCCCGGACATGGATTTTCAACAAATCGACACATGGCCGACTCCCCCATTCCTCAAACAGTTTGCTGCGAACTTCGAAATTTCATAACTTTTTCACCTTTTTGATTTCACATCCATGCATAACAAAGATACTCGTACCCGCGCATTTATGCACTGGCAACTTAGGCTCCGCTCCCTTGGCCACGCCTACCGGCTTTTTGCGGAATTTTGATTTTTTTTCTTCGAAATTTTGTGCATTTCTGGACTGCAACATGAAACCCCGCCCACTATTAGAAGGTCCACCCACTTCTCAAGCCCTGAACACTTTTCAAAAATGGTGCAAATCGGCAGTACAGAGTCTTGGCTTGCACGCCAGAGTCTCGTCCGTCACTCGTAACAAATAATTCAGGCAAAGTTTGTTACGAGTCACGGACGAGACCGTAGCAAGCAAAGCCAAGACTCTATACTGCCCATTTGCACCATTTTTGAAAAAAGGGCGGGGCTTCTCCGAAGTCGACGGAGCTTTCCACAGCGGGCGGGGCTTCGCCTAGCAGTCCAAAAAAGTGCGAAAATTTTGAAAAAAAAATTCAAAATCCCGCAAAAAGCAAGTGTGCGTGGCTAAGGAGGCGGAGCATAAATTGCCAGTGCATGGCGCGGGTACGACTATATTCTTTGTGCAAAGAGTGGATGTGAAATCAAAAAGTTGAAAAAGTTATGAAATTTCGAAGTTCGCAATAAACTCTGAGGAATGGGCGGAGTCGGCCATGTGTCGATGTGTTGAAAATGTGTCCGGGCGACAAGTAGACGTGACCATCGGAGCGGAGCTCGCAGTGGTGTCTGGCGTGTTCTGGTTGGTGAACCGCCCGGTATAAAAAGAGTGGTGAATTAGATTTGAAAAGTGGTGAAGTTTATTTGAAAAGTGGTGAATTTGGTTTGAAAAGTGGTGAATTTGGTTTAAAAGGAGTGAATTTGGTTTAAAAGGTGGTGAATTCAAAGTGAAAATGGTACATACGGCCAAAGAAAGATGCATCTTATGACAGCTTGAAGTCGCTTCAAGCGATCAAAAGGTGGAGTTCGGACCTTGTAAAAGAACATTGCGTGAAGGGCCTCTTGGGGAGAGACTGCCTGCAGAACCTACCCACTTATTTTCGAACGTCTAACATCAACTGAGGGTGGTGGTTGATAATGATAAGGAGGCATTCAATGACCTCTAACGATCCCTCATCTTTGGCATGATTCTCACTTAATAGGTAATTCCGTAAGCTCTCAGTTGTAGAAAATAGGGCATTAGGTCCGATGCTTGTCTGTGATGTCGAAACTGGGATCTTCGAATCACTCAAAGTATTATCAACATTCCTAAGAGACACAGCCTTTTAGCCATGTACTTGGCAGCTGGGCCCATGCGGTTTTAGCTTTTTGATTAGAGGTGTGAAAGAGAGGCTGTCGAAAATGCTCAATTTCGTCGGCCTGACACCCCAGTTTGAGCACTTAAATATTAGTGGCAAGAGAAACTTGAAGAAAACTAAGAGCGCGTTCAGACTTCGCGATCGCGCGATCCGGATCGCGTGATTTGGATCGCGCGATCGCTGTGATCGCGTGATTTGGATCGCGCGATCGCGCTACTGTGGGTGAAATTACACCGGGAGGGGTCATGTTTGTTCGTGTTCAAGTCAACACAACAAACAACAAACAACAACAAAGTTCGTGGGGAGTCGTACTGATATCACCATTTCTCACATTCAACGAATGCTTGTATCCTGCCCTAAAATAGGCAGTTCAAAAACGATATAAAAGTAGTTCGACCTTTTTAGATGTCTTTTATCTCGTGTTCATATTCGCCAATTCTGACGTTTGCAGAAACCGTCGAAAGGAAAGGTTGTGTATAGACCTGGAGGATGGCAGAACAAACAAAGGCAAACACAATGTGACAAAAAGTAAAGTGAATAGAATATCTGGAAGAACTGGCAAAATCGGGAGGAAGGGAGAGAAACAAACGTCACCCGCTGTTGAAAGTTCTGCGTGTCTTACTTTTGGTAACAAGATGTTCGATTACTCCGGCTTGAACGTACTCAGATGCAGAATTCAGTATAAAATTGCATATTGAATAGTTAGTACTATTTTACACAGGAAATAATAAAGTAACTCGAAGATATTCGAAACGTTCCTTAAAATTAGGAGGGCGTTATGTACACCAAAGGAAGAAAGAAGGAAAAGGAAAAAAAAAAGAACAGGAACAATAAACAATGAACTAACATGATCCCCAATTTCACCCACAGTAGCGGCGATCGCGAGCGATCCAGATCGCGCGATCACAGCGATCGCGCGAAGCCAAATCACGCGATCACAGAGATCGCGCGATCCGCGAAGAGTCTGAAACGCGCTCTAAGAAGACTATCGTGCAGGACAAAACGGAATAAAACTCAACGGCAAAACGTTTCTTCTTCTCACGCCTTCGAGTGGGGAAAAATGCATTACTTATGGGCCGACCCGATACAATGTGAAAAACCTTATCGCATAAAAAAATCAAAGGTTAAAAGCATGCTAAAATGATTTAGAATGAAACACACAAATTAAGCTTAGATGGTAGTTTATCACAAGAATGCTGAAGTTGTGCCCCAGGCGGGAGTCGAACCCGCACCTCAGGCTTTCCGGGCGAGTGCGCTATCCGTTACGCCACCAGGGCCACTTTTGCCCTCCCAGCTTGACGGCTTTTATGCCGTAGCCTGTCAGCACTCACACGTTTAACTTGGTGAGCCGGTCAGCCGTAATCGATGGGATATCGGCATGAAACCGCGAGGCCTAAGGCTTACGCCCCCGCGTACTGCGGCGTTAAACAGCAGTTATCATAACAAAACAGCTCCTTAGATGGTAGTGTTAGCAACAAATTTAGACATTTTCTGAAATATTTCAGGAACAGATCATTTGGGATAGCCCGTCGTGAAAACAACAGGAATTTTTTCGACACATGCCCTTTTTCCCATTAAATTGTAGTAAGTCCATGTTGTGTACGTCTGCATTTAAGCTGCTCTTAGTGGTTGAGTGTGTTCTTAACATTTTAAATTTATCAAAGCGTCTTCTTTTCTGACATTTTCTCGTTTACTCTTATTTTTGCCTTCTACTTTCCATGTAATGGCTCGTGTCTGTCAACGAGAGGTCAAGAGTAAGCGAGAGAGCAATTAAGTCAGGCAACGACACGACAACGACATGCATGTCAGACAACGACACGACAACAACATGCAAGTCTCCCCGAGAGGCATGAGGTGTGAAGTGAGATCTTTTAAGAAAGTCCTACACCCCACGAGGTTGTCGCACTGAATTAGTGCGACATACTCGGCGGATCGAATTACCTCTGTAAGCAGGATTTCCAGAGAGATCTGAGATTTCTGGGGATTCTATAAGTAATTAGCAGCAGAATAGAGCTTACCTACCATCGATGACTGGTCTCAGGATGGAATTTCCTACCGGCCATCAGGAAAATAATGCAGGTGGTGCGAATAAGTGAGCCAGGTATTATTCTTTGCGAAAAGACATGGTCAAAGTGTTATTTTAGAGTTTCGAAGACCAGTCATCGGTAGTAGGCTACTATTTAGTTAGCCATGACTAAACTGACTACATTTTTTCGAAGTTGACTCAGAACCTCACATTTCGCTAGTGGCGTCGCTGGGGTTATTTGACTCTGTGAACACGAATATGATACCCATTTTAAGCGAAGAGCACACTGCACCACGCTACATGCTAACGCTTCGGCGCCAGCTCAGCTTGAAGAAAAAAACAGTATGGAAAAACTTCCATAGCTCCGCTCAAGAAATCGTTCCGCAAATATTGAAGACACATTTGAGTTTATCGTCTCAAGACGAGTATAGTGGTGTGCACCCTCATCGGAAACGGTCGGGCGGACCTGGTGTACTTCCTTGGTGAGAGGGTAAGAGCGGCCTCGGTAGCGTAATGGATAACGCAACCACTCGGTGAGCGGGAGGTGCGGGCCCCGTCCCAACCGTAGTCGACTGCCCATAACTCAGCACTCTTGTGATCTTTAGCACCAATACCAAAAGCTTACGAATAACCGTGAAGTCGTGCGAAACGGGAGATTTTTCGCGAAGTGATGCTTGTGTAGGATGGCATGGGTTAATCCACCGGGAGAATTATAACAGCTAACCAGAAAAAGCTAATTCGCGCTCAAAATTCACGACAATCAAAGGAACGGCTGTAATAGTATAGTAGCTAAATCAGCAACCTTACTGTAGTCTCCTCGAAGATTCCACGACAATCCATTGAAATGCGGAAATTGCCAGGAATATAGGATAGCAGCCAGACAGAGAGCTGATGCGTCAATCGAACCTGTCGCTGCTGCGAACCCCATCAGCGGCGGAATCGCTCCGACCTAACAAAATACTTCTCTAGTAAGGCTGACCAGATTAAATTGCACAAGAAATGCTTTGAAATGAACAAAAACATGTGCCAACTAAAAAAAAGTGAACATGTTGGTCTAAAACGTAAATGAACTACGAACGGGACAAAAAATGGGCAATCTCACCACGGCACCGGCCCAAGTACACGCAATATGCGCACGTTTAAGCGGTGTATATACGCCTGCGTAAAGGATAAGGTTTAACATTCCAAGAGCAGCAGAAAGCGGATTCGCAAATACATACAATGTTGTTATACCCGCAACAGTCGCCACACTGGCAAATGAAAGCGCATGAAGTGGCGAGAACCTTGAAATAGAAAATAGCATGGTATGGAATGATTACAAGATTTTTTCAGCATTTTCATAGAGGTAATGCGTCACCTGTGAACCACGAGAACGCGACTTTGTGTGCGCTTCATTTGAGCATCGTAAGGTGCTTCAAGCAATTGATTGCAGGCATTAGCGGATGAAGAAAGTAAAGCAGTACCTTAAGAAAAAGCATTCTGCTGCACTCTGCACTCAGTACTGGCCCCTTCTTCGAGACTCGGTCCAGATTTTAATCGAAGTTTCCCTGTGGGTATACTTGGCAGGATGTTTGTCCCTTGAGTTTTTTGGTCCATTCAGCACGGATATAACTCCACAAAACCAGCTGTAACCTGCACCACATGTCAAAAAACCACGAAACGCATGTACAGAAAACTTGTCTCAAGGGGTAACGGCGCGAGTGGCGCCTTCGCCAGAACTGGGTGCTGACACTAGGGCGCCTGGCGTTTTCGTTTCAATTGGATGCATTAGGCAGCGTTCAGACTTGTAGCACTACAGCGTCGCGCTACAGCGTCGCGCTACAGCGTAGCGCTACAGCGCCGCTTCGCAACGTACTGCTATTTCCAACGTTAGGATGGTTAGAGTTGCTTACAGAGAAAAGTGGGAAGGTTGCTGGAGTTTTCTTGAGAAATTCACGGAAAGGTGAGACTGATACAGCTGTAAGTATCTGACGCCATCCTTGACAGTTACTCCATTAGTCACTATTTTTCTGGTATTGCTTTTAGCGCAACAGTGTCCTTCTGTCCTAATAAGAGCATTTTCTGCAAAAAAACACCCAAAGAGTACTCGCGCCACCTAAAAACACCATGGCTTGCCACCTGTACGTGGATGCCGAAACCTATTCCGTCATAGGAGTCAACGTGAGGCACTGCAAGGCATCAAGCAAAGCCATCAAACATCAATAGCAACTCTGAAACCAAATAATTAAAGTCAAAAACGGTAAATAAAACCAATTATCACAGTCTTCTGTATCAAAAACTACATTAATATGTGATAAAGTAAAAAACAGGAGCTCACTATCAGATAAATACGAGAAACAAAGAGAAAAGGGTTGAATATAGGAAGAATGAATACAGAATCCAATGCCGCATGGATTATGGAGCGAAATCTGCTTTCCGAATTTGCCCCCAATCTCTGCCTGACCACAAGAAAAAGATTTATGCCGGTTTTCGAGGCATTCACAGCCAACAAAACTTTGACAGTTTCTTGTATGTTTTTGGCCTAGGAGCGTAAAAATGGCCTTATCTCCCACAACAGGAACGTGAACACTGTCTGGTCACCAATGCGTTAACACAAGGCAAACAAGAAGTTCCTTTATGGTTCTTCTGTCTCCGGTAAAAAAAAACATGCGTGCGTGTTTTTAGGTGGCGCGAGTACTCTTTAGGTGTTTTTTGCAGAAAATGCTCTTAATAGTACAGAAGGACACTGTTACGCTAAAAGTAGTACCAGAAAAATAGTGACTAATGGAGCAACTGTCAAGGATGGCGTCAGCTAGTTACAGCTGTATCAGTCTCACCTCAATTCTCAAGGAAACTCCAGCAACCTTCCCACTTTTCTCCGTAAGCAACTCTAATCATCCTAACGTTGGAAATGGCAGTACGTTGCGAAGCGGCGCTATGCTGTAGCGCGACGCTGTAGCGCTACGCAGTAGCGCGACGCTGTAGCGCTACAAGTCTGAACGCTGCCTTATTTGCGCTAAGGGTCAGGCTAGCACTGATTCCACGGTTTTGGCCAAATCCACCTCTTTGAGAAACGTAATCCATGACTCTGGCGCTTACAAATGTTCAAGGGAACCCTTCCGTCCTTTCTTGGAAGCCGGTCAGTCTTTAGTCGATTGTTTTGCCTCACTGAATGGTTTGTAATGTATGTGTAATAGTTGTAGGCAATGCATGTTATATTTGTAGACCTGAGGAAGGGGAAGGCCCGAAACATCGTCGATGAGATAAACGACCTGGAAGGGTTTCATTTTATCAGTCACAAAGAAGGCTTACAGCACAATTAAGCACAGAAATCCACTGATATTACATTAATTTTTTGTTGCCATTTGAAACATTTTGGGATGTTCAACTGTGAAAGGGAAACAACTCTCTAATTCACTGAAAAAACTCAGTTATTTCTTGGGCTACTATACAAGCGATTCTTTTACTTCTGCTCAATCGAAAATTTGCTATAACTTCCAGGTGATGGAAAAAAGGCACCTATTGCGCTTCGCAAAGAGGTTATGGCAAAACAGTGGAAATGTTGGGGCGCAACCGTGCATCAAAGCTTTTCCTTCAATGAAAACAGTCGATTACGTGCAGAAAGTATATCCGTGTAACAGCTTTCTTTCTCTCATGAAGGCGTAGCGTGATGTCGCTCACGCTCACCGGTTTGAGATTATGAGTTTGGACCAAGGGAAATAATTGATATCGATGTGACGGTTTGAGGGAGGGCGGGGTGGGAGGGTAGATAAATCACAGAACGGTCGTTTTGGGAGATGCGCGCCAAAGGAGTGGATGGGTATCCGGGTGACAGCGTTGTGGAAGAACCAGAAGATCTTGGAATGTTCGCAAATGAACCTTAGATATAGACTTGGAAGAACAGAAGAATATGGCAACTGATCGATTTCCGTGCACTTTTGGGTACACATTTCCCGTCGATTTCGCGATACTCCTACACTCCCGAGTCGCGGCTTAACCTATATCCTCGTGTCTAGCAGATGGTCACTGGCGAGAAGGGGACTGCACAGACACTATGTGAAACATTATTGTTCCTTCATAGTGTGTTACCAAGACATTAAAAATAAAACTCGCTTCAAAATCCCATAGGATTGAACCTAATAGTTCGATAAAATATTAAGAAAAAGAACCTGCCGCACATGCCACAAGAGGGACCACTGATATAGTTACAGGTGCCATAAGAAAGCCAGCAACAGCTGCAAGAAGAGGCATTTACAAGGGGATAATTCGTGATTAGGTAGAAAAATAAACAAAATCACACCAGTGGACGTGATCAGCATAGTCAGCTTTGATTTGGATAATTGCAAATAAGCCGAAAGTAGCCCTTTAGGTTCCATTTTTGTCCAAAGCTCTAGCCGCGTTTCAGGAACTGCACGAAAATAAGGAGAAATCAAGAACAAGTCAAATATGAGAAGACTGTGAGAGCTTGCACTGAACTGCACTCTATGGAGGGAGCGCGCCTGCGTAATTCGTTTGAACACAGTATGGGACGCGTTTTTTGCATGATATTTTCACTTGAGCTCACTGCGTGCTGGAAAACGAATCACAATAATCCAAAATTGACTATTCCATCCGAAGCGCACCCATCGCCATATTCAAATGATGCAGGCAGTCACGCTCTCCCCATCTGCGAATCTATACTGTGTACAAACCGTACATGCTAAACATCCTATTGACTGCGCACCATGTCGACAAAATGTCAGTATCGTTACGAACCTATTAAATTGATCTTTTTTCTTGGTATCCTTTTTCCAAGCTCGAAAATCGCCGGTGGTGGTGCAGCTGACGGCATTTCGTCCTCGACTGGTTGTGTCTATAAAGAGAGCAAAATCTTTAAAAGGAGGAGCAAATACACAAAAGTTGATTTTTAACGCATGAGAACTTCACTGCATTATACAGTGTAGAACGAGGTACGTCGCAAATGCAAGCGAGTAAGTTCACTAATTCCATGGGTATCGGGTGCTTTTACTATGAACTGCACGTCGCATTCTGATGTTGTATGAATTAGTCACATGATAGACAAAAGATAAAGCTTTCGTCGCTCATCAGTTCCTTTCGAACACAGGCTGGAGTTCTAACACATCAGAAATCGGAGAGGCATTTTTATTAGGATATGGTCCACACAATAACTTGCGAAGAATGGTCGATCCACAAGTCAGTGTTTATTTCCTCCCAGAAGAAACCTGCCTAATTGAGGATCCTGGATGCATTGAAAGCTTGCCTGGCCTGGGCGGAAACCGGTCTGGGATTTGAGCCCGTGCTGCGCGCGTATCATTACACCTCCTTAAACAGTCACATTATATTCTATCAATGGAACAGTACGGTGCTAACTTCAGCAGGCGAACAACCATACATCGTACCCCCAAATGAGCCGTAAATAAATCTGGATGCGCACCAGACATGGTATCTCACGACAAAACGTCGAAATTGCTTGGGGAATTTCGACGTGATGCTAAGGATATTGTCAAATTGTGATTGAACGAGGATCGAGCAGAGCGCGAGAAGGGCGCAAAAACAGTCACTCGTCGATATGGGCGCGAAAGTACCCTATATAAGGGACCGTCGGATTTCGAAACTGAGAGTCTTCGTCTCGAGTCTGCTGAGTCAACAAGCCGCCGTTATCCCATCGTCTCCTCTCGCAACTCCCGAGCTGATGTCGCGTGTTCGTCTATCGGCCACTGATACTCTACCTTCTGAAGTTCGCTGTACATTGCTGTTATTCACTTACTCTGTTATTTCTACTGACTTGTACTGTCTTGTGACTGTTAATATAAGAAACAAGGGTAATACCCAACACACTATCTATCCCCTTTTTTTAACTTGGGGGCCAAAGCCAATTTGACAGCCGTTTGACATTCCAGGTTTTCTTATTTTCTCTTGCCTTTTTCTACTGACTACTCCTAGTTGGGCGTTGTAGAATATCTGACGGCTCTGCAAAGGGTGTCAGGTTTAGCAGCGGTACCGATAGCAATAGCTGTCGTTGATACCGTGGTGTCTTGGCTACTCGCCAACGAACCGACGCGATAATCCGTGGGTTGGTAGTGGAAAGAGAAGCCATGACACTTAACAGCGTTTGTGATTGATGGGTCGTGAAGCGCATCAAGAGTGTGATACTGCGTTTGAGACAGACGATATCCATCTTGTTACATAGTCTCACGAGCAGATGCCCGGTGAAATGGAGAACGTGGTTAGCTCGCACAGTTCTGATTCGGATTCAGACATTGGGATGCAGGTATGCCTCAAATCGATAGAGAGAGAGTCAACCGCTTGCGGGTGATGGCTCGAAGCGGAAATTGCGAAACATTTTCGCCTAGGTGATAGTAAGCGCGACCAGATTCAGGCTGTGCTAGAACAGAACACGGCGCGCATTTTGAAAAGGTTGCAGCGTCTGAAGGAAACCACTGAGAAACGCACTTGCGCTCTGGCTACCTTAGACAAGTCAAAGAGCATTTCGACTTGACCAGCGAAGATGATGTGGCCAATAAACTAGAACAGCTAGTTATAGGCGAGTGCACCCTGAATAAGTTAGCTAGGAAGCTTAACTGCGATAAAACAGGTGTTAAACGTCGTGTGAAAGGGTTGATAAAGAATGAAACCGTTCTAACGAATTCAGTATCATCTTTGCAGGAGGTTTGCAACCAAAAGGACGAAGAGATTCGAGCGTTCAAGGAAGAGCTCGAGAAGCAGAAGCGACGATTGGCCGAGCTCAAAGACTCTCAAGACCGTGAAGGACGGTTAAGGCAGCATCAACATTACCAGGTAGGGTAATGCCCGGAATTAGTAGCGTCAATGATGCCAGTGATGTCAATGAGTCTGATGAACACTTTCAGAGTGGCTGGCACATGCGGGTGAAAAAGAAGGGCTGTCGTCGCGAGAGGTTCAGCAGTTCGTCGAGGAGGAACTGCAAGGATCCTGGTATGAGTCATGACTATTTGAATACTTCAAATAGCGAGTATGAGTGAAAGAGAAGTACGGAGACACCGTAGGAAGTCAAGTGTAAGGACCCAAGATAAGATGGGAGAGCATTTGAGATATGTAGCCTTACCTGACGTTTCACCACTCTGGAAAAGAAAAGAGTACTCGTTTGAAAACTTTGTACAAGCGTTTCAGCTGAAATACCCTGGACAATATTGGGAAGATAAAGAACGCTGCGCTTTGTTCAAATCAAAGTTAACGGGTAAGGCGAGAGCGCAGTATGAAGCGTTGCCCAAAACCAAAAAAGTGACTTTTACACAACACATTGGTTAATGCCATAAAAGAAATGTGTAAGGAAGAGACACGGAATAAAAAGGTTGTCGCACTAGGTGAATTAAAACGGCTGCAGAAACCAGAAACACAGTCAGTAGGGGATTTCTGCCTTGGGTTAGTATGGCTAACGCGTAGAGCTTATCCGGAGCTAGACGAAAGGACGCTTGTCAGTCATCCGCGCAGACCATCTATATGATCAGTTGTCTCACTGGGATGAGTCCTGTCACCTGCAAGAAGCTCTGGAAGGACCTGGTGGCGATATGTATGAAAGGCTGAAAGATGCCGCTATGAGGGCTGAAAGAAGACACCTAGCCCTCGAAAGCCGTGCGAAGAGCAAGCCGCCGCACAGCTCGTGGATTGAGGCCAAAGGGAAACGCTTTCAAAGGAGGAGTACGAAGGAGGCCTATAGAGGACATAAAGAGGAAAACTGTAAGACTGAGATCGTAGCCAGTCAGGACAGTAAGGCGAATAAAGAACTACAAAATATGAAATGCTTCCGGTGCAAAGGCACGCGACTGCAAGAGCACAGCGGCTAGAGAACCGAAAAGTCCTATGTCCTTATCGGCACGAGTTCGTGAAACGAAGCGTAGTAATGTTCGCACTAGGCACGGGCAACTCCACGGTAGATCTTCTCCGCAAATTGTCGGCAAACGATCGACAATAGACGTGAAAGTTTTTGGCAGAGACAGAAAGGCTTTGTTAGATACGGGATCAGAAGTATCGATTTTGCCGTCGAGAGTACTCAAGGAGGGCAACGAGTGACGAAATCGACATCGATGCGGTAGTCAAGGAGATCCCAGTACCCAAATCGCTGAAGATCACTGATGCTTCAGGAAGGGTGATGAACTTTTTGACCGCGGTGGACATTGATGTAGCGGACAAAAGTGATAAAAAACATAGCTTTGTAAGAATAGTGTCCAGATCGGAGGAGAACCTAATCATTCTCGGAACGAATGCGACGTGACGGACAAGAACTATGTTTTCGCGGTGGAGGATAGCGAGTTGACGCAGACTTCTCTTGTAGCTCATGACATTGACAGGGGACTACTAAGCCTATTCGGCAAAAGACGCGACCTGTCCCCATAGGCGCTCGTGATGAGTTCAAGGATATTCTTAGCAGCCTGCTCCAACGAGGAATCATTGAGCGGTCGACATCAGAGTGGGCGTCGCCGGTAGTGCTTCTGCGGAAGAAAGACGGAACCCTCCGGTTATGCATTGACTATCGTCAATTGAATAAATGCACGAAGCACGACGCCTACCCGCTGCCAGGAATTGATACCATGATGCAAAGTTTGCAAGGGAAACGATTCTTCTCGACGCTTGATATGGCATCGGGATATTGGCAGATTCCTCTAATCGCCGCAACAAAGGAGAAGAGTGCTTTCACAACATCAGAAGGTCTCTTCCAGTTTACAGTTCTTCCATTCGGTTTAACCACGTCGCCCGCTGTTTTTCAACGGCTGGTGGACAGGGTGTTACGTGAGTTAAAGAACAAGGAAGTTTTCGTTTATATACGACATCCTTATTGCTACTGCGTCGGAAAGTATACACTACGAAGTGCTACAAATGGTTATGGACGCGTTGTTAGAGGCCAACTTGCGGCTCAGGCCTCAAAAGTGTGTACTTCTACAAGAAAACGTGGCATTTCTTGGTCACAGAATCGACGGGAAAGGAGTGCACGTAGATCCTGACAAGGTCGTGAAGATAAAGGAGTTAGCCCACCAACATAGCGGAACTCCGTACATTTCTCGGTATGTGCAGCTATTACCGTAAATTCGTG
The DNA here is from genome assembly GCA_036418165.1 of Cooperia oncophora. Lineage (NCBI taxonomy): Eukaryota > Metazoa > Nematoda > Chromadorea > Rhabditida > Trichostrongylidae > Cooperia > Cooperia oncophora. The sequence continues at coordinate 70,503 of MU911946.1, read as the reverse complement.
CTCAACTTCTCTAAAATAACAAGTCCCTTGTTCGAATTAACAAGGACGAAGGTACCGTGGAAATGGGACGCTGCCCAGGATAAAGCTTTCGCGACGCTCAAAGAAGTGCTGTCAATCATTCCCTGAGGTGTTGGCGCAACCTGACGTCGAAGGGGCACAGTCATTGAAGAACCCGTACATAATCTTACGGATGCGTCGCAAATGGGCGTAGGAGCTGTGCTTTGCCAGCAAGGACTGGATGAGTTTCCCCATCCAATATACTTTGCATCAAATCGTCTGACAAAAGCAGAGCGGAACTATCATGTTACTGACCTTGAGGCGCTCGCCTTGGTATTCGCTTTGAAGAAATTTCACTTCTTCATTTACGGCATGCAAATAATCGCGAGAACGGATCATGCGCCGCTGACGGCGATATTTCGGAGAAGCAATGTTTCTCCGCGCATACTCAGATGGGCTCTGGAAGTCCAGCAGTACCGGCTCACGATTGAGCATGTGAAAGGGAAAACAAACCCAGTTGCTGATGCACTATCGCGAGGTGTACCTATTAATACGCCGGAATCGGAAGATCTTTTCGCGGAATAAAAAGTAGTGTGCAGCATCGAAGCAAATGAAGCCTCCGCATGGCTGGATGAGTTACGCAATTATATCGAGTATGGGCCGATCATCGTCGCATTGGAGGAAGGAAACCTCGAAGAAGTGAAATTACAGTCGTCGCGAAAAAGACTCAAAGCGGCCGATTTTGCCCTGAAAAATGGTCAGTTGAAGTTCCTGTTGGAAGATGTGACCGCTGTTATGGTTGTTCCAAGAGAACGGAGGAAAGACATCTTCGATGAATACCACAGTGGCTCATTAGCAGGTTATCATTCCGCTAAGAAGATGCTCGAACAACTGAGAAAGCTTGTGTTTTGGGACGGTATGCATCGCGATATTTACCGCTGGGTTAGAGGCTGTACTAGCTGTCTGCTGACGAACCCGCACAAGCGTATGATTTCTCCGCTTGAGCCCTTCGTCACAGGCAGACCATTCGAAATATTCGCAGCTGACACATTGGAGATGGGCACCAGTCTGTCAGGTGTGAAATATGTCCTTGTAGTAGTCGACCATTTTTCGAAATGGGTAGAGGCGTACGCAATGCCTGATAAAAGTGCTGCTACAGTTGCAACCACTCTGCTCCATCGCTGGATCTGCGAAGGAGGGCGTTGGCCCAAGCAAATCCACACTGACCAATTCCTAAACTCCTTGTTGAGTGAACTAGCTGAGGTTGCAGGAATTAAGCATTCGGTGACGAAAGGCTATAACTCCAGAGAGAATGGAGTTAGTGAGCGCGCGATCGGAACCATACGAGGATGTTGAAAAAGAAGGTGGAGTTCCCCGATAAATGTGATGCTACCTCATGTCGTGTATGCGTACAATATTACAGCCCATGAGGCTACGGATGAAAGTCCCTTCTTTATCCTACATGGGTTCGACCCGGTCATGCCTTCCTGTGCAATCCCTAGTACCGATGTCTCTAAGTATAAGGTTTTTGTCGACGACTACCGAACAGAGTTGTTTAGAGGGCTGCAGTTGATAAGGGATGAGGTACGAGCCAGTAACGAAAAATACAGGGCTAAAATGAAGGAGGTGTACGATCGACGCAAGGACGTGGACGTCCTCTCCCTTCCATCGTGGGAGGAAGAGTATTCATGAGATTGCCGCTCGAGAAGGTGCGAGCGGAAACATTCCAAACTGGTGGACCGGGATGGCCCATATCGCGTGTTGCAAACTGACGAAACATCGGCGCTCACTACTAAAATAGGTAGCAGTGAGGATGCCATAAAAGTGCAGTATGATTTGCTCCTCAAGTGCCCAGAGGAAATCCCGAACGAATGAGTGAACACCAAGACTAGGCGAAAGAGAGTGAAGAGAGTCTTCAAAATTTCCGTGTTCAAACCTCAATTTGAATTTCAGGCCGGAGCTGGAGTTTGACGTTCCGGACGACAGCCACGCCCTGCACGTTCAGTTCAGATGCCGTGGCCAGGACTTTCCGTCAATCGAAGGAGGGCCGAGTTTCGCGTTCTCAGATTGTTGTGTGTCGAAGTCGATGACAGCTGGAGATCTGATTTCCGCGTTACCACATCCCGCGAAGGCTCTGCCGGTAGAATGCGTTCTGGAGGCTGCGAGTGTTTTCGATCTGGATGCAGTCTGGGTCGGCTGCGCTGAAAGCTACGCGCATCATGGACTTGAACGATAAGGCAGTTGCCCTCGATCGCTCGGATTCGCATACGCCGTCTTCAGAAGTAAATGTGCCCACGTGAGCCCCATGGCAAGAGCGATCGAGCCGGCAACGATAATGAGGCATGGATCCTTGACGCGAGAATGGCCAGAGCCGCCGAAAAGGTTTTTCGAGTTGGGCTGGTTGACTGCTCGTAAAAAGGATCCGAAGGAGTTCGACTTGAGTTCAATGATGGCTAGAGTTCACGATCCTTCTTGTCGTACTCGTGGTTCTCCGGCGAATGGCGTGGATGAAGGGTGGTTCCCGCACGCGTGTATTCTACTACCTAGATTTCTCGTCTATCAAGACGAAGTTCGATCACCTCTTCACCGATGATTTGGGATCGATTGTGCTGGTTATGCCGCCTGAGGAGCCTCGAAAGATCACCGCGTGGCTTGCTGTCATCTCAGCCATAGATTTGAGGGCGACCTGTGGCACACGTGTATATATCGTGAACGGACCACGAACGACTAACACTGTCAGTTGAGAGCACGTCACGCTTAAGATGAGAAGCCACCTGCTCAGCTACATCTCGGGTCGGCCAGAGCACGCGCCACTCATATCGGAAGTTTTGCAGCAGACTGTGGGGGTAGTTGATACCCACGCGGCTTGGGCCGCGGTGGGAGTGCTGAAAAACGCAGAGGAATGGATGAGTGAAGATGCTACTCGTACTTTTTATAAGTTCCTGCGGAGTCAACTGCAACCTATGTTAGAGTTGAAGGATTTGAAGCTCACCCCGTTTAGAGCGCAGAGGAAGAAGGGGCCCGGAGAGCGGGCTCCTTTGAAGGAGGTAGCCTCTGGTTCGGGGAACCGGAAACATAGGAAAAGGGCCGCTTGTCGTTTGCGAGATAAGACGAGGGCAGCAGCCCAGAAGTTGCAGGAGCTTTGAGTAGTTCTTTTTGTGTGATTCCTCACCATAACATGGAGTGGAGCCATGTATTTTTTGTTCCTCCCATTCATGTCAATTGTGATCGAACGAGGATCGAGGAGAGCGCGAGAAGGGCGCCAAAACAGTCACTCGTCGATATGGTCGTCGAAAGTACCCTATATAAGGGACCGCCGGATATCGAAACTGAGAGTCTTCGTCTCGTGTCTGCTGAGTCAACAAGCCGCCGTTATCCCATCGTCTCCTCCTGCAACTCCCGAGCTGCCGTCGCCACGTGTTCGTCTACCTGCCACTGATACTCTTCTGAAGTTCGCTGTACATTGCTGCTATTCACTTACTCTGTTATTTCTACTGTGCTATATTTTTGATAAAGAAAGTAATAAAAGTTGTACTGTCTTGTGACTGGTAATATAAGAAACAAGAGTAATACCCAACACACTATGAGTAGTTTTTGTTAGATAACTGCTGTTTTACGCCGCAGTACGCGTTACGAAAGTTATCACAAGAATGCTGAGTTATGGGCAAAAGTCGTGCCCCAGGCGGGACTCGAACCCGCACCTCACGCTTTCCGGGCGAGTGCGCTATCCGTTACGCCACCGGGGCCTATTTCACCCTCTCAGCTCAACGGCTTATGCCGTAGCCTTACAGCACTCACACGTTTAACTTGGTAAGGCTACGGCAGAAGCCGTTGAGCTGAGAGGGTGAAATAGGCCCCGGTGGCGTAACGGATAGCGCACTCGCCCGGAAAGCGTGAGGTGCGGGTTCGAGTCCCGCCTGGGGCACGACTTTTGCCCATAACTCAGCATTCTTGTGATAACTTTCGTAACGCGTACTGCGGCGTAAAACAGCAGTTATCTAACAAAAACGCCTCAAAAACTTGTAAAGCCTTCGGCCTCGCGGTTTCATGCCGATATCCCATCGATTACGGCTGACCGGCTCACCAAGTTAAACGTGTGAGTGCGTAAGGCTACGGCATAAGCCGTTTGAGCTGAGAGGGTGAAATAGCCCCGGTGGCGTAACGGATAGCGCACTCGCCCGGAAAGCGTGAGGTGCGTTCGAGTCCCGCTGGGGCAGGACTTTTGCCCATAACTCAGCATTCTTGTGATAACTATGAGTAGTGTTCGTAAGAACTATAGGTACGTTGGATGCTCATATAATCATTTTTTCTATTTACAATGTACTTATGTAATTCGGTTTCAACGGCACTCATCAAAAATAGTCCATGGTTTGGGTCAGAATTTCTCCATGATTACAGTGGAGTCTTTGCACATTACTGAAGTGAATATTTTCCAGATGAAATACGAGCTTCCCCGAAAACTGATTAAGTTGGTGGAACAAAATGGTTGTGCATGTCTTCTCCTTCAACGGTACGCATTCATTCCGTGGAGGGCCCTGCTGCTTTCCATGTTCGAGTGGTGGTTTCAATTATCCTCATTCTTATATGTATATGGTTCTGATGACAGTGGTAGCCTCCTTGTCGTGTGTTTACCACTGCGCTACTTGCTTCCTGGTGGTTTCGTGCGAGACGAGAAATGGACAAGCATAGTTTCTCTGAACGAAATACAGTACGAGTACGAGATCCATAGTCAGCTCTGTCATCGCCAACAATGGCCATGACCGTCTCCCCTACCCCCGCTTCCACTCTTCGAGGCATGGGCGTAGCCCCACCACACTATACTTGTGAAGCGCACTACACAACACTATACAGCCAGGGTAAACGGTTGGACTATTCGTCTCGTATGTTCTGGATTGTCACCAGAAGCTACCGTGCATCCTTTCAAGACTGAGTGATTGATATGTACAGGGGGGGAGGCAAAAAAAAGTCATTTTGCCTCCATGACTTTCAAGGCGCTATAAGTTACACCTTATAAGAATTTTTTATCGACTTTTTACTACCATATAAAGAGCACATTAAATACTATGACGATACTCCGCCACAGCCTCTGGAGGAGCACCATCGAGAGATTCGGGCCGCGCGAAAGTGAGTGGGTACCGGAGTTGAGGCGAGATCTTTGATTTCTCCGCCACTGTAGACCACCCTGTTGAGCTCCGGCCGAACTAGGTAATTGAGTGGGTTCAGGTCAGGGGACATATTTCAATATTACATCTTCATCAGGTACGAAACGCCCTTCCATTCGAAGTAGGCGGGAGTTTTTCCAAACCCCTCGATTCCATGTGGTGGCACCCAAACCTGTAGCAGCACAAGGTCTCCAAGAAGGTAGGGCCACCACATGTAGGGAGGATATCCTTCTCGAGTTACTGATGTAACTGCCAGCGCTCACCTTCAGTCGGGGTCTACAAAGAAAATATTGGTCTTCCCATTCCAGGTACGGCCGGTCCACACCATCAACCCGCGCCTTGGTGAATGGGGTGAAGATGATGTCCTGGGCCGTAGCGACGTTGCTGGAGCTGCTCGATGTTTGAGGTCTTGCAGATCAAGAGTACTGGTCTCCAGGTAGCTATCCATGGGTGTTCCATTCAAGAAGTTTCGCAGCTGTTTGGAGGCCTCGTGAATTCCAAAGGCGTTCTCCACTCAGGCCGCGACTGGAGATGACTTCATATTTGGGTGTACATGAAGGTGAATGGCGGCAGCCGGCTTATAGAGGAAGATCTTGGGTATCTTCCGCCCTGGTACTTATATCCACTTCCTCTGTCTGGGCTGCGAAAACTTCGCTCATATGTGACTCGGCCGGAATGACTTTTTTTGCCCCCCCCCCCTGTATAACCCATAGGGAACATTGAGACATGTGATTATAACCCATAGGTAAATAGTCGAATACTCGACGCGTGACCTCTCCTGTATTGAGAGGCACGCCTAGATTAAACGAGCATTCTACCATTACCACCTCCGAGACCACCCCGTCTCGGACGAGCATCGTCTACACAAGGACACCCCGTCTCGTCGATACAGATTATATTCTAACTCAAACGAGGCCACCCCGTCTCGTCAATAAAGGTATATAAACCTACACATTTCTAGTGCATCGAACCGAGGAAACAAACCCGGACCAGGTGCTCTTAACTAAATAACTTACTTTACTTTTGATTACATACAGTGTCTTTTACTCATTATTACCTTAGTTTGTTTAGCCCATCTACAACAATCCATTTTTCTTCCTCTTAGGCAGCGTTCATACATGTAGCGCTACAGCGTCGCGCTACTCGTCGCGCTACAGCGTCGCGCTACAGCGCCGCTTCGCAACGTATTGCTATTTCCAACCTTAGGATGATCAGAGTTGCTTACAGAGAAAAGTGGGAAGGTTGCTGGAGTTTTCTTGAGAAATTCACGGAAAGGTGAGACTTATACAGCTGTAACTATCTGACGCCATCCTTGACAGTTACTCCATTAGTCACTATTCTTCTGGTACTGCTTTTAGCGTAACAGTGTCCTTCTGTCCTAATAAGAGCATTTGCTGCAAAAAACACCCAAAGAGTACTCGCGCCACCTAAAGACATGGCTTGCCATCTGTACGTGGATTCCAAAAACTATTTTGTTATCGGAGTCAACGTGACGCACCACTGCAAGGCATCAAGCAAAGCCATCAAACATCAATAGCAATTCTGAAACCAAATAATTAATGTTCTGGATCACGTCTTTTGGCCTTGAACCGTTTATTTCGTTAACGCGATGGCTTATAAAGGGAAGCATAGATGGAAAGAATGCAATTAAATTCCCTAAGGGAAAGGTTACTCATACAGTAGACAAAACATTTTTTGGCTTATTTCTCCTTATTAAAAAGTGATTCAAAAGGAAAGTACTTTACATGCGCAATTCTGTTGAGTCATCTTTGCAAAACTTTGGAAAGATCCAATACACTCCCGCCCGAAAAAAGAAAAAGTGGAAGTAGAGAGAATTACTATTTAGTTTTCTTTTTTCTCACAACTTTGCTTGGCAGGTCTGAGTGGGATGTGAGTTGTTTGTATTTTTTGTATATCGCGAGAAAACAAAGTATCAGAAAAAACAGACATATGGAAGTCCATACAATTTTGAAATTCGAAAAGATTCCGAAAAGATCTGGTACTTTCGCAAAGATATCTGAGAAAAAATTAGACACGTTCTCAAAGGTAAATCCACTTGGATGATTTGGATGATCGCCTTGGTGTGATCATTTCTGTGATGAAAGTTGCTTCATTGACGAATGCGAGTTGTCCCTTCAGAATGACTGTTGAAATTCCTCCTGGACATCTGACTGTGCAGTTTTCATTGACCATTGAGTTGATGAAGTGGAATCGCACCGTGAAAATTTCTCCCTCTGGGGTGCAGCGAACGATTCTGGTTAAATCTGAACACTCAATTTGTGCCGTTTCTTCACTTATTGATGACCTGCACGAGAGATGGTAGCCAATCGCTCCCTGTGTGCAGGAACAGCATCCTGTCAGCCCTCCATATGTATTTGACATGAATTTTCGTTGATGCTAGCAGCAATGACTAGTTGCGTTCGTTTGATATCTGAATTGTGAGCGCAGAGTTCGATTGTTGTTTTTGGCCTTAATGGTTGGCCGGCTCATTTATCAGTGCTGCTTGACCTGTAATTACTGGAAGCTTATTATGTTTATTGTGCAGAAATGACGACTTTATCTCTCCATTTGCAGGACATGTGACCGCGTATTTCTTGCTTACAGGAACATGCATATTGTTGCAAAATGCAGCTCCCAGAAGACTTTGCTTCTTCTGTTTACATTTAACTGACCGGCGGAGTTTGGTAGAAGTTGTCCTTGCTGAGATGGTTCGATTCGCGTCACGATGTTGCCGTGTGCTGCCGTGGTCGCCATGTTCTGGATCACGTCTTTGGCTTTGAACCGTTTATTTCGTTAACGCGATGGTTATAAGGGAAGCATAGATGGAAAGAATGCATATTAAATTCCCTAAGGGAAAGTTTATTCATGACAGAAGACAAAAATTTCTCGCTTATTTCTCCTTATTAAAAAGTGATTCAAAAGGAAAGTATTTTACATGCGCAATTCTGTGGGGTCATCTTTGCAAAACTTTGGAAAAATCCAATACAATTAAAGTCAACAACGCGTAAATTAGAACAATTATAAACGGTCTTCTGTATCAAAAACTACATTAAAATGTGATGAAGTAGAAAACAGGTGCTCACTATCAGATAAATATGAGAAACAAAGAGAAGAGGTTTGAATACAGAAGAATGAATACAGAATCCAATGCCGCTTATGATTATGGAGCGAATCTGCGCTTCTTTCAGTTCGCCCCAATCTCTTGCCTGGATCACAGGAAAAAGAATTATGCTGTTTTCGATCATTCACAGCCAACAAAGCTTTGACAGTTTCTTCTAATTTTTTTGGCCTAGGAGCGTTATCAGTTATTAAGTCGCATTGTGGCAGCAGCAAAAAAATGGCCTTTATCTCCACAACAGGCACGCGAAGACTGTCTGGTCACCAATGCGTTAACACAAGGGCAAACAGAAGTTCCTTTATGATTCTGTCTCCGGTAAAAAAAAAAATGCTTGTTTTTAGTGACGCGAATGGGTGTTGGTTGACTTTTTGGGTGTGTTTTTGCAGAACATGCTCTTATTTATTATTTATTTATGGACATGCTCAAATGCATGTAATATTGATGCGAAAAACACACGAACAGACATACAAAACAAATTGAACATAAAACAGGATAAAACCTGGAGAAGGAAATAATCAAACTAACTTTACTAAGTGAACGTTTGAAGGCATTGAGATTTTGTGGGATGAGATTGCGGCGAAGAGTAAGATTATAGCTAGAACGAACTCTGTTGGAGAAAAACTGAGGCCTGGGTTTGGACCTAGCAACAGCGGTTGAAATCTTAGCCGATGTTCCCCTAGTATTAGAATGAACAACAACGAAAAATTTGGAAGCGTCCATTGTGGTCAAGACATGCAGAATTTTATAAGCCATGAGAAGATCAGATCGTTTCCTCCTGCATTCAAGGGAATTCAAACCTGTTTGCATCGCTCTTTTCCGCTAGGTATATCGGAGTAATTCGAGTGGAAGCAGCGAAGCATCAGCTTACGAGTAAAGTTGTTTTGGATTCCCTCTAAAGCGCAAATATCTTTCCTACTGTGAGGATTAAAGACAGTAGTCCCCGATTCAAGAATGGGGCAGACATAGATCTTATAAGCTTTCAAAAGAACCATGGGATTTCTAGTTCTGAGTGCTCTGAAGAGATTGAAGATCCGACGAAAGGCCTTAGCCACCAAAGATTTATAATGATTTGAAAAGCTGGGCGTTCTATCGTAATGGAAACCGAGATCACGAACATCAGAGACAACATTGAGTATCGAATTATCCAGAAGGTATGACGGGTTACGTGGGAGCCTCCCAATACACATAACTTTAGTTTTTTCAGTAGAGAGAGGAAGTTGATTAACTTTGGACATTGAAGCACTTTATCTAGGGCCAGCTGAAGTTCGGCATCAGGACCATTGCCTTGGAGCAACTTATAAATTTTAATGTCATCAGCATAAAGGTTACACGTGATGTTGAGACCCGCGAAAAGGCGTGGGAAATCAGCAGTAAATATATTGAACAGTAACGGGCAAAGCACGCCACCTTGAGGCACGCCTGATTTCACTGTGCGAATTGAAGAAAATGAGTTCCCCAACATAACTTGAAAGGTTCTATTATTTAGGAATTCAGTAATCCATCTTACAACAAGAGGGTGAAATCCGAATTGTACCATTTTTTGAGGAGCAAATCGTGAGGGACCTTGTCAAATGCCTTCTGAAAATCAAAGTAAATAACGTCAGCATTCTTGCCCTCTTCATAGGCTTTAGCCCAGTCATTAAAACAATCTAGTAAAGACGTTTCAGTAAACCTCCCTTTGCTGAAACCATGTTGCGAGTTCGGAATGATGACATATTTATCAATGTGAGAAATGAGGTACCTCTTGAGGAGTTTTTCAAAAACCCTGGCAAAAATAGAAGTAAGACTGATTGGTCTGTAGTTTCCAGGATTGGAGTATGGATCTTTCTTTGCCAGTGGGATTACGATGGCATGTTTCCATCTAGAAGGGACTTCACTGCTCATGAGACTAAGGTTAAAAAGGAATACAAGAGGGCCTGTGATTTCATGGATACAATTTTTGATAAACTGATAGGGGAGACCGTCTGGATTCACGCTGGCTTGGGAAGACCAATTCAGCAAAGCTTCGGCAATATCGTTTTTATAGAACCAAGGAGCTGGGTCATTAGATACTATATTAATGTCCAATGGTAAACGATCGGAAAAGGAAGAAGAAATGGAGAGAAATGCAGATTCAAAAACATCAGCTAATATTTTAGCTTTACTCACATCAGTTAACGCTCTATTAGAATTGTTAAACAGAGTAGCTACGCAAGGTTTGTCAGATAGTCTGGAATTGAGGACCGCATAAAAACCTTTTGATAACAATTTAGCTTCAACATACGCATAATATTTACTGAGTTTTTTTGGAGTATTTCCTGTCAAATAGCTTGTATCTATCCCAGTCTGGAGTCGACTGAGGAAGGACAGCAGAGTTCCACAGTTGATCCCTTATCCTTGACATGGAGGCAAGATATGACGGAAGTTTAAGTCCGCCCTGGGGTAACACTTTAAAGGGACAAAAGATATCTACGGCGTGGTGTAAGATCCCCAAGAACAATTCATACTTGCTATCTTACACTCATTCACAGTATTAACGAGCGTCATACCAATCGACATTTGTTCAATACCACGCAATCCCAGTCAAAGTTTGCTTTACTTGAAGTCACGAATCCGCTTCCGAACTTTGGGGCGATTATAATTATTGACAATAAAAAAACTGATGACAGACTGATCACTGCCTACCGATGGACGGTCGCTTGTCACGCGAAGTGCAGTAAAGTCGAGTTATCGGATAGAAGCAAGGTCCAGATGAGTACAAGCCCTGGTGCGGGAAAGTGACACATTTGCGTAAATCCATGAGTGAGCGAAACGTTCAATGGAATTCTGGAATCCCATGACATCATTGCATTTGATTTCAGCTACCAGATATATAAGAAGATTGAAGTCACCAGCTATCGATACACGAGTTGTGATGTTGCGACTTGAAATTCACTTGAGCCGCTTTCAGAAGCTCGCTCACTAACAAGGGACGGTCTTGCAGGGCGTGTGAGCTTCGAAAAACGTTTTTTGCATATTTGTAGGGGCTATGCAAGACCTGAAAGCTGTCGCTTCATTTTCGCGCGCGCTTCCAGGAACGGTAAAAAAAACGAGTGAAAAGAAATCTTTGGAATCTGCCTTCGTTGCTGGCCCTCTTTACGGCGTAGGTCACTTGCACTTTGACCAGTGCTGAGTGGGGGTCCTTAAAAGGGCTATGTTGAATCGAAGCGAAAAATCGCCGCAGTGAGTTTCCAACTTGGGCATGTTCAAGCTGTGAACGCTGCTTGCGATGGTCTCATCGACGATAAGAGCCGCTAGCAGTGTCGAGCATCGGATGCCTAGCGCATAGAGTTGAAGGTTTCGAACATCGACGGTTGAGGGGTGAGGTTGATGCCGCTCGGCGTCCCTTGCGGTTGCGCGGCTTTTTGCCATTTTGTGTTAAATCTTTGGCTGTTCTCGCTTCCACTGTGTCTCGCGCGATGAATTATAACTCGGAGTATTGCCAATTATGCGCACATTCCTTTGTAGGTAGCTTAACCTCATGGTCCGTGCTATTCAACAGTTCGTACTTTCAGGCACCATTGAACAAACTGTTGCTGCGACGTTATCCTCATAGGCTATACAATGTATCTGATTCGGCCGAATTTAGTAACTTCTCGTGTCGTGTGAATTATAGACAATTTGGCGGCCACATCTTTCTCTTCCAAACTGAATTCTTATGTACCAGTTAGTAGGAACGTTCAGGCGCTATTCTGTCGCTAAATTGCGCGGACGCCAGAAGAATAGAGTTATATTTTGTGCATCAGGCTACTGATTACCACTAGAAAGCAATTTCGAGTCAAAACAATCTGTTTGGACCTTCTTGGGCTTCTTATTGTGTTGTGCGACGTTCACGTGAAGCGTCAAGATAGTCATCGCTGTTACGTAAGATGTGGACTCCGCTCAACTGCCGACGAATGGTCGGCCCACCTACATACCCGAAAAATCAAGAAAAAAAATTTTCGCCCTCGAAACTTGCTCCTAGAGCGTAATCGACATCCTATCATGACTATGGTTAGACTTTATTTTCGGTACACGTGCGCTCTGGAACCGGCATAGCGCCGAAGAGCTGAGTCTGGTGCCATGTACTCAACGAATTCGAAACGAAAATCAGCCAGTTCTACTCCTATAAAATGTAGGATTGTTCGATTTATCGTGAAGTTTTTGTCAGACCGATGATTTGACAAAACATAGGCAATCCAAAAAATGACAAAAATTTAGAAAAGCAAAATTTGTTCCTCGTGGTGGTCCGAAGCCTATCGACCTCATTTTTTGCGTTTATTTTTATCGTCGAATGGCGCGCAGCGAAAATTGGAACGCTCAGTTTTCGTGCCTCATATGCCCCTACAATATGCACAGACCATTTTGAAAAAGCTCACCACGTGCCCTGAACGTACCTCCCTGCTGTAAGAGCTGAAGCAGCAGCTAGACGTGATAAAGCAAAGTACCCTAATTCTTGACAGTTAAAAACTATGTCACAAGCGCAGATTTCATAGGAGTTTTCAACCGACTTTGCCGACCACGTTAGCCCGAGTGCTGAGGCTGTCGCAACTGAATATGGCGCAAACACCCCCTCCTCTTTTGAATTTCTGTCCGATCGTGACAAATATATATAATTGAGCCGCAGATAACGCAAAGTAAGTAATAACAGCGTGCTTAGAATTCCCCACCATGGTCTCACATAAAGATACAACAGTCACAGGTTTTTTAGCCATAAGGTAGGCTGTCAATCCCGTCAGCATTTTTTGACGGAACGAATGTGGGCGACAAAGCAGTTAATGGAAACGATTCGAATATGACGAGGAGCAACTACATGCTTTTTCGAGAAATCAGAATAGAAAGGAGTATACAGAACCATTATCAAGCGATCAGAACTATTGAAACAACTCAACTGAGGCGTGAACAGAACTATGGTTGAATTGATTGATGTCGTGGGGAGTCGTGGACTGCACGAATTACGATCTCTCTCCTTAGTGAGGCGACGGCCGCGATAAATACTGCCTTTCTGGGAGAAAAGGTTAGCGCGAGCGCGAAGCACGCTTAAGAGACACACGTTGAAATTTACAAGAGCGGAAGGACAACCTTGACTAGTGCGCGCACGACTGGTCGAAGGTTTTCCCAAACCTACACACTAACAGGAATCACACTCGACAATCAAGATGATCTAGAATACAGTTAACAGCATGAATTATCACGATAAGCTCGATTCCACAGAGGAGAAAAGAGAAAATTCGGTTATCCGGAAATGACAACTGAACGTTTTCTTTCAGCTTCATGCTCAAGATCAGCAAATCAACATTAGTAGGCAGAAGAGAATGGTGAACTATGTTGGATGACCTAGTTGCACTCCTTCATTTTCTAAAAGACTCTTAAGTCCGGGAATTTTCTGATCTAAGTTGAGTGTTCTCTCCCTTAAGTTTACTCATAACACTGGCTTATCGATTCCAAACTGATCGCGAGTGTCTTTGAGAATTGATAAAATTCCTTAACGAGTCGGTACATCGAGGCCATAAGTTTGGAAAGCTTCGTTCATTATTATTCTCCAGGCGATGTGAACTCCACATGTCTCCTTCTTAGACGCCTGGAAGTGAGCGAGATCGGAGCGTTTATCCATGGCGGTTGGTCAAGGGTGATCAATAAAGTGTCAATGAAGAGAAAGAAGGCTTTGTTATTGATCCACGGTTGACTCCAGCCCACACAAGAAGCTATATGATGCGGTAAGTGTATTAAACTAACGAAACAGAAAATACAATCCCCAACAATACACTGAACTAGTGGCGTGTTCGGGACTTGTTATCCGTCCCCGCCACAGAGAATCTCGACTATTTGATCTCTTTGGTGAATACAAATGAATAAAAATATCCAACAGAGAGTTCGTGCCGCAATTACTAGTATTCAGTAGCAGTAGCACAGGATGCTAACAATGACCAGCTTGATGAGTAAGTCGACCAGGGATAGTAGTAGAATCCTGGGTAAGAGGAGAGCAGTACCCAGTCAATATCAGAGCCGCGGTCGACACGACCGCTCAGGATGGGCGCCGCGGTAAAGAATGAGTACAGAAGTACAGCAGTATTAGTACAGAAGAACACTGTTACGCTAAAAGCAGTACCAGAAGAATAGTGACTAATGGATAACTGTCAAGGATGGTCAGATAGTTACAGCTGTATCAGTCTCACCTTTCCGTGAATTTCTCAAGAAAACTCCAGCAACCTTCCCACTTTTCTCTGTAAGCAACTCTAATCATCCTAACGTTGGAAATGCAGTACGTTGCGAAGCGGCGCTGTAGCGCGACGCTGTAGCGCTACAAGTATGAACGCCGCCTTACACCAATCTTGTACTCACACCGGTTATATCCTTCTTTCATTTACCTTGCACAGTTCCTTCTCATCTTTACTGCATGGATTTTGCATGTCAACTTTTTCTGTCATTTTTTCTCGCTTTATTCCTTTTCTTAACTCCTTCCCCTATGTAGTCCATGACACTATCGTACTGAGGAGCCCTGGGGTTGGTAAGACATCGATGATTCGTCTACGATAACGGACGAACTCATGTGTGATGTTGAGTGTATTCCTTTCCCCAATATTTGTTTTTCTTTGTTTCTAATTGTTGCTTAAGAACTTTGAACCTTATTTCAATAATTATGTTAACATATTTCTATAAAAAAGCCGTACTTATCAGCGCGAAATCAGTAGACGAAAAATTGAAAATATACGAATGCTACCGCCAAAAAATCAGTCTCCCAGAGGGGATAACGCGCGATTCGAGGCATGCGCTGCCAATGTAGGACATTTAACTACTTGCCTCACGCAAGTGAAACCAGCGACAGAAAAATTAGAAACTAAGGCCCAACTTCTGGAGGACTTTTGCAATTCGATGAAATCGAAAACAGAGCAAAAGGAGGCTATCGCAGAAGTAGAAGGACTCGAGAAAGAAACCCAGTACTCTAGAATATCAGAGGCCGCGGGACGTTTTGTATGTAGCATAGAGGGCCAGCTCTCAGATATGAGAGCAGAGCTGCAGAGCGCCCAGAGAAAGCTCAATCTCCCAGGGTCCCATGGAAGGAGCACATATGCTTCACCCCAGCATGACCAGAGTGGGGAAGGCAGCTCGGATAACTCAGCCAGTGAAGCCACAGCAGCTCCAGCAAGAGGGTGCCGGACTATTAAGGCTCCAACCATAGTGATGCCGAAATTTTATGGAAACCAGGAAGAATTCGCCGAATTTTGGGCCATTTTCGAAACCCTGGTACACAGCAACAACGAAATCAGTGAAATTGAGAAAACAATTCTTTTAAGAGACAGTTCAAAGGGGCGGCAGAAAAAGTCATGAGGGGCATGCAACCCATACCAAAAAATTATACTTGGATGGTGGAAACCATCACGAAAAGATACGGCAATAAGCCAGTGAAAAAATCAAAAATTGTACAGAAACTTTTCGATTTGAAGGCCGCGCCTAAAGAAGCAGCCAAGAATGTTTTGATTCTATGAAAACCCTCGTCAATCAAATGGTTTCGGCGGGATATGATATAAGAAAAACTTGTGACCCCATGGTGGTCCGAAACCATTCTGAAGAAGTTTCCCTACGATATTGTGAGAGACATTCACGTAAAGCATCAGGAAACTGACACTATGGCAATCGAAGACCTTCTGGAGGCTTTAGACAAGGAAATAATTGCCAAGGCTTATGTCTAATCACGCCTTGGTACCAGTTATCCACCCCGGGATAACAATATTGAGATGGAGCATAACACTCCTCAGAGTGTGTTTTCTGTAACACATCCAGTCACACGTCCTCCACCTGTAGAACGGTAACAGACCGCCAAAGGCGTCGGGACATTTTGAAGGAAATGAAAAGCTGCTGGGAATGTTTCAAAAGTAACCATTACAGCAGTAGTTGCAGTAAACCAAACTGCTCTAATTGCGGGGCACACATCACTCATCGGTGTGTGTGCAGGGCCTGAAAGTTCGATATCAAATCGGTTTGGTGGTCGAGGAGTGAGAACATGTCAAACTACCCAACCAACCACACTTTCCCAGGACCTACGCCTGTGAACAGGAACAATGTCAGCACTGGAAACGATGTTAGATCCAACTACCAAAGTATGGGAAAACCCCTCAGTTCTAATCGGAGCATTGAAAATGGTACCGCTGCCAATTAATAACAAACAATATGAACAGCTCGTACTAATGACAGATGAAGGGAACGTCTAGAATCAGAGAACGAGCGCTTATGAGAAAGTATTATTTCCTTCGATACTGGCGC